>VXAD01007337.1:149194-246619 GCA_013399195.1 Dicrurus megarhynchus
GAAAAACATCGGTATGGGGGAAAACAGTTATTTGGGGGCACCGTTGTGTGGGGGAAAACGTCTCTATGGGGCCACAGCTCTGTGGGGGGCACGGCTGTACAGAGGGGTGCGCGACTGTCCAGGACAATGCGTGCATGGCGGGGCTGCTGGTCAGTGCTGAGCTCACCCCTCGCCTTTTCTACCCCCGCAGCTCCAGCTGCCCGTGCCGGGGCACATCCCGGAGCAGGGGGGCGATGAGACGCGTGCCCTGGGCGCGCTCGCTGAGGGGCTGCAGCCCCCAGCCCCGGCGATGCCCCTCCAGCTCCTCGGCCAGCCGCCCGCTGCCGCAGGAGCCGAGCCAGGAGCCGGCTGCGGGCCAGCGGCGCATGAACCCCCTCAACATCCAGATGCTGTCCAGGACCCTCCACGAGCAGATCTTCCGCGGGGCCCAGGTGCGCTACTCGGCGGAGGAGGTCCAGCGGAGCGTGGAGCACCTGCAGCGCCACGACCTGTGGGGCAAGGAGACCTCCACGCTGCCCGACGTGGACCTGCAGCTGCCCCGCATGTACGGGGACAACATCGACGAGCACTTTCGCCTCTTGGCGCAGAAGCAGAGCTTGCCCTACCTGGAGGCAGCCAACGAGCTGCTGCGCTGCGAGCTGCCCCCGCTGCCCGAGCAGTGGGCTTGGAAGCTGGGCTGGACCCGCTACGGCCCCGATGGGCGAGTGGAGCCTGTCGACTTCCCCGAGGAGCGGGCGCTGGTGTTGGATGTGGAGGTGTGCGTGGCTGATGGCCAGTGCCCGACGCTGGCCGTGGCGGTCTCGCCGCACGCCTGGTGAGATGCTGTGCCAGCAGCAACACTGGGGTCACAGCAGGGGTGGGGGGGACACAGTTTTGAGAAGGGTGGGGATGCTCCTGAGCGGAGCCTCTTCCTGCAATCCACCGCTGGCTTGCAGGGAAGACACAACGAAGCCCCAAAGCGTGGCTGTGGGATGTGGGATTTGTGTCCCGCTTGGCAAGCGCAGTGCTCCCCCGGGGTGGGTCACCTCCCTCCCGCAGGTGGGGTCCTGCTCAGCACCCCATGGCACTGCAGGTGCTTTGTTTGTGACAGCTGCGGGTGCCACGTGTCCCCACCAGGTACTCGTGGTGCAGCAGGCGACTGCTGGAGCAGCGTTACTCCTGGTCCAGCCACCTCACCCTGGCTGATCTCATTCCCCTGGAGAGCCCAGCAGGTGCCAGCTGTGCCAGCAAACAGGACTGGAAGGAGAGAGTGGTGGTGGGACACAATGTGGCCTTCGACCGGGCATTCATCAAGGAGCAGTACATTATCCAGGTAATCTTTTGAGCCTTTGCTTTGTACTGGCAGCTGCAATTCCTTTCCCAGGTAATCATTTGCATTGGCTCTTGAGGGTTATTTTGATAGATTCTGTTTTGCACAGGTACCCCAGGTTTGTGCTCACTTTGTCCTGCAGAGCAGGCTGAGGTTGGATCCCTTTAGAGGAAAATGTTTTTGCACCCTATAAAGCTGCTGGAGGCTGCATGGTGACAGCTGGGGAGGTGGCAGGAGCTTTTGAGCANCCACCTCCTCTACCCCCTTTCCGCGTGCCTTACTGAGGGAATCCCCGAGGGCCGTACCATGCGCGGGAGGGGGGCGGGACGGGACGCGACGTCATCGCGGCCGGAAGCTCCCCCGGGCGCCCGGATTTGGATCTGCCCGGCGGTCCAGGCCCCTGCAGCCCGTGTCGGGACCCGGTGGGAGCCGGGGGGAGTTNCCCTGGGCGCGCTCGCTGAGGGGCTGCAGCCCCCAGCCCCGGCGATGCCCCTCCAGCTCCTCGGCCAGCCGCCCGCTGCCGCAGGAGCCGAGCCAGGAGCCGGCTGCGGGCCAGCGGCGCATGAACCCCCTCAACATCCAGATGCTGTCCAGGACCCTCCACGAGCAGATCTTCCGCGGGGCCCAGGTGCGCTACTCGGCGGAGGAGGTCCAGCGGAGCGTGGAGCACCTGCAGCGCCACGACCTGTGGGGCAAGGAGACCTCCACGCTGCCCGACGTGGACCTGCAGCTGCCCCGCATGTACGGGGACAACATCGACGAGCACTTTCGCCTCTTGGCGCAGAAGCAGAGCTTGCCCTACCTGGAGGCAGCCAACGAGCTGCTGCGCTGCGAGCTGCCCCCGCTGCCCGAGCAGTGGGCTTGGAAGCTGGGCTGGACCCGCTACGGCCCCGATGGGCGAGTGGAGCCTGTCGACTTCCCCGAGGAGCGGGCGCTGGTGTTGGATGTGGAGGTGTGCGTGGCTGATGGCCAGTGCCCGACGCTGGCCGTGGCGGTCTCGCCGCACGCCTGGTGAGATGCTGTGCCAGCAGCAACACTGGGGTCACAGCAGGGGTGGGGGGGACACAGTTTTGAGAAGGGTGGGGATGCTCCTGAGCGGAGCCTCTTCCTGCAATCCACCGCTGGCTTGCAGGGAAGACACAACGAAGCCCCAAAGCGTGGCTGTGGGATGTGGGATTTGTGTCCTGCTTGGCAAGCGCAGTGCTCCCCCGGGGTGGGTCACCTCCCTCCCGCAGGTGGGGTCCTGCTCAGCACCCCATGGCACTGCAGGTGCTTTGTTTGTGACAGCTGCGGGTGCCACGTGTCCCCACCAGGTACTCGTGGTGCAGCAGGCGACTGCTGGAGCAGCGTTACTCCTGGTCCAGCCACCTCACCCTGGCTGATCTCATTCCCCTGGAGAGCCCAGCAGGTGCCAGCTGTGCCAGCAAACAGGACTGGAAGGAGAGAGTGGTGGTGGGACACAATGTGGCCTTCGACCGGGCATTCATCAAGGAGCAGTACATTATCCAGGTAATCTTTTGAGCCTTTGCTTTGTACTGGCAGCTGCAATTCCTTTCCCAGGTAATCATTTGCATTGGCTCTTGAGGGTTATTTTGATAGATTCTGTTTTGCACAGGTACCCCAGGTTTGTGCTCACTTTGTCCTGCAGAGCAGGCTGAGGTTGGATCCCTTTAGAGGAAAATGTTTTTGCACCCTATAAAGCTGCTGGAGGCTGCATGGTGACAGCTGGGGAGGTGGCAGGAGCTTTTGAGCAGCTGACAGTCTGCACTGGGCATGCTTTTGGCTCTCAAAAGGGGAGTGTGGGAAGCAAAGTTTTCCTTAGCAAAAGCAGCTTGAGCAGAGGACTTGCAGCTCCTCCAGCATATCACAAGCCCTGTCTTTTCTCTCACTGTGTTGTGTCCCAGGGCTCCAAGATGCGTTTCCTGGACACCATGAGCATGCACATGGCCATTTCGGGGCTAACAGGCTTCCAGCGCAGCCTCTGGATGGCTGCCAAGCATGGCAAGAGGAAGGGGCTGCAGCAGGTCAAGGAGCACATGAAGAAAACACGCAGCAAGACAGAGGGGCCAGCGGTGAGTGAGGGAGCTGAGCTGCTGGCAGGGGCGTGGGTGGCAGGGGACCTTGTTCTCCTGTGACAGGGCAGAGTGGGAGCTGTTGGAGCAGCTCCGCTGAGTGAAGCTCTCCCAGCACACTTCAGATAACGTGGCCTTGGTTTAAACTGGAGCAGCAGCATCCTCTACTCCTCCTGATCTTGGCTGCAGCTGGTCCTCCTCCCACACTGCCTGACCCCCACGTTGTTCACAGATCACCTCATGGGACTGGGTGCACGTCAGCAGCATCAACAACCTGGCCGATGTGCACGCGCTCTATGTCGGGGGGGAGCCGCTGGAGAAGGAGGCGCGGGAGACCTTTGTGAAGGGCACCATGGCTGACATCAGGAGTCACTTCCAGGTGCAGGAGGCCATCCCAGCATCCTGACAGGCGGCAGGAGCTGGAGAGGGGAGCAGGGTGGTAGTAGCTGCTGGGGCAGTTTCCATTTTGCTGCCCTTTCTTGCAGCTTTGTGTGTTCATGGGGCTGTGACCTGCTCTGTGCCTTGCCCTGTGCTGGCAGAGGGGTGGCTGCTTTGCCTGCTCTCACCTGCTGCTGTCCCCAGGACCTGATGTCTTACTGTGCCCGTGATGTCCAGGCCACCCATGAGGTGTTTCAAGAGCAGCTGCCACTGTTCATGGAGAGGTGAGAGCTGCCAAGTTCTGGCTGGCGTTGGTCAAGGGGCTGTGGGCTTGGTGGGCAGTGGGGCGGGTCACAGTCCCTCTAGGCATGAGATGTGGTTCCTCTTGTCCTTAGGGCATCCTGAACCTCTTTTCAGGAGGGACTCCAGACCCCTCCTGTGTAGGTGAGCAGGAATAAACAGCAGCACAGTGGCTGGGGAAGGTGAGCAGGCTTCCTGAGGCAGTCTGAAGCGATACAGTTTTGGGGTTGTTGCACAGGGCAGGCAGAAGATACAGAGATCATTATGGTTTGGGGGAAGAGCATCGAGAGTTGTGTGAGGCTGTGAAACTGTAGATGAAGACACATTCATATCTATTGTAGTCTGGTGCTTCCAGGGCGAATCCCCTCTGGCAGATATCTAATTCCTTGCTGCTTTGGGGCCCAGGTGCCCCCACCCTGTGACGTTTGCAGGAATGCTGGAGATGGGAGTGTCCTACCTGCCGGTCAATGGGAATTGGAAGAGGTACCTGAACGATGCTCAGGGTATTTATGAGGATCTGCAGAAGGAGATGAAGAAGTCCCTGATGAACCTGGCCAACGATGCCTGCCAGCTGCTGCACGAGCACAGGTACCGTGGGCTGGGGCTGCAGGTCCTGCTGGAAGGAGCACCAGGTGGTCCATGGGGGGCTGTGGGTGGGTGTGAGGGACGGGAGCAAAGCTGTGGTGTGACAATGGTGTGTCATCAGGTACAAGGACGACCCTTGGCTCTGGGATCTGGAGTGGGACATACAGGAGTTTAAGCAAAAGAAGAATCCAGGAAAGAAGAAGAAGAAAGGTCAGGATGGGAACAGCCAGGTCTCCCCAGCAGCAATGGATGCACAAGAGTCAGCGCAGGAGTGGCAGGAGGGTGAGCACAGGTGATCCCTGGGGATGAGGGATGCTCCAGGGCTGCCTCCCCAGGGGTGCCCAGACAAAGGGACAAGGTTTGTTGGTGCTGCTGGGTGAATCATTGCTGGCCTGTGTCCCATGCAGCTGCATGTGGTGGGGGACTGGTTTGATGTCCCTGTCCCCAGAAGGGTGGCACAGAGGACCCTTTGCCAGCCAGTCCTCCTTGCCCCACCAGACCCTGGTCCCCCCAGTGAGGATGAGGAGCTGAAAGTCCCTGCGAGCCAGCTCTGTCTGGAGCGCCTGAAGGAGACGGTCGCACTGCAACCCAAGAGACTCCAGCACCTGCCAGGCCACCCGGGGTGAGTTGGGGACCCTGGGTGTCCCCAGGGCTTGCCCTGCACTCTCTGACCCACCCCTGCTGCTCCCCAGCTGGTACCGCAAGCTGTGCCCACGCCTGGAGGAGGAGGGGTGGGTGCCTGGCCCCAGCCTCATCAGCCTGCAGATGAGGGTCACCCCGAAGCTGATGCGCCTGGCCTGGGACGGCTTCCCCCTCCATTACTCGGAAAAACATGGCTGGGGATACCTGGTGCCAGGACGGCAGGACAATTTGCCAGCAGCCCCTCTAGAGACCGATGGCCCCTCCTGCCCACACAGGTGAGAGGGATGTAATGGGGTGCTGGGCTGGGAGCTGCCCCATGGGGATATCTGGGAGCTCCCTGGCACTGTGCCCAGGAGCTGCCCCAAAGCCTTGGGCCCCGTTGTGGGTGCATCAGCCCTGCCCTCTCCTCTGCCAGGGCGATCGAGAACCTGTACAGGCAGCACTGCCTGGAGAAGGGCAAGGAGCAGCCCCAGGGGCTGGAGGCTGCTGCAGAGGACGAGCTGCTGGTGATGGACAGCAGCACGATGTGGCAGAAGGTGAAGGAAGGGATGCAGGGTTCCCAGGTGGGAGGGAGGTGTGGGGCTGTGCTTCTTTCTGTGTGCTTGCGGTAACCAGCCCTGTGTGCAGCTCCAGGGGCTGCGAGTAAGAAATTCCCTTTAATGAGGGTTACTGGAGGATTGGTGTTTGATCTGGTTTCCCCACCGTCCCTCTCTGCCGCAGATGGAGGAGCTGAGCCAGATTGAGGTGGATCCAGAGGAGAAAATGAGCAAAGCAGACCAGAGCCTGGTGCTGGTAAGGAGGGGTTTCCTGTGGAATGGGGTGGTGGATTGGTCTCTCTTTCCTTGATTTCCCCTTCCTGCCATGCCTGGAAATGTTCCTGGCATTGCCTCACTTTGCTGGTCGCAGGAGGAGATGGAAGAGCTGAGCAGGCAGGCAGAGATGAGGAGCCAGCCCTCGTTTCACCATGGCAATGGTCCCTACAACGATGTCAACATCCCTGGGTGCTGGTTCTTCAAGCTGCCTCACAAGGCAAGTCGGGGCTCCTGGGGCTCTTCCTGTCCCCACAGTGCTGCTGGGACCCACGTGATCTCATCCCATGGGATTGGGCAGTGGAAGGCCGTCTCTGTAGCTGGGACAGGAGAATGCACAGAGCTTTGCTGATGTGGAGTGGTGGCTTGCTGAGCCCTGACACCTCTTTTGCTGCTAAAGGATGGGAACGATAACAACGTGGGAAGCCCATTTGCCAAGGATTTCCTGCCCCAGATGGAGGACGGCACCCTGCGGGCTGCTGTGGGCCGCACCCACGGGACAAGAGCCCTCGAGATTAACAAAATGATCTCGTTTTGGAGGAATGCTCACAAGCGGATCAGGTGAGCAGCTGCTTTCATGGTGACACCCCTGCAGGTGGAGGCTGTGTTGAGACAGGGGAGTTTGTGTGGATGCACAGGGGAGCTCAGCATCTCACCTGCCCTGTGTCCCCCCAGTTCCCAGATGGTGGTGTGGCTGAAGAAAGGGGAGCTGCCTCGTGTGGTGACCAGGTACAGGGAGGAATGACCCAAATCTGGACTGTCATTCCCTTTACCCCCCGCCAGGAGGGCTATTGCCAGGATGATGCTCATCCTCGCCTCTGTCCCAGGCATCCTGACTATAACGAGGAGGACAGTTACGGAGCCATCCTGCCGCAGGTGGTGACTGCAGGCACTGTAACCCGCCGGGCGGTGGAGCCCACCTGGCTGACGGCCAGCAACGCCCGGGTATGGCCACGCTTGGGTCCTTGCTAGGGGTGTTTTGGGGCTCCCTCCGTCTTTTGGACTGATGGGAGCTGCTTGGGTTGGAATTGGAGTTGGATATGGATGCTGGGATTTGGGGTGGCAGGGTCAGTGCTGGGGTGCTCTTGTTGATGTGCTTTGATGTGGGAGAGGGGAAGGAGTCGGCAGAGGCTCTGGAGCTTCAGGATGTGGTGAAAGGGAAAGAAAGTACCAGTTTCTGTCCTTTCTCAAGCTCCCCTTCTTCTATGCTGGAGTAACCAAGTGGGTGATGCTCCACCATGGGTAAAACCCAGTTTTGACCTTGAGAACAAAATTTAGGGGCACGGGGAGTGCTGTGCCAGCACACTGTGGCTATTGGGAGGAAGGCTGCTCCTGTGCCATGGAGGAGGAGAGGGATGTGCTGAGCTGGGCATCGTGTCCTGCAGGCCGACCGAGTGGGCAGTGAGCTGAAAGCCATGGTCCAGGTGCCACCCGGCTACTCCCTGGTGGGAGCAGACGTGGATTCCCAGGAGCTCTGGATCGCCGCCGTGCTGGGCGAGGCGCAGTTCGCTGGCATGCACGGTGAGCCAAGGCTGCGCCGCGGGGGAGCGGCTTTGCCGGACAGGGCGGCGATCCCCCCGATCCCAATCCTGATCCCGCAGGGTGTCCAACCTCCGCTCCGCTCCCGCAGGCTGCACGGCCTTCGGCTGGATGACCCTGCAGGGCAAGAAGAGCAACGCCACGGACCTGCACAGCAAGACGGCCGCCACCGTGGGCATCAGCCGGGAGCACGCCAAGGTCTTCAACTACGGGCGCATCTACGGGGCGGGGCAGCCCTTTGCCGAGCGGCTGCTGATGCAGTTCAACCACCGGCTCACGCAGCAGCAGGCGCGCGAGAAGGCCCAGCAGATGTACGCCGTCACCAAGGGCATCCGCAGGTGGGTGCTGCCCGGGACAGCGGGGACACGGCTGGTGTGTCCCGTGGGAGATGGGTTACTCGCTCTCCCCTCCAGGTTTTATCTCTCCGAGGAGGGGGAGTGGCTGGTGACGAAGCTGGGCCTGGCTGTGGACAGGGCAAAGGATGGATCGGTGTCGGCCCAGGATGTCCAGCGGCTCCAGAGAGAAGCTCTGAAAAGGTGAGATGGTCTGACTCTGCACGGCTCTGTGGCATTGGGATGTGAGGTGGAGAGGGCTGCAGCCCAGTGGGCAAGTGGGCAGAGAAGGCAGATGGGGCTGGATAGTCTTGGTCCACCCTTCCTGCTCCCCCAGGGCCAAGGAGGTTTGGTCTGGGGGCTCTCAGCTTCACCTGCTTTCCCAATGAACAAGTAGCAGGGTCTCATCTTGCTGCCCCAAACCAGGAGGGAGTGTTTGAGGGTCTCAAATGGGGACCTGCAGCCCCCTCCCACACTTTGAGCAAACCTCCCCTCTGCCCCACAGGTCCCGGAAGGGGAAGTGGAATGTGGTGGAGCACCGAGTGTGGGTTGGAGGCACCGAGTCCGAGATGTTCAACAAGCTGGAAAGCATTGCCTTATCCCCCTCCCCACAGACCCCAGTGCTGGGCTGTCACATCAGCAGGGCCCTGGAGCCCGCCATGGTCAAGGGGGAGGTAAGGATCTAGCTGTGGGCTGCTGAGATTTTGGCTTTACTCATCTTCTCCAAAGTGGGTACCTAACGTTCAGCCTTTCTTAGATTGCTGGAGACCCTTTAGGCTCTTGTAGCCATTCAGGAAACCCATTGTGCCTTTACCTCCATGCCATCAAGAAAACCCAAGCACCCTGAGTTTAACAGATTTCTCCCAGGAGCTGTCCTGTAAGGGTGCCATGCCCTTGACTGCAGCGCTCTCTTACTGTCCATCTGTGTTTCCTTTCACCAGTTTGTGACCAGCAGAGTGAACTGGGTGGTGCAGAGCTCTGCTGTTGACTACCTGCACCTCATGCTGGTTGCCATGAAGTGGCTCTTCGAGGAGTTCGACATCAACGGGCGCTTCTGCATCAGCATCCATGACGAGGTGCGGTACCTGGTGCAGCACCAGGATCGCTACCGGGCAGCCCTGGCCCTGCAGATCACCAACCTCCTCACAAGGTGAGATGTGATGGCTCTGGTGTCTCCTGGGGAGGGGCAGCAGTGACTCTGGAGCGGGACAGGCAAGCCCCAGGGGCTGGAGTTGGCTTTGCTTACAGCAAGCTGGTTCAGAGCAGTTTTCTTCTGCTCAGGGCAAGTTAGCAGCACTGGAGGCTGCAGTTCCTTCGTGTGTGACTCAGGTGGCTATAAATGGACCTCGGCTTTGATTTCCAGGGATAATGTGCTGGCAGGAGTGGGATATCATCAGCTTCTGGCTCCTGCAGTGATGGGGCCATTCACTGGCTCTGCTGGGATGCAAGTGAATTGCCTCCTGCTCCTTTCAGGTCTGCAGCTGTCACATGGCAGCAGCCTTTGGGCTTGGTTGAGGAGCTGGGAGCCTGAAACTGTCCCATCCCTTGTCCCCTGCTGCCTTCAGGGGACAGCAAGGGGCACGGCTCATTTCTGCTGTGAGCACCAGCGCTGTCACCCCTCCCACAGCGTCCTTGGGGTGTTCCTGCTGCTTCCCTGCCCCATGCAAAACTAAGCTCAGCCTAGAAAGCTGCTGAGCTCAAAGGGCTCCCGTTGATCCAGCTGTGGCACAGCCAGCTTTGCCAAATCCCCCTCCCAACACCGTGGGGTGTTTGGTTACACAGGAGCTGGCCCAGGTGAGCTGTTTCTTCCATGTGGAGGCAGGAATGCCGCAAACAGCCTTTCTGCAGCCGCAGCAGGGACGGGCACCCTGACGTTCCTGCCTTTGTGCTGGCTCCTGTGAGCACAGGGCTTCCTGCTGGGAAAATCCTGCATCTGCTCTGCCTGCCAGGGAGGATTAGCCAGCAGTGAGGGGTTGGATTCTTCCCTTCTCCCCAGGAGGCTCCATTGCTTCCAAGGAGGCACCGTTACTGTTCCTCCCGTGCCCACTTCAGCAATACTTGACCCTCCTGCTACCCAGGACTTAGAAAACACCTTGTCCCCCACCTGCTGAGTGATGTGGGTGCAGAGCACGTTGTGAGGGGTGGCTGGCCAGTGTTTGGTGAAACTGGCTGGTCAGAACTGGGTGTGACAAGGCCAAGGGTGATGTCCAGCACCGTCCCATCTGCTTTCTTGTTCTCCAGGTGCATGTTTGCCTACAAACTGGGCCTGCAGGATCTGCCACAGTCAGTGGCTTTCTTCAGTGCAGTGGACATTGACCAGTGCTTAAGGAAAGAGGTGACCATGAACTGTGTGACGCCGTCAAATCCCACGGGGATGGAGAAGTACGGCATCCCTCAAGGTGAGCGGTGTCTGTGCAAGCTGTGCCCCTGTAATTGTCTCTGCGTGAGCCTTCCCAGCTTGAGCAGAGCACTTGGCCTAAGTAGTCATGCCCTGAGGGCTCCTCTGTTCAGCTGAGGCACCTCATGAGCCCCTTGGTTCCTGACCCATCATCTGACCTGCAGGGCAACCACCGTGCTGGAGCCTGCCTCTTTTTCCTCAGGCCTCGAGCAGTCTGTGCTGCTGCTTCCAAATATTTGTGACAGGGATGAGCCAGGCCTGGCTCTGTTCTCCCACGCTAGGTTTGCTTTGTGCCCCTCAGAGGAGCCCTCCTGTGCACTTTTAACACAACCCAAATTTAATTTCTCCTCCTCTGAAAGGAGGCACATTAACAACCTTGGCTATTTTGCCCTGCAGACCCAAATCTTTCCATCCTTCATTCCTTTCCCTCCTTCCCTGCTCTCCCTTAGCCCATCACAGCTCTTTTCACAGAACTGCTATGGTGTTGCTGGGTGCTTTCTCAGCAGTCCCAGGTCCTCAAGTCATCCCTGTCTGCACTCAGTGTAACCCTCTAATTGCTGCAAGCAAACATTTAACTCGTGGCTGGGAAAGCAGCTCCTCCTCTCTGTGCAGCAGCTCTTTCCCAGATAAGGGAAGAACCTGCCCTCAGATTTGTTCTCTCAGTCACTGCACACATCAGATGCTCTGCCCTTAAGTAACCTTTATTAGGAGTCTTACAGGCAAAGGGTGCTTTCAGAAACAGGATTTGTGCTCTGTAGGCAAAAAGGGCACTTTTCACCAAGAACAAGGCAAATTAAACAAGTGCATCGCAATCAGGGTCAGCAAAAACGTAACAGCAAAAACGTGCAAAACCAGCCTGGGCAGAGGAAGCTGTGGCCTCCCGCTGCTCAGGAGCTGCACACAGCAGCTTCAACTCCAAGGCAGAACAGCTCATGTTCCCAGCTTCCTACTGGTGCTGGTCCCTTCATTGTCACCACCACCCAAAACAGAAGTTAGAATAAATTTAAGGCTTTCTGTGCTACGTGCTCTGAACTAAAGCAAATCCCAAGCATCGCTCTCTTACGTTGCACAGGCTGAGTGTACTGCAGGGAACTGACTGTCCCCTTGTCTTCCAGGGGAAGCACTGGATATATATCAGATAATTGAAATAACCAAAGGTTCGCTGGAGAAGCAGTGACGACACCAGAGTGCCAGGACAATTGTGCAGACCGTGTGCCAAAGCCTCGCTGTCCTTTCAGAAGCACATCTTTTGGCAGGGACTGATCCCAGTCACTCCCTTTCCCTTTTGCTGTAAGGAGGGATGTTCCTGGGGAAGATTTTCGTAGCAGCACATTTGAATAGCAGAGGCACTTCTGATGGCAGCAGCCAGCTGTGAAACCTGAGACAGGGGCCAGAGTCGCTCCCATGGACACAAAGGAAGAGGTCACAAGTATTTGGCAAGAGAAGCAATAAACCATCATCTCTGTATCTGCAGCCTCCGAGACCAAGGCAAGTCCACCACGGAACAGGCACAGTGAGAGGAGGCAGCAGCAGCAACCCCCGTTTATTTTTTTCTCTGTCTCTTCTTTTTGGGTTCCTGGTTCTCATCTGGCTGCTCTGCTGTGCTGCTCTGCAGAGGGGAGGGAGAGAGCAGCAGTAGAGTGTGATTGTTTTTGTGTGAGTAGTCTAAGGAGTGCTTACCTAGAGCAAGAAGCCAGAACTGGATTTAGCTTTTTTTTTTCCCCCTCCCTAACATAATGACCTGAATATGGGACTCCTGTCAGCCACTGAGACTTTCCCCACAGACCACCCCCTCCCCAATTCATGCTGGAACTTAGACCACAGGCTACCAGTGGCACAGAACAGGGACTCTGTCCTGGGTTTTGGCTTGTTGAAACACTCAGGAAAATATGGACAGAAGCACCAATAAAAACCTGGACAATCAGCAGAGTAAACTGTTTATTTTTCTTAGCCAGCACAGGTGGCACTGCCTTCACCAGCACTACCTAGTAGACATGGCTCTGAGGAGAATGATGCCATACAGAATTTGCCCTTCCAGGTCTTTATCTACAAAAACCTGCATACAAAACCACTTTGCATGCGTGGCCAGGCAGTAGATCCTCACGTGTAATGCTGGTAGACCTCTCTGCTTTCTGAGGCAAAGAACAAGGCCTTAAGAACAGTTTCACTTCCCCAAGACTAGGGACACAGAGCTGGTGCATGAAAATAAAGGCCACTCAAGGCAGAGGGCTGGGGTGTAGGGGGTGTTCTGAGAGAAACTGTTCACTCCTTCCTATCAGCTTAGTATTGAAGTGAGAGCTAACCCAGGGAAGACAAGCTGTCCTAACTTCACACATTCCTGCACAACTCACAAATAAAGCTGGCTTCTAAAGAGGAAACCTATCAGTAAAAGCAGCTAAATGAATTCTGACCTGGTCATTGTGTGGCTCGTTCTCAGCATCCTCCGAGTTCCGCTCCTGCAGGGCGCTGTCCAGCACAGATGCGTTGATGCGGAAATCGCGGGAGGTGCTTAACTTCATGTACTGCATCAGGTTCACCTGCAGCAACCAAGGGGAAACCAGGCAGGGAAAACATGAAGCCATGAGCATCTTAAGTTTAGTGTTCTACCCTGCCTAGTCCTTTGCACAGCACTGGGACAGAGTCCCTCACAGTAATAATGCAGGAGTGAAGCACGAAGTGGGTGAAAAAGCACCTGCCCCCATGCAGTCCAGGGGCCCATTTACATTTTCCTCAAAGCCAAGTGATTGCCAGTTACTCTCACTCTCATGTAGGATCTCGTTGTGGTACATTTCATGACACAGACAGGGAGAGAGTGAGGAAAGCTGGCACGAGGTGTGCATGTTCCTGCTCCACCAGGAGTCACAGGCAGGGCTGATGTGGACATGGGCTGGCATCAGTGTGGCAGCAATTCAGCATTGTTGGGCCAGGAGCATGGGCAAGGGCTGGAAGGTCCTTACACTGTCCTAATTCGAGTATTAATAGAGACGTTAACAACAGCCCTCCACCATGCCACTGATCCCACTGTTCCATCAGGTCACAGAAGATCTCTGCTTTACATTACCTTTGACTTCTTGGAGAGGTGGATAAGGAACTTCTCATATTGCTCAATTGCAAAAATCAGGTTTGGGATTGGCTTGGTCTCCCGAAGCACCTTGGCCTGAAATGCAGAGAGGAGTGAGAGGGATCAGATTTGGGAGGGAACAATGGCACTGTAGCATGGCAGGAAGACCACAACATTCCCAGTTCAGAAAAGAGTCTTCAGTAGCTTTGCTCTGTACCAGAGTGCTGCCCCAGCAAGCCTTGCCAGCCTTGTCACTAGTTTTAAATTAACTCCCAGGATGGTTCTGCAGTGAGGCTCTGCTGTGCATTGTTTTGTGCTCTGCCTGCAGCCCAGAGCCCTGATATCCCTGTCAGCAGCTCCTCTGCTCCAGCTCTGCCAAGGCATCACAAGCACAGGCTACCCAGGCAAGGAGCACCCTGACGTTTCACTGCATTGTTGTCCTGCTTATTCACCACCACTGGTGCTTGTTCCCCATGGTGACAGAGGGGTAAAGGACATGCAGCATTTCAGCCCATGCACTCAGGGAAGAGCTAGGCAGATCATGCTTGTGGCTTTTAAACCCTTAACATCACAGGAATGTCTGGGACACCTGACGAGACGGGGGAAATGCTGTCTGGGAGCACAGACAAAGGACATCAAGGACCAGGAACCTGCCAGCCTGTTCACTTGCTCCCAAACAAATAATCCAGTCATTTTCAACTGCCTTACTTGAGTGGAATCCATTCCTTCTTTCATCTTTAAATGGACTGATAAAATTAAGAAACACTTAAAGAGGATGCAATATCAGTTCCAATAAATTAGCCCGTATCTGTAATTTCATAGCTTACCCCAAATGGTAAAAATACCAGACAGGGCAGACTATCCAGATTGACCTTTGTTTCATGCACATGAGATTTTAAGCTGCATTTAGTGAAGACGGCTCTTTTGTTATGGTTTTTTGGTTGTATTTTGTTTGTGCTTTTTTAGACTTTCCTCTGAAGTTACAGTAGATTAAATTTGATTTTCACTTAAAGGCCCAAATGACCAATTGTCTGGTGATCTGTAAGAAGCCATCAGGTACCACAAGCCTCGAGGTATGATCCTGCAAATACAGCCCATGTTCTGATGGAGTGAATCAAGTCTTACCATGACTGTGGTTCCTCTCCTTCCTCCTCGTCCTTTCTTCTTCTTTTTCTTCTCTTCTACAAAGCTTAAGCTCTCACTGTGGATGTTCTGAAGGAGGATGCCAAAAGATGTGTCATTAGAGGCTAAGCAGGGAAGAAATGCCAGCCAAGAAAGGCCAGAGAAGTCCTTGATTTGGCCAGCTAACAGCATTACCAGCTAGGTAACAGAAAGGTAATGATACAAGGGTGGAATTCAGGGTGATCTCAGAAAAAAAAAAAAAAAGGAAAGAAAAGAAAAACTAATTTCATAATTTATACATTCAGAAACATGCATGTGTGAGAAGTCCCCAGCAGTGCTAGCTCTGCACACCACGACACCTTCCCCAGTATGTTGTACAGTTCCTGTGGTCCTTACACAAGTACCCAGTTCCTCTCCAGGCAGATAAATCCCAGCTTCAGCACCGCAGTCTTTGGCACCCACATTACTTCACACTGTGATGACTGCAGTGTTGTTGACCTTTATTTGCCATTGTGCTTAACAGCAGTATTAATCTCATCAAAAAAAACCCCACATGAAGAGAGAGGAAAAAAAAACAGCTAAAACCCAGCTCCTTCCCTGCTCAAGCAGAAATCAGCATGCTCAGTCCCAATGATGCCGAAATGTCTTCTACTATATTTGACAAAGTTAAGCTTGAACTGTAAGAAACTCAGGTCATGTCAAAAAGATGAATAATCCCCAAAGGCACCCGTGTACTGAAGCTGATACACCACTCAGCACCAGATAGACTGGCTGTGATTCTGCCAGTTAATTTAGGCCTTACCTGCACGTAAGTAATGAATGAGTAACACTGTGGGGTCAGATGGGAACCTGAGAGCTTCACCTGCAAAGGAGCAGAGAGAGAGGCTGGTGTTACTCCTAACTCAGGGCAATGAGCCATTTCCCCAGAAATTTGCTCACACTCACCAGCTTTTCCAGTCTTCCTGGAATCGTATTCGAGGTGCTGCGGCAAGCCTGGATGTACTGCAAGGAAAACACAAGTTCCTTCTAGGTGTGCTGTTCCCATCCTGTGTCCAGGCAGAGCTCAAAGCAGCTCATACAATGGCACAGTGGGGAGGGCAGGATTTGCACAACTATCCTCCCCAGTGGCTCGCTACATCCCAGATGCCCTGTCTGCAATCCAGAGCTGTGAGAGGAGAGCTCTGGGGCAGCCACCACCTCGTCTCAAAGGAGCTTCACAAGCCTGTGTTTCATGGCCCAGTTCCCCCAGGTCCTGCTTCAGGGAAAGGGAATGAGTGGCAAGGGCAGGAGTGGTGAGCACTGTGAGTGCCCTTCATTGTGCACAGTTGTGTAGAGGAACCCACAGGACACACTGGAAACAGCAACTCCAAGCCATGCAAAGCCAAATTCAGCTGGAGAGCAGCTTTCCTTTTTATCTCCACTGGTACAACTATCACTGCTCAAAAAGGTCATGAAACTGAGGGCATGAAAGCCAACAGAACAAGGGCTCAACTCCTGCAAGACATCAACAGCCCAGTCCCAAGCCTAACTGCTGCCAGGGGTCACTGTGAGCTTGCTGCAGCAGATGGGGAGAAGGTTTTTAGCTCAGAGGCAGCCCGCTGTCAGCAGAGCACACTCACGTGTTTGATGAGGGAGGTGAGAATTGCGTATGTCTTGCTGAGGCTTCTCAGCAGTGTGTCCACACAGCTCCCTGCTGGGAGCGCAGTCTGCACCAGCTCATGGTAGACTGTCAGTAGAGTTCCCAGCTGCAGAATTACACCTTTCTCCAGAGCCTGAGTTTGGTTTGATGCCTGAGAGGAGTCTTCTAGAAGAAAGAAATGAATATCTGGTGAATGTGGGTCTAATGAATGCAATTGTGCAGGTGGGAGGCACAGAAGACCATCTTTGTGTCTGATGCATAAAGCCCCAGTGGGGCAAAGGGAAAATAATCACTGGAGGGATTTTGTGAGAACACCCTTATCTCACTTTGTTCATGTAGAACCAGCTCAAGGGAGAGTTTAACCTGCCCTCAGATGATGCTATCTCAAAATCCTCAAATATCTTTTTGCTCTCTGTCTTCATCTGTTTTTGACAAAGGTGTAACAGTAAGAACTGCACCACTTTCATTACCTGATGTGTCTGACCCCAGACTGGTGAGTTTCTTGATAAGCCAATCCACCTCTTCAAGGACCTTATCCACCTGACCCAGAACCAGCAGCTGAGACAGAAACCAATAACAAAACAGGTTTTTGGGGGAGTTTGGCACAATGGGAACCTGCAAGCTGCTCCGAGCACAGTAGCCCTGGACACTGCAGGTGTCCCACACACACAGTTCTGACTCACACAGACAGTGGGGGCTGCAGTCTTGGCATTCACCACGGCGAAATGGCACCGGCCCTCCACTTCGATGTCCTGGGCAGAGGAGAGGAAACAAATTCTGGTGAGTAAAACTTTTAACTGCTGTCACACAGTTTGCATCAGAGATGCACCCAAACGTGACAGCACTGTGGTGAAGGACTCAGCTGCTCCTGCATCATACCTGATCTATGTCTCCCAGGCAGGCGTGGATGTCTTGTGCAAGTTCCCGCAGGAGACCGACAGGGCTCTTGTAGAGAACGTGGACACTGAAGAGCAGAGACAGCAAACCCTTGCAGCAAGAAATATCCTCTGTAGGGAAGAGAAAATAACACACTGCCAGGTGCAGTGCTTGCCTAGCTACTTAGGAACATCAGACATTCAGTGAGGGAAAATCTCAGATTCAGTATGGATTTAACAGTAGGTGAAAATCCTATCAAAATACTGCAGCTATCAAAAATCCAGCCAAAAGCAGGATTTAAAACGTCAGGCATCCCGTGTGAGAGTGCAAAGGGAAGTATGGCACACTGGAGCTCTTGGATCGTAGAAAAATGGTGACCAAAAGCACTGAGGAAGTGCAATACAAACCCTGGCAAGGGTACTGTCTTTCCAGAGTATAAATCCCAATTTGAGCCTAAATAACAAGGGAGAAAAGTCAAGTGAATGGTTTCCTTTCCTTCAGAAATGCTAAAAGATTTAGAAATGGAGTTCCTTCCCTAATACTAGTGCTTATAATCACAATGTTGTAGCAATCTGCCACAGAATGGGACCTGAATCTGTCTTGACAAAGAGGTAAAACCAGGACAGACCCCAGCAGAGCATGTAAGGGTCTAATATCAGACCTGACACATCACATCTAAACATGCTCCTCAAAGCTTACTTACCAAGAGCATTTTCTTTGCAAACTTTGACTGTCCAAGTCAGGAACTGAAGGAACTATTTAAGAGGAGAAAAGATATCATGAGTTTGAAACGGAATTCAAAGCACAAAATAATAACAAAAATTTAAGCCAATGGATCACAGCAAAGGAAGATGAGTAGAGCACCCAGCCATGATCTGTGAAGTTCCACAAGGGACACTGAGCCTACTAACAAGTCAAAAGCTGAGACCCAGGACAGGGTAATGGCTATACATTCCCCTGGACAGAGTAACAGCTCCATTTAATTTAAGGTACATGATGACTCCAGACTTCTGGCACAGTTAGTGCCGTTCCTAGCTTGTAAAACTGGGGCACTTTAGAAAATGACTCCTTGCGTGGAAGGAATCAGGCACTCAGCCAGTTTGGACTGGACACAAGTCTGCTGCCCTTTTTTGCCTCTATTCCCATGTGGAGGCCATACCACAACTAGGCTATGTTAGGAGTCCCTGCTCAGCAAAACAAATCAATTCAAGTGCCCAAAGGCAGGATCAGAATGTGCAGGAGTGGGATGGCAAGACAACTTCCTCTAAAGTGCCCTTGCAGGTGTGTGACAGGAGAACCCTTCACAGTGTAACAAAACTGTCCCTTTGACCTGGTGGGGTCAGTGGGAGGAGGCAGGACACACATGTCAGAGCCCACATATGCCAACCCCATCTGATAATCTCCTTCCCACACACATCCCAGCCACCACATGAAGGCTGAGGAGTACCTGCTGCGAGGCTGGATCCAGGAGTTTGGACAATGTGGAGAGGACGGTGATGAGTGACTGCGTTTCCTTGGCGTTGAAATCATCTTCAGCACTGCTGAGTTGGTTCACCAGGGACCTCTGGTGAAGGAAAACAGTCCCTGAGTGTGAATATGTGTTGCAGAAGCAAATAACCAGAAGCTGCGGCAGATAAAGGGATCAGCAGCAAGGAGAACAAGAGAGAGTACAAAAAGAGGACTCTTCTCAAGAACAAGTGCTGATTTTTGTTAGGAGTGCTTACATACAGGCCTGCACATGGTCAGTGTGACTTTTAGAATACTCAGGTAAGTTTATGCTGCACTGAAGAACCTGGAGTTCTGTAAATACATGCACTTCCACCCAGCTCTGCAGAGCACCCTGAAGAAGCTTTCCTTAGGGATCAGAAACTTTTCTGAACTGCTAGTGAAATCAGTGCCACAGTTGCTTTCACATAGTCAGCCCTGTGGTCAAGCAACAGAGAGCTAGCAGTGTTTCCTGCCAGAATCCCAAAGGCTTTGGAACACTTGCAGCACACAGTGGTACTCACCTGAAACTGTCGGATCTGGAAGGCAGCTTTCTCTGTGACATTAATATCCGTTTCTTCTGCGTCACCATCAGTAATATCTGGCAGAGACAGAGAGGTGCAGAAAAAAAAGCTAAATGCCAAGAGCAGAATACAGGATTTATTTCCAAAAGTGGGAAAGACTGCTCACAGCTAGAGGAGGAATACAGACTGCAGAACCACGGTGAGCAGAAAAATGTGTTAAAGGCAAACTTCAAATAGACAAATGCTATGTCAGACCCCAACTATCCTCTGCTGACAGACTGAGAGCTCTATAAAGACAGGTAAAATGTATCTCTAGAACTTGTCTGGTGTGAAAATCTCTGCTACTAAGCCCAACTTGTTATGGAGAGACAAGAACCAGACCCACCTCTCCCTAGTTATGGATAAAGGGTGCTGGGTCCCTACGTGCCCACACATGGGCTGGAACCTGGAGAGTAGAAACCAGAGCAGAATTGTACCATGTGCCTACCCAGGGCTTGCAGAAACTGGGGGATCCTGGCAGAGTACAGCTGCTGCACGGTGTTGAAGATCCGCAGCAAACCTTCCAAGCACAGAAGTGAAATGCTTTTGCCCTTCTTCTTCCCTGATTCTTCAACAACAGTGGGAATTGAAGTGTACCTCCAAAGCAGAACCCTGTGGGATGGGAGATGAGATTTACTCCAGTAAAGCTGGCTGCACAGGGCAAGAACTAGATTCTACTCTCAGGATTGTATTTTTAATATAACTAAATTGGAAGGTCTTTTGCCAATAGGAAAAGGGTGGGGGAAGAGATCTTTTTTAAGAAGATTTTATTTCAATGTCAGCAAAACAGCTACTGCATTCTTCCTGCACAGCTAAATAATTTAATTCTTTCCAGGTGCCAAGGGACCTTCCAATCCCATTTCAAGTCCATCTTTATACACTCATTTCTTCCACCCAGCTTTCCCTCTTTCTCAGACTACCCTGACCACTGGTGTCAAATCTGCCAGTGACAAAAAGAGCTTTTCTCATGGCAGTTTGGATCTGTGAAATGTCAGAATTCACTACAGGGCTCTCTATAAATAAAATCAGAAAGGTAAAGGCAGGCAAAGCAAAGTAAAAAGCTGTGAGGAAAGCAAAACTGTTTGGCCCAAAGGAGATTTTTCTATTTGTAGGCAAACATCTTTTTCCTATTTCCCTAAGCCCACTTCTTCCCTTTTTTGTTCCCTCTCCTTTCTTCTCATTAGTTCTGTTGCCTGCACAGATGATCTTATTCTGTTTCAATGTCCAATCACGCAAAACATGTAGCTCACATGTAGTCCTAATGACTGCAACAAAAATAGCCTCTATTATTTGGGGCGAGACACAAAACCAGCATTATGCATGGCAGGGGTAATTTGCATTTTGTGCTCTCTGCTGACTGGGCTCTGAAAAGACCCCATGCAGATATGACCTAGATTCCAAAAGACATTTACATGGTTCACATTCTTGGATTTCCAAAGGATTAGATGCATGAATGTCTTCAAGCATCTTGCAGAAGTCCTGAACAAATGCTTTCTAAAGCTTGTGTCCCTCATACATCTGTTTTGTTCTGTAGCTCAAAGTGAATTTTAACTTCGCTGCATTCCAGAGGCCTCAAGAATCCAGCCTGTAATCATCTTACCTTCTCTGTGACAACGGGTGATGAACCAGAAGTCAGAAAGAGGCTGAAAATGTTTGATGGCATCTGGTTCTTCCAGACCAAGTTATCAGAGCTGTATCACTCCCTATGGCACAGAAACTGTAGTGCCTCCACGTGATTTGTCAGGAGCAGGAAGGCAGTGACCTCAACCCAGCAACAACAACTGAAACAGTTACAGGCTGCATTCTTCTTTCAAAACCCTACCTGAGAGTCAATAAAATCCCCCAAACGCATTGCTGACGTCTCCACGTGCCACACTGACTCACTGTGTGATTTTGCAGAGGTTCTGGAACATCTTCTCTGGATTTTGTCCGTCTGGCCCGTCCGTTTGTCCCGTCTCCTCCAGCTGCTGCACCTTCTGCAGAGCGACGCTGACTGCGTAGCGCAGGAACTCCGTGCTGGAGCGCAGCACGGCCAGGCTCTCCTCGTGGCTCTGGGCATTGTCCCTGCAGGACCAGCAGAACTGTCAGACAACTGGGGATGCACAGAAGAAGCTCAGGGATGGCCTAAGAGATTCAAAACTTAAATATGCATTTACAAATAGTATCACTGGCTGAACTCAGGGTGGAAAAGACCCTTTGTTTTGGTAGGTTGTAGTGAAACACTCGGAGGATAGCATTGCACCAGCCTTTCCAGGCACACTGACACATGGTTTGAATTGATGTCTGGCTCTGCTCCACAGAGGACTGGATGCCTTCTCACCTGAATAGAGCTGTGAGCAGAGTAGAGACAAAACCCATGGACAGGAAGCTCCGTGCAGTTTTGTTGCTCAAGGCAGATTTGTTCTTCCCAGCTTTCTCCCTCAGGATTTCAGAGAGTTTGTTGTAACATGTAAACAGGCCTAGGACATCCTCAAACTTATTCTTACTGCAATAAAGTAGTAGAAAGCATTAATGGAGAAAATGCAGTCTTGGAGTTTCCCATTTGAAGCTTCAGCTGCCAAATTACACAATGACACTGCCTAAATGATGAAACAATAACCTATTACATCTCCTTGCCTCCCTAATGGTGTATACCTCACCCAGTCCTCCTCAACCTGCTCTTCTGAAAAATGTCAGATCCCATCTCCCACGACACATGATATTCCAAAGGAAAACCCTCCCCAAGGCTCTGTGAGTGGCTGTGCCACGAGGCACTCAGGCTCAGATCACTGATTCTGTGTTGGCACTACCATCTTGTGCCTGCAATGAGGCTGTACTCCAAAAAGCTGGGCAAATAGTAGCACAGCTAGTGCTAGAGGGTAAGATTTAATGTTTTACCTGAAATTCCCGATGTTGAAATTGTACTCAATCAGAACCTCACAAATTCCCATCACCTGAATGGCATAGATGTTATTTTTCACACCAACACCAGAAGACAGCGAAAAATCTGCTGATTTATCCTGAGAGGTAAAGGAAACAAGTGAAAAATCTTTTCAAAACCTGACAAGAACTCGGCGTCTTCTCCCACTGAGTCAAACTGAAAATCTGATTTACCAGTTCAAAGTCTTCCAACTCGCTCTTGATCATTCGTCGTGTGACAGATTCTAACATCTCTTCAAAGTTTTGCTCAAATCCCACGTCCTCCTCCTCCTCGTCATCCTCAGCTCCTTGGCACAGGTGCACAGTGCTCTTGTACCAGGCGAGACAGTGCTGGATGCAGCAGAGCAGATGGGCCTGGAGGAAGCAGCCACACAGCCACAACTCAACCTTTGAGCTGGAGGTCGCTGGCAGAAGTGGGCCAGACTGTTTTAGTGGGATGCAAAGAGCTGGAGCTGCCTTTGGAGCTGTCTTGAGTCTCAAGGATAGGCCTCCTTCCCAAATTGAGGGGATCACTAATCCCACACACAGCTACCCAGTTCCAGCTTCAGACAGTGCTCTCTGCCTGAGCTTTTCTAGATGGGATGTAAAGACTTAACTCCCACTGCTCCCTCCACCCAGACACCTCAGGTGCTGAAGGAGATGGAAAGGGAATTTCCAAGGGGACTCTCACTCTAGCTTAAGTGTCTGCTCCCTTCCTGGGTGTGCTACTGCACACAAGCTTCCTCAGGGGAAAACAAAAAAGATTAATTTGAGTTTTTTCCCTTGGAAATCCAACAAATCGTTGAGGTCTCATCTCCTACAATTTCAAAGGAGCAAAACCAAAGGGCAAATTCTTCCCTTTGCTACACACACACACACACACACACTGCACAACTATTTTATGTGGAATTAAGTTAAAGGAGGGAAAAAACCCTGCAGGGTGAACTCAAGAGAGGATAACAGAAGTATACTATTCCTAGAGCATTTTTCACACATGTCCCCAAAACCACAATGCTTGGGGAGCTCTAATAAATAGCCTGAGGCAGGGGTGAGATGCCCAGCTCTGTTGCCATTAAAAGAATTGCTCCAGGCTAGAAGAGGCTGAAGAAGCACAAGGTATTCAGCTCATGTAGCAGGACAACTACAATGCCAGTAACAGATGAGCTTGCAGCTGTGGCCAGCCAATATAGCTCTTACCAGTGGTTCTTGCAGAAAGATTTGATCTCCTTGAGCCATAATACATCCCTCCAGTTTGAGTGGAGGTAGGAGGTCTGGCTGGGGCAAGTAATATTGCTTTATCTGTCACAGAAAACAAGAAATAAAAATAACCAGTTACTTGGTAACTGAGCCTCTTAAGATGTTTGAAAATAGAGTACAATAATCTTTGTACCCCATTCTAGAGAGCAAAACCTGGCACTGTGATAAAAGGACTGCACAAGTATGTGAGCCACGTCATCTGCTCTACTGGTGATTGAAATCCCTTCTTGAGTTGCTCCTGTACCTCTCAACCAGGACACGTCACTGCCCTAAAACAAGATTAGCTGACCACTTGCTGCTGTGTTGCCTCAACAAGTAACATCACTTGCACCCCACCTGCAGTGTTACCCCTCCTTTAAACAGTGAGGATCAATAGCTGCTGCTGCTATAGAAAGTTAGAGATACGTAAGGTTGCTATAAAATTTTACTCATTTACACCAACTTCCTATTAAGTGCCCTCTGCTACCCAAAAGCTATCTTGGCTCTGTTCATGTTCCTTTCTCAGACCCTATACTGTCATGGGAAAGCTGGAATTAGTCAGCATGAACTCTATGGATGATTAAAGGGAAGAAAATTACTTGTCTCAAAGAAAGCACAGCCTGTCCAATGGATTGAGGAAATGTGATTGTCTTGTTGCCATGAGCAACACTGCTGGGGGATGAGTTAATCCTCCCAGATCCTACATGGACTTGGGTATTCTCCCGATGGGAGGACAGCAACATTAATTACTGTGTCAGCACATATCCTTGGGGAAGTATGGGAGGGTAACTGCTGTGCACTGCTAAGGAACAGAGAGAGCACAAAGAACTTCTCTGGGCTCACACTTCCAACAGCACCGAAGAACTGAAGGGTTGGAAAGGGCTCCAGGAGATCCTTCCTCTTCCACCCTTTGACAGGATATGAACCTGTCTCCAGACGTTTATCTAGTCTGCTCTCTCAACATGGCAGGGGTTTGAACACCTCTTTAGGGAAGTGTCACAGCACTCAAACATGTTTGCAGTGTGAGGGAGAACGATTTCCCCAATATTTAACCTGAATTGTTTGCCATATCGGTTGAAATGCAGAATTCTTAAGAGTCCCTGCAGCCCCACCACGGAGCAGGACTTTACCTGGGACAACAGTGTTTCCATTATAGAGCTGGCCAGCTGGGAGTTCCTGCGAAGGACATCATAAAAACCCTGGAGACAGGAAGGAAGGACAGGTTGGCTGACACAGCAGAGAAAATGAACCACGGGCACAATAAGTTGGCGTCATAAGACAGCAACGACGCTTTGGCACCGCAAGGAACCATGAGGAAGTTACAATGTGCTCAGTGTAAAACTCCATACCTGGCAAGGCAAAGGCACCACAGAAAGAAGGTATGAATCAGAAAGAGTATGAATTTCCTCACAGGGGCCCTCTCACAAGCTGTATCTCCCTAGCAGCAGTGGCATCAAGCCCAGAGTGACTTTCACTGCTATTTAACACTAGCACAAGATCCAACTTCAAACTGTGAAATCCTGCTTCAAAGGCAAAACAAGCCAATGGGGAAACTGTAGGAGGCAACAAATCCTGCAGACCGAGAAAACTCAGTGGATGGATAAAGCAAGCACAGGTTTTCTAGCAACGGTGATGAACACACCCACAACTTGCAGCTCACCAAAGGTCAATCCAACCCAAGACAAGAAGGAAACAAAATCTCTCTGACCTGCACAGGTTTTTTTCCTCAAGGTGGTACCCCACTGTTATAACACAACCTAAGATATGCACCCCAAAATGGCCCTTTAGAACAGGCCTGTCACAACAGACCTAAGGACAGCCAAGCTTTTAGAAACTTGGAAAGGAAGAGGAGAAAACACAGATCCCTGATGCAGGCTCTAAGGAAGTTTCTCCATACTCTCCAGACAGGGTTTTCTTTGGAGCCCATAATTAACTCTCAACAGCTCCACATCTACCCAGTGCCTGCTATACCACTCCTCCTCACTGGGCATCAAAAATGCTTCCCATTCCCTAGGCCCTACCACAGCAAGACAGACTCTGACATACTTTTTCTCTTAAACAATGCATGAGCTGAAGAAGATACATCAATGTGTCTTCGGGTTTATAACAGTCAAAAAAAAAAAAAAGCAGCAGAAGGATTGAAAACACGGCACACATGTCCCATGAAGAACAAAACTGAGCTGAAAGGCTGTTTTTCACAGTAACATGACTGTTATTTACCTGAGGCTAGAGAAGAATCAGACCACAGAAGAGCTTGTGGCTGTTTAAGAGACGGAGGAAACCACGTTTACCTCATATAACATGAGTCGAACGTCTGCTTGCTGGCTCAAACACCGCCTCAGGCTGCCCAGGATTTCTAGGCAGAAGGCCTCATTAGCTGCAGAATTATAGCAGGCATGAACATCTGCCTGGACCTGAGAAGGAACATTAGTCACGTTATACTGGGTACAGCATCACTACACAGGAGCAAGGTGACATGGCTCTGGCCCCTGAACAATCACTGAGATAGTCCTTGTGCTGCCAGGCTCCTCATCATTGTCATGGAGCTGTGGGAATGCTCCCCAGAATCACTGGTGCTGTAAGAGACAGTAACTCTGAGAAGCAACATCTCTAGGCCAGCTTCTCTTTGCACATTGCACTTCCCAAAGCTTTACTTCCAGGAAGGAAATCCTTGCTGGATTTCCAGGACTAAGCCTTACTAAAGCTGTATTTCCATTCTGGGGGAACACTCCCCTTTTGTTTCAAACAGTGCATATTAGACACCAGACTGTCTCACATGTCCACACAGGGACTGCAGAACAGCACTTACCTGAGTGGCACCAATGGCCTGGCTGCACTGGGAAGAGGACAAGCTGCCCAGAACCTTAAAATTTCTTAACAGGAGCAAAAAGCCAGCGACTGCAGCTTTACGAGCATCGAGCTGCCTGGGAATCGGGACAGGAAAGAGGGTTACATATGGAAACATGGAAGCAAGAAGCTCAGAAGCACATCAGATATCAACTCAGCAATGAAAAAAAGGCCACAAGTACAGAGTGACTGGGCCCTGTACAACTGTATTTCCCAAAAGGGCAGTACAGTCCCAAACAGTCAAGAGCTTTCCAGTTTGCTGGGAACTCCCTTGCTCTACACTCTCACAATATTCAATTTCCTTTCTGTCCTTACAATGCTCACACTCAGGGAGTGCCCAGGCCAAGACACAAGTGTTAAATGTCCCTTGAAAGTTGGGAGAGTCTCACAGACCTCAGAGTTGGAAAATTCCTAAGACAAACCCGGTGTTTTGCTTTGCTCAGAAACCCCAAGTCTTTCCCAAGACCGAGACCCTTGCTTTGAAAACTAATCCTAAATTTTGAATTCTATATTCATAACCAGGCAGCCACTGGCCAACAACATCCAGTCTACAATCACAGCAGGATGGTTTGCTCAAAGCATGACCAAGACAACACCTTGTAAGGGATCAGAGGGAACGTGGCAGCTCAGCATTCTGATCAGTGGTTCCTTCCAGACCCTCCTTTGATGTACTCAGCTCTGCTAGACACATGCTGGAAGTAGTTCTCATTTTGCCTATGTATTTGGAATTCCCAACAGCTTTCTGAACTTGCAGAGCCCATTCATTCAGCTGGGGGTTGGGATTTGTGTCTCAGTTCAGTGGAGCTGTGACTGTACCACAGTTCTAGGCTAAAGGGATGGGAAATGTCATTATCTAGTTATGGGAAGAACACAGTGAGTAGATACTTAGCCAAAATAAAAAATACTTCTGCCCCAAAACCATAAACGAGTTGTAGAAATTTTTTCAAAGAATCCTCTCTCAAGCTTACCTGGAAAAGATAGCTTTTTGGAGAACAAGTATCAGGGAGTCCCTCACTGACATGCTGACTTTGAGCAGAGGCTGGAAAGGAAAATAACCATTGGAGAGAAAAGCACTAAGGCATGCCAAGCCCTTGGGGCATATGAGCTCATCTTCCTCAGGCCCATCTGGCCCTGCATTTCCAGTACTGTCGTCAGTACAGTAGGAGAACCAAAACATTTTTAAAATAGACAAGAAAACCCATAGAGCTGTGACAGTGAGACACCCTAGCAGGTTAGTGAGGACACAGTGCAAGGGTTTGGGAAAATAACTGTTATCCCCAGGTTGGACAAAGCAGGTAAAACACCAGGGCAATACCCCAGCCCAGGCAAAGAGGAATACTGACATGGAGCTTGGAAGGAGGAAAATCAACGTGACAGCTACAGCTGTTCAGCTAAACACTGTAGACTTAGTTTTCTACAGGGTGCAGCATCTGGGCATCTTCCAGATGAAAGGTCAGTGCAGAGCAGTTTTGGTCCCATGCCAGCCCATGCCATATGCTTTTTGCTAGAGGGCACATGCAAATCCATGCTTGAAGAACAGTTCCATGCTACACCAAACAACCCACAGCAGAGAAAGAAGGCTGATTTTATGAGGAGGGTTATCAGATCATGCATATAATTGTGGCCCAGAGCTGTCACTGGAACTAAACTAGCAAGGATATCCATGGAGAAATGCAAAGCTTTACCTGTACTGCCCGGAGGAGCCCTTGCACTGTGTCGATGGGCAGAAAGGACAAATTGTCAAAGGTCTCTGTGACTTTGGAGGATGAGGTCTGAAGCACGAGAGGAGCAGAAACAACAATATTGGACAGCAAGTCTGAAAAATAAAAGGACAAAAAGAACAGCTGATGCCAAGGGGCCGGAAAAGCCTGAGCAGATGATGTCTGTAGAGCTACCAATTACCGACTAATCAAAGACCTTCCATTACACAGAGAGGTCACGACAAGATGAGCATTGAAAAACTGAGTCTGCTGCAGGCACCAAGCGTTAAAAATGCTCCCAGCCCAGCTGAAGGGCCTCACCCCACCAGAGGGCACTGAGGTGTAAGGGAAGAGGCTGCAGCACTGACATCCCAGCAGCCCCAGTGGCTCCCAAGCCCAAGGACAAGGAGAAAGCAAGGCTGGGAACGTGGAACAGGCAACTGACTGATGATTCTGACTTTCTGTGCGTCAGCTGTTCCATGGCAACTGCCTGCAAACATATTTTTCACCTGTGATGAATACAAGGCAATCTGATGCAGCTGATACCTCAGTCAGAGGAGAAGGAACAACTGATATTCTTGGCTTCAGGTCACTTCAACAGGAGCTTTGTAAACCAAATCACATCCTGGGCTGCATCAAAAGCGGCATGGCCAGCAGGTTGAGGGAGGGGATTCTCCTCCTCTACTCCACTCTGGTTAGAGCCCCCTTGGAGTACTGTGTCCAGCTCTGGGGTTCTCAGCACAAGCAGGACAGAGACCTGCTGGAGCAGGTCCCGAGGGGCACAAAAATGCTCAGAGGGCATCTCTGCTACTGAGATGGGCTGAGAGAGTTGGCGTTGGTCAGCCTGGAGAAGCAAAGGCTTTGGGGAGACCTTGTTGTAGCCTTTTGGTACTCAAATGGGGTTTATAAGATGGGGACAGACTTTTTATCAGTAGCTGTTGTAATAAGAATAGGGCTAATAGTTTTAAACTAAAAGAAGGTAGATTCAGAGAGGACATAAAGAAGAAATTTTTTACAGTGAGGGCAGTGAAACATTGGCACAGGTTGCCCAGAGAGGTGGTGGTGGATGCCCCATCCCTGGAAACATTCAAGGTCAGGTTGGACGGGGCTCTGAGCAACCTGATCTTGTGGAAGATCTCCATGCTCATTACAAGGCAGTGGACTAGATGACCTTCAAAGCTCCCATCCAACCCAAACCCAGTTCTGTGATTCTATAATGTGTTTTGAGGAGTTGTGACTGTCCACAGAACAGAGCACTTTTTTCTCTCTTTCCTGTTACCTATGAAGTGGCTGACAGGAGACGCTGCTTTTGTGAGGACTCTGTTCAGGACCTGCTCAAGAATATCACTTCTGATGGGCTCATGAACCTGAATGAGAAAGAACAATACATAAAAATCAAAACATTTAAGATATTCCTGTACCTCACAGCACAGGCATTGTACAGTACAAAGCAAATCCAGATCTGAGCAAGGATGGTCACCAGAAGTCCCCTTTCAGCTAACTCCATACAGACTGATTCAGATTTCATCCCAGGAGAATCAGAACCAGCACATCTGGGCACACACAGTACCCTCAGGACGTAATGGTTCCAATCATCTATGGGATGAAAATTTACCAATTTGGTGAAGGTGAATGGGTTTCAATCCCACCTTGTCGGATTTTATCTGTACCTATGAATTTCTCTACCTTCTCTACCTCTGCAGTTTCTTGGAAACTGCAATAGGGATTACACAAGTATCATGACAGCTGGAACAGATTAGAATTAGATCTTCACAAGGATGGCCTCTTCTGGCTGGAAAGGGGCAAATAGGAGACAAAATCTAGTATTGTTTGCAAAACACTCACAAAGGATACAGCAAGCAAGGTTTTGACACCATTTACCAAGAGAGAAGAGGAACAGACTTATTCTCTCCTCACCAAAAAAAACTTCTCCAAAACAAACAGTACCTTAAATGTTTCTAGCAGGATACTTGCTCCCAGTCTGCAAGCTTGCTGGGCTGGCATTTTTGAAAGGCCATAGCTGTTATCAGCAGCTTTTCCTCCAAAGGGCTTTTTTGGTTCATAGGATTCCATTAGGCTGAAGCCAAGATCCACCAGGCCCTGAGTAACGTGGTCCCAGCCAAATGCACTGAGGAAAACATTAAATGGATGAGGAAAGAAACAACTTAGTCACAGAAAAGTTTAGATTGGAGCTGTCTGGGGTAAAATCTTCTGCAGTCATTCCAGGGTCCAAAGCAGCAGTGAGACACTTGATGACAGCAGGGAAGATGACAACCCTCACAACCCAGTGACTGTCTTTAGGCTGAGGGACAGGTGCTCAGCACACCTCTGCAGTCCTGGTTCTCCATCAGAATTCCTCTCCAGCCCAAAGGTTTCCTCACCTTGGGGAATGATGTGCACTCAGGCCTGATCTGAACATAACAGCAGGCTGCAGTTAGGATGCACAAGTATCCTACTGATCCCAAGATCTTCCAGTTAGAGAGAAAGAGAAGAGGAATGCCTCCCATCAAACTAAAGGACAGCTGGTGACAGGCCAGAGCTATCCCACAGGATGTTTAAAGGACTAACCAGTGAACCAGATTAAACACTGAACCTATTCCTCATCCCTTGATCAGAACACAAACTACAGCCAGCAGCATGACTCACACTGCAGATTAGGCCCTGATCAGTTTAGTCCTTTGTACCACCAGACCCTGAGATTTGAGGAAGAAGGAGCAGATTTATACAGGCGCATGTTGTTGTGGGTTTTTTTTTTTTTAATTCGCTAATATAAAACTGGGATAAAACCTTTGGATTTTGACACTGATCCCTGCCGGCACATGGTCAGAAGTATTTAGCATCCCAGAGTATTTTAGCAAGGCTGAAACTCTCCCAACCCCCAAACTTCATTGAATGTTCTGCAGCACGTGGCAACAACTCACCTATTTTTCACCACTTCCAGAATGACAGCAGTTATATCATATTGTTGAGGAAACAAATCCTGCAGAAACTTGGAGGCCTGAAGGAACTGCAGGTCCTTGCAGCTTCTTGTGATTGATGTTTTCAAGAAATCAAATATCTGGAACATAAAATCATTAAGTGTGAGGAAATGATCTTTGAAATGCGACCTGTATAGTCTTGGGTATGTTCCAGTAAGAGCACCAGCCAGACACAAGTTCCAGCACAGTCTGCCAAAAATCTTAACTCACTTCTTTGTCAGGACAAATACACCAGTCTCATTAAGTGCCTCAAGGAGGGTAACTTGCTGCCAGATGCTCTTCATGTGGCCACCACAGAGCCAAAACATTAAGAAAATAAGACTGCTTTACTCCTCATCCTACAATACCAACCCACAGGAATCACTGCTCTGCAAAACTGTGATATTGCTCTGGGGTCTTTTCCAGTGTTCAGTAAAGTACAGCGTACCAATGATCTAACTGCCTACCCATGAGCATCCTGAAACCATTCTAAGCCTAATTCTGATGGGACTATGACCTCACCATGCTTCCTTTCCTTTACAGAAAGTGCAGAGTGCATCCCCGTGGAAGTTCTCTGCAAGCTCATCAAGCACATACCTGCTCTTGCAGTCTGTGTTTTACAGCAACCGAGAGCAGAAGAGCCACGCTGAAGGGACACAGGGCTCTACCAGGGTCCTTCTGTTGCTCAGTCTAGGAAACAGCAAGGAGCAGTGAGAAAGCTTGTTATCTTCAACTGAAACACCCTGGAAACTCAGGAAGCCATCAAGCACATGTCTCTTCAAACGCATCACAGCACTTGCTAAAGAGAACGTGACTGCAATCATAAAAATTATTAAATCCCCTGTCCAGATAATAAACTAAGTTTTTAAACCCTGCTTCAATATCTTCAAGAACAGTGCCTGCTCCATCTTTGCCATACCTTCAGATGTCTAATTAGCTCCTCACCCAGGTCCTGGTCCAGGTTGATGACAGAAACAATGTGGAGAATAACGGTGCCTTCCACGTGGCGCAGCTGGTCCAGGGGCATTGTGGCTACCTCAAGGTCCAGTGACCTGCAAGTTTTACCAGAAAATAACATGCCGTCCAAAGCCAGGAATCATTCCCGATGGATCAAGGAGGATGTTCTTGTACAAGGTTTAACTATTCAAATTCAAGGAGCCCTGGGCAGGACCAGTGTGACTACGAACACCCAGGTAGTAAAGAAAGGGGGTGACAGAGCAAGAACTTACTGTGGAACTCTCTGTTCTTCCTTCTGTCTCTTATCCAGCTGATTGAAAAAACTGATGATTCCTTCCAAAACAGTCTTCTTACTGCCCTGCAAAGCAGGACATTACATTAAGCCATTGTAGGGCCTGCAGTATCCCAGAGAACAATACTCCATTCCCACACCTATCACAAATCTCAGGGTATCCTTCATTTCCCCCCATAAATTGCTAAGGCAGAGGAGGGCTCCTGTGTGGCTCATTTCCAGATTTCCAGTTTGCATATTTCTTTTGACTGCACTTACTTCTTTTGACTGCATTATTGAAGAACTGGAAGAAACTCAAGCTCTCAGATGTTCTGATTGTCTCTTTTTTTTTTTTTTAAGTTGTTACTAATTAGAAAGGACTCTTTATGTTTTAATCAATTGGGAAGGCTTTCAAACTCCTAACCTTAAATCTAATAATACATTTTGTCCAGTGGACCCAAATGACCCTCTATAACACACATATAATTTGTCTTTGGATCATTTTGGCATTGACTCGGTCACAAATGAAGCAAGCAAAAGAGCCAGATCACCCTGTCAAAGGGCAGAGATGTCCCTGGCAGTCTCTGCTCTGGAGAAGAGCACAGGAGATGACACATTCCCAGCACAAGTCAGACTACAGCCCAGTAGACAACCACAGTGCATGAGCTATTATTATAGTGTGCAGATCACAGAGAGTGAGCAAAACCACACTGAAAAAACCGAATCCTCTGCTGCCTGCTAGGTCTGTGCTCATCCCTTATTTCCCCAAAGGTTTGCTTCTTTTCCCACAAGGAAGACCAAGATCCCATCTTTCTCTGAGCACTCAGCTTCTTCAGGCTAGAGGGAGTTAGAGGAAACAAAACCTACTGATGTCCCGTTGTGTCCCTACAGCATGCTTTGGGAACAATCAGAATCCCTGCCAAAATCCAGACTATAGATCAGTCTGGAGACTTTTTCCCCGAGGGTATAAACTTAAGGGAAATCCAGCTCTTGTAAGCTTTTACCTTTGCAGAAAGCAGCAGGAGCTGATAGACCAGAGGGGGAATTTCCTGCAGGTCTAATTTGGAGAACATCCTAAGGACCTTTTCCACCACAAACTGCAGCTCCTCTCCTGATAGTGGAATATCCCTGTTGAATCAAAGATTTTCTTTTTTCATTAATATATTGTTTATTTGCCAAGGCTCACTCACACATAGAATAAAAACCATGATGCCATTCCCAGATGTGCTTTGTATCCAGTGGATCCATTGTGGATGCTCATTGATCAACCATCCATGGGGCTGTGTCTGGTATGGTCAGACCTCCCATTTGTACTTGCCCCAAACTACTCGTGAAATGGGACACAGATATGACCACAGCACAAGGCAGTGCTGATGCTGAAGGGAAAAAGAATTACCTGAACATGTTGGCAAGATGTATTACACACCGAGGATCCCACCTGGTAAAACAAAGATGTGTTGGAAGATTGAGAGCAAGCAGGATTATCATCTAGTTCTTCCCACCTACACAATTATTCAATGTCACCATTTCCCTGTCACATTCTGATACTAAAATGAGAAGCCAGATTTCCACCAGAAATCATCAGCACCAACCTAACCACCCACATTTACACAGATCTGAACTGCCCCAGCCCCTCTAATAACAAATACCAGAAAAGGAATAAAAACAAGCACTTCCTGAGACCAATTCATGCAACAGTCTCAGAGGATTTGGGAACAGGATGCTCCCCTGCCTCCTCAGCTAGAGAAGACACTGTCACAGAGGGCACAGATTCAAGGATGACAGGACACACAGCTCATGGTGATGCCTTTTTCCAAGCACAACGTGAAACACAACGTTTTGCCACGTAACCAAGAGCTGGCAGATGTACGTACTTGCTGGAGCAGAGGGTATTTATCAGCTGTTTCTTAAACTCCTCCCCATTCAGTTCACCTGAAAAAGCAAGAGTCTTAGGAGCTGATTCCAGAGGAAGGGAGGACAAGCTGCAGAGAAACAGCTGATGGGAGTTACCTTTCCCGTAAGCCAGGTTCTCCTTCGAACTGGCTAGCGCGGTGAGAACAGTGGAAAACAGCTCCAAGGATTTCCCGTTGGTCAGGCTGCCACCTTTAATAACATCCACAAATAGGTTGGCAAGCTCGGCCAATGCGTGTCCTGGCAGCTGGCGGGCCTGGGAGAACATACAGCAGGAGAGAGCCTGAGGCAGTGCACAGAATTCCACATATACATCCAAACTGTCACCAAAAACCAGCAGAAGACAGAATTTCTTACAGGGAAATGCTCCCTTTAAAGGAGAATTCAGCCCTGAGATCTCTGTTTTGTACTGTCCTTTACAGGACAGAGCAATAAATCAAGATGAGGTGATTATAGGTTTAGAGTTTTGAGCCTAAGACTAAATATCTAAAGATAATAAAATTCACACACAGAGCCAATTCCAATACCAGCTCACTTAGTCTAGGGAAGATCTGTGGAAAGGATACAACTAATTTTCCTCAGTGGTTTAGGGAAGTATCTCAATTTACATATTAAATTATACTCAGCAGAGCCCAGGAAAGCCAGCCCAAAGGAGCTTTACCTCCAGCATCAGCAGTCCTATGATTTCAGACACCTTGCCCAAATGCAGGTCCCCTGACTCCACTAGTGGGACGCAGTGCTTGTAAACCTGGAGTCTCCTGAGAACACCACTTCTCTGGGAACAGGGGGAGCCTTACAGCAAGCAAATAGAGGGACAAAAGAATGGGAAAAAAAGTTATGCAAGTGCCAACATGTTGCTAAACGACAGGTTTAGCAGGGATAAACTGTCACCTGGCTGCAACTCCCTATTTTATGTCTGACAAAACAAATAAACCCCAGAGCACAGGAAATGGGATATTTGGATAAAGCAGTCGGCCACCCTGTTAACACATCCTGTGGTTCACTCAACCTGCTGCCGGAGATCAGGAAGTGTCAAAATTTTGAGAAGAACCAGCTCGGCAATCAGTTCTCACCTGGCCAGCTCAGTCCTACTCCAAGGTACCTAAGGGCTCTCAAAAGCAAATCCCGCTTACCACGGGCTCATCACAGCTCTAGTCCAGTTTGCTATCTCCCCGTATGTATTTTTGGATGTCGTGCTTCCCTGCCACAGCCCTGACGAGAGGGTTTTTTACGAAAAGTGACTTCCCTGTGCTGCTGCTGCGCACGGGCTGCACCCACCGGCACCCAGCAGGGCTGGGGCCGCAGCCCCCCGAGCGCAGCTCACACATCACCCACCTTTGAAGATCCCTCTCAGCAAAGCCGCCGTCTCCCTCCCTTTCAGCGCCTGCCTGGTCACCATGTCGCCCAGCTGCAAGAGAAGGGGACGCTGTGAGCCGCCCCCACCGCCCGCCGGAGCAGCGCCGGCGGCGCATCCCCGCTCCCCGCCCGGCCCGCGGGCACCGCGCACCTCGCCCTCCGCCAGGCTCTGCAGGGCCTCCTGCAGCCGCTCGGGGCCCTCCTCGGCCGCCAGCGACAGGATGAGCTGGGCCATGGGGCCGCGGGGCCACCCGGGACCGCCGGGCCTCAGCTCCGTGCCCCCGAAATTCCCGCCCGGAAGCGCCCGCGCGTCACCCCGGCAACAGCTCCCGCCCCCGAGGTGCGCTTCCCGCCCCGCCGCGCTCGGGGCCGCGGGTTCGAGCCCCGCGCGGGGCAGGCAGCGTGGCGGGCAGTGTCACCGGGTCACGGAATCACAGCGTGGGTCCGGCGGGAAGGGACCGCAGTGGGTCCAACCTCCCTGCTCGGGCAGGGTCGTCCTAGAGCACGTGGCTCGGGATTGCAGCCAGATGGTTCTGGAATGTTGCCAGTGAGGGAGACTCCACGGCCTCCCTGGACAGTGCGTGGTCACTGTGATGCCATGATGACTTTTTGCCTTTTTCTTTTAAACCCCTTTTTGTGCCTTTTTGCAGCTTCTGTATTCCTTAGTGCTTTTTGTCTACATTCTTGGACTTGCTTGTTAAGCTGGGAGACGAAACATTTTAGAGGTTTCGTAGTTGAGGATCAACATGCCCCAGAGCCCAAGGTCCTCTCCAGAACACATTTTGTAAACTAAGACAGAACCATCCAGGGGAAGGTTCCTCGGGGAGGGGGCTCATGTTAGCCTCTCATTGGGGAATTTACGATAGATATGCTAATTAGTAAAACCTATGTTATACCAGATCTTTGAGGGGGTTTTTGCAGTGTACACTGAGGTGCATTCAACCTGGACGTAGTGCACCTAAGGATCCTTAAAATAAATAGGTAAAATCCCTTTTTCCCTTCTAACTGTGTTTGACTCTTGATTTTAAGACCAGGAAAAGGCATCAACTGCACAGCAAAGAAGTTAATGGAGTGGGGTGCAGGCACGTGGGATGGGCAGCCGGGGGTACTGGGGCATTTGGCACAAAGTGCCCATTGAGGGCCACCCCCCGCATCAGCAGCGAGTGCCACCCACGTGGGGCTCGGATACATTCGAGTAAACCCCTTAATTCCTGGGGACACGAGGGGTGGCCTTGAGCGTACCAGGAGGCGTAGCCCACCTTTAAGCAGCGGGATTTGGCCAAAGGATCAGGTGCCAGCACAGCGTGGGAGCTTTCGCAAGCCCCGTGCTCACGTGGAGCGGGAGTTGATGCTGCTGAGCAAGGGGAGCGGGTTTGACATGAGGCTGTGGGAAGGGAGGGGGATAACCAGACCTGGAGGAGAGATGCACTTAGGGCTCTGTCACAGTACATCAGGGTGGTCTGATGTACCCTTGGGGCTGCCACCCCCTTCTTTGAGACCCATTTAGCCAGGACAAAACACTCGCTTCCTGATGCCAGGGGTTGTACGTGTGTCTGCAAAACTATTTCAACTGTGATGACCGTGCCGACCAGGATGCCCCAGCGGCCCAGCGGGGATCACAGGTTCTCTCTGCCCCCTCAACAGAGCATTATTGGGTCTATTTGGGAAACCCCATGCTGATGGTGTCCCCCTGTTATGCACTGTCTTGTGCTGAGCTGCAGACAAAGGTCCAACGAGCCGTAGGAGGGAGCTGAGCCTTGCAGCAGGGCTGGCGTGGAATGGGGACGGGAGGGTTGGGGGTCTCCTCTGAAGAGCAGCGCACAGTGCCTCTGGCCACGGCAGCATTGCTCAGGGTTTTGGGCACAGGTCCAAGCTTTCCCTCAGCAGCACCCCCTCTTTTCATCTGGAGTCTCGTGCCTTCCTCCCTCACAACGGGATCTCAGCTCCGCTCGCAGGACAGCCCTGTGTGGAAACCAAATCCGTAAATCCCAGAGGCATTACAAAACATGCCTTGTGTAAGCCCCTTCAACCCTGCTCTCGTGCTTAGCCCGGCCCTGCCACCTCCCCAAAATCCCCATCGTGGTAAGAGCCTGGCCAAGCTCCTCTCCTGGGCTTGAGCACAGCTCCATCCTCACCACATCCTCACCCAGCTCCCACAACCCTTGACCCAAAGAATTAAGGCCGCAAGGGCTCTCCTGCTCTATGTAGCTTCAGCATGCTGGGGCATCCCAGGAAACCCGTTTTGCCATCCCACATGTGGACTCAGCTTGGTTTCTGCCACATCCAGGGGGTCCCCTCGCTTGTCGGTCAGTGGCATCACTGTGGTGGTGGAATGAGTTCCAGTTCCCAGAGCTCCGAGCAGGTAATCGTCACTTGAGGGCATTGTAGAAATTTCACCCGTGTCTTTTTTTCTATTTTAAAAGCTGAAAGGGGCCTCATGTGGATGCTGGTTTGGGAGGCCTCGTAGGGGAGGAGCATCCTCTGCCACAGACCCATCCCCGCAGCCAGACCCTGCCCACATGGCCAAATTCACAGCAGGACCTTGCCACGGTTTTTGGGGCAGAAGCTGGGGAAGAGACCTGTCCTGCTCACCCCGGGGAGCAGGCCGGGATGGCAGGCTGCCCACCTCCTGCCTCTGCCCCTGCCCCGTGCTAATGAGCGAGTTACACAACAAGGAGCTTTTATACTTTGTTAATCGGGTCCGGCATCCAGCCCGCCTCTCCACGCACGCTCCGGCTGGCGGTGGAGCCCCAGCTCCCTCCTTCCCTCTCCTCAGCTGCCTTTTGTAATGTTTTAATGGGGTTTCTTGCCTGGGCTGTGCTGACTTAATTACAAAGCTGCAGTGAGTTGATGCCTTGTGACGGTCTAATCCCAACCCGGTGACTCTACAAAGCTTTCGCCCAGCTTCCTTGCTGCTCCACTCTGGCCTCGCCATCCCTGCATCCATCTCGGCTCCGTGCACTGACCTGCGGAGGGTTCAGCTTTTCCTCTTCCTGGTGAGTATCCAGGACTTTTATCAACTGAAAGAACTGCGTTGAAGACCGTCATGCAGCCCTCGCTCAACCTGGCAGGCACCTCCAGAGCTGGAATTGGTTTTAGTGCCTGGGACAAGGGGACGCCTATCCTTTCCCCAGGAGGTGGAGGGGAAGAGGATGACCCTGGGAAATGGTTGAGCTGGAGCCAAACATCCCTCACACAGCCTGGGCTCAGAGCTGGTGCTACAGCCAGGCAGGGGTAGATGCTGGAGGCAGGATGAAGGCAGCCCTCCTCCTCCTCCTCATGGATGGGAACAAGGTGTTTCACCCAGAATGCATTGGAAAGATGCTGAAAGGCTGATGGTCCAGCCTTGCAGTTGGTGGAGCAATGAGACTTCAGAGTTTGGGTAACACTTCGGGGATAATTATTTATTTTGGGAATATTATTTATTTTGGTAGTAGAAATAAAAGGATGATCTGGCTGCCTGGCCAAAACTGGATGCTCACCTCTGTCCATATGAAGGTGGTCTGAGACAGAGCAGTGCTGGGTGAGCGCAGGCTGAGATGCCCCCAGCCCAAAGAGGAAAGACAGAGTGAGAAAAGTGTAAGAAGGTATCAGATGATAAATTCACAGATTTTTTAGCTGCTTTTGCAAACATCCCTGATGTTTTTCCAGGCTGCTCAGCCTCCTTGGGCAGGCAGAGATGCAGGCAGTAGGTGATGGAGCTGAGGACGGTTGGGGGTGTCCTCTGGACATCCACTTCTGCCCCCATCTGAGCAAGATGGGCAGGGAATGGGGCAAAGGGGGGCCACGGAAACCATTTGGATCCATGCTGATTCCTCCTTCCCTCTGCCAGTGTCCTGCTGCCGACGGAGGACAGAGGACAACATGTCTGCAGTTGTGAGTACTGTCCCCACGCTGCCCCATCCTCTGGGCTCTGAGCATCCCCTCCTTGCAGTGCTGGGATGGGCTGCACAGGGTGCACCTTAGTCCAAGCAGCACACAGTCCATCCCTAACCCACCGAACCCCCTCGGGTGCCTGTGTGGAGCCTCTCCCCTTCCCTGTATCTCCCAAGGAAACTTGCAGTGGGGCAGGGAGCTGGGGGGCTGTCTGGGAAGCCCCCACATCCTCTCCTCACCCCCCCAGACGGGCACGTTCCGGATCGTGTCGGAGGAGGAGCAGGCCCTGCGCTCCAAGCTGGAGCGCCTCACCACCAAGGACCATGGCCCCGTCTTCGGGAGGTGCGAGAAGATCCCCCCACACACCCTGCAGAAGGTGAGGCGGCTGTGGGGAATGGGGGAGAGGTGCAGGCTGAGGTTTCTGCTCCTCAGGGACCAGAGGAAACCCTCGAATGGCTCTTGCTTTGAGGGGGAATGCACTTACCAAAATGTCTCCAAGCTGGGGACCTGAGTGACCCTGCCCTCCCTATGCCGGGATGCTGCAAGGAGCTTTACTGTCCTCCCCCAGTTTTTTGGCTGCCTACATGACCCCCGGGGTGTTTTAGAAGGTGTGCATGGCATCACTGGGTCCCCTCTCTGCTCCCCCCAGGCGAAGGATGAGCTGAACGAGACGGAGGAGCAGAGGGAGGTGGCAGTGAAGGCGCTGCGGGAGCTGGCGCAGGAGCGGGCGGGCGGCGAGGACGTTTGCCAGAAGGTGGCTGAGAAGGTGCAGGAGAAGGACGACTCCTTCTTGCTCCGCTTCATCCGTGCCCGCAAGTTCGATGTCCACAGGGCCTACGACCTGCTGAAAGGTGGGGAGGGCTCCTGGGCTGTGATGCTGGGTGAGGACGGGGGTACACATCCCCCAGCAGCTCCCAGTCCTGTGCTGGTGCCTCCTAGCCCAGACTGGGCTCTGCTGGCAGAGCAGGACCCTGACATGGGAAGGGGATGAAGAGAGGGGATAAATAGAGAAAGGGTTTGAAGAGAGGGGATAAATAGAAAAAGTCAGGGTTGAGAGGCTTGGATAGAGTTGGGATGGGGAAGGAAATAAATGAGGGTGACCCCAGGCATCCTGGAACACCAGGACAGTCCCATTCTTGCAAATTTACCCAAACAAAATGGAAAAAACCCTTACATTTGGTGGTGGCAGGCTGTTTCATTTGTGCAGCAAACCCACCTGGCTGGGGCTGCATCCCCTTGAGACCCCCATGCCCTATACATGCCCTACACTCCCCTCTCTGTACCCCTGTAAGGAGCCAGTTCTGCACCCTCCCGATGCTTCTGTGCACGGTGCCTGGGGGGCTCTGCACCCCTGGGGCACCTCTGGGTCTGGGGACAGGTTGGGGTGCTTGTGGCACCCTCTTCCCACACTGAGAGTGACCCATAGGGATGGAGGGGGAGCAGAAGGGCAGCCCAGAGGGTGGCTGCTGACTGGAACCTGCCTGGCTCCAGCTCTGCTCTTCTTTGTGTCAGCTTAGGGGATAATGAGTTATAATTATCAGTGCTGGCTCCCAGACGAGCTCTTTTGCTTGCCTGCATTTTCCCAGGATGAAATTCCTTATTTTGTGCCTGCAGGGTGCCAAGAGAGGGGAGATGGGGCTTGTCACCCAAACAGGGAGAAAGGGGAAGAAGGGAAATGAGGGGGAAAATTACTTTATCTACTTGTTGAGGTGTTGGAGAGAAAGCAGGTGTGGGAAGCTCCTGGCAAGGGGAGGGATAACACCAAGCATGCTGGGGCTGGTCTGTTGGCTGAGCCGCTTTTTCCCCCTTTGCTGGAGGAGACCTGACCCATGCGGGCCACAGGCAGAGCTTTCCACAGCTCTGGGGCTCAGCGCTGACATCTCACCATCACCAGCTCATCCCGTCTCCGGCAGCTCCCCCAGCTTCCCGAGGCCGGGTGAGCAGCCATGGTTTTCCCGATTTCTGCCTCTCTCCAGGCTACGTGAACTTCCGCCAGCAGTACCCCGAGCTCTTCGACAACCTGAGCCCCGAGGCCGTGCGCAGCACCATCGAGGCCGGCTACCCCGGCATCCTGGCCAGCAGGGACAAGTACGGGCGGGTGGTGATGCTCTTCAACATCGAGAACTGGGATTACGAGGAGATCACCTTCGATGAGGTGAGCCCAGCTCAGGTGCTGCTCCCAGAGCAGAGTGGCCCTGCTTTTGGGCTCGTCCCGCTCGGCATGTCTGCACACAGCATCCTTACCACACACACACGTGGATCTGTGCAGCCATACGGGTGGAAGCAAATCTGTAGCCCTTTGAATTTATCCTTTGAGGGAGCCTGGGGGAGCATGGTCCATCCCAAAGGATGCGGTGCAAGGTGCAGGCCAAATCTGGGGTGTGCATCCCCCAGCCCATGTAACACGGGCTGAAGAAAGGCACCACACCATTAAATCAAGGGCAGAGGATGACACTGAGGCGTAGGGCATGGAAAGGGCCTCTTGGCAAAGAGGTCTCCAGGCATGTAACTCACAGCTTCTCCCAGCTCCCTTTTCTGCTCAGCTTTGAATCTGCTCTCAGCGTATGACTGATGCAGATCTGATGCTCACGAGTTGAAAAGGGAATGTGGTGGTGGTTCAGCATCCCCCCTCCCTGCTCTGAAATCCAGGGGCTGGCCGTGACAAGCAGGCTGGAGTCAAGCAGACCCTGGATAATACTCCAGGGGGCTCTTCCTGGGTACCCCCTAGGGCCTATGGGAGGTGAGACCTCATACAAGACCCTGCTGTCTCTCCTCTCCGTTAGATCCTTCGTGCCTATTGCATTATCTTGGAGAAGCTACTGGAAAATGAAGAGACCCAGATCAATGGGTTCTGCATCATCGAGAACTTCAAGGGCTTCACCATGCAGCAGGCGTCAGGGATCAAACCCTCCGAGCTCAAGAAGATGGTGGATATGCTGCAGGTGAGGTGGCAAAGTCTGCACCCAGCAGTGGCAGAGGGGGCCCTGGGGGAGCAGGGAGCTCAGAGAAGGGAGGTGGCAGGGCTAGCAGGGTTTGGGATTGCCACCACACTGGAGCAGTGAGAAAGCGTCACAGAGAGGCTGTTCCCCATCATCCTCTCCCTGCCTTGCCAGCTAATTGGCTTAATCCTGTAAAATGGATCCCATTTTTCCCACCCCATCTCCCTGCCTTCTCAAGTGCCTGACCAGGAGCAGTACTACCACTCCTTGCAGCATCCTAGGGCATGGCCTGGAGGTCTTTCCTCATGAGCCTCTCAGCCCAGCCCGGTCCAGGCTGGATGGAGACTCGCAGGCACTCCAGGATTTCTGCCCTTGGACCAGAGGCCAAAGACACTCTGCTCTTCCCAGGACAGCAGAGATGTGGTCCCTCTCATGGAGTGGGAGCAGTGAGCTATCTGGGAGGTTCTTCAGCTCCCTGGTGCTCCTGGGGCTGGGATGGTTGATCCTCTGGGTCAGAACAGAAAGGGCCCATCAAATAGAGGTGGGGAGATGGGGCAAGGAGAGCCGTGGCACTGCTGGGGTGTCCATTTCTGCCTGTTCAGATCCGGGGGGACAGCACCATCTGTAACCATCTGTGTCTGCGTTTGGCATCCTAGGACTCCTTCCCAGCACGGTTCAAGGCTGTCCACTTCATCCACCAGCCTTGGTACTTCACCACCACCTACAACGTGGTCAAACCCTTCCTGAAGAGCAAACTGCTGGAGAGGGTGAGTGTGGGAAAGGGACCTGCAGGCAAAGGCATGTCCTTGGGTGAAACAGAGCTGTTGGGAAGAGCTGCCCTGGTCCTCTGCTGAGGGTCGCTCCCATCTCCCTCCAGGTCTTTGTGCACGGCGAGGAGCTGGAATCCTTCTACCAGGAGATCGACGCTGACATCCTGCCAGCAGACTTTGGTGGCAAGCTGCCCAAGTACGACGGCAAAGCAATCGCAGAGAAGCTCTTTGGGCCCCGCATCGAGTCCGAGGACACTGCTCTCTAAAGCAGGAGCCTGCTGCCCTCCCCTGCACCACAGCACCAGAGGTGGCCCTCTGTCCCCAGCCACCTCCCTCCTGTAGCATTGGTTGAGTGACTGCTCGTGCCGAGGCGCCCTGGGCGCGCTGCTCCGCGCCTGTCCCTCCCGTCCCCGCTCCAGGCAGCGGCTGTCCCTCCCGGGCACAGCATCCTTCCCTCTGGAGCTGCTGGAGAAAGGAGGCCACCAGCCCTCTCCCACAGCATTTCCTGGAGCTGCGAGGGGAGGACAGGAGAGTGTCTGCTCTGGGAAGGGAGAAATAAAGTGTTTAACGGCAGAGCTCTGCGGTCCCTCGTGGTAAGGCACAGGGGCACAGCTTTCTGGGCACTGGCTGTGTTGCTGGTTCTAAGGAGGCCAGGAGTGCCAGTGTTTGCTAGGAGACCCCTGTCCCCTCATCATTGACTACACTCTGGCACAGGGGCCAAGGAACTGTCCATCTCCATCCTCCCTGCATTCCTGATCAAGCCCCACCCTTGCCTGAGAAAGGACCCCCAGTTCTTAGTTATCTGCTCTCACCAGGGAAGAGAAAACAGATGAAAACAAAAACCCAAGCAGGGGCCCAGATGGAGCTGTCTCTGCCTAATTCCTGCTCAGGCAGGCAGGTAGGGAGGAGAACAGAAGCTGCAGTAGCCACTGAGACTAGGAGATGGATTTCAATCACAAAACAATTGAAAGAGAAGCAGAATGTACCCTCCTATATATCCCTCAAAAGCCTCAGCACAGTTGTTTCTCCTAGCACTGCAATGTGAAAGGGAGCTCAGTCAGGGAAGCCCCACCAAAAGTCACCGTGGAGGGTAGAGGAGGGTACCTGTGCAGCAAACAAGCTGCACCTGACACTAATTACACCTTGCTAATGTGGAATCAGCCGGATGTGGGTGGGGAGGAGGGAGGCAGAAGTAGCTGTCCCAGGCAAGGCAGTCTGTTCTGGTTCATGAACCAAGCATCTCCTCCAAGAAGCTGATCAGACACCCATTCCCAGACCATCTCCTCCCCTGGCCAGCAGCAGGGCTCAGAGAGGAGCAAGTTCCTGGTCTCTGCCCAGGTTACCTTCTCCCTGTCCCCCCTCCCAGCTCCACACAGGCCCCTTTCATCAGCCAGATCAGCCCCCCCACCCGAAGCTGGCCGAGGTGGAGGGTGATGACAAGAGCCACATTCATCAGGGCACTGGCTCAGGCTCAAACCAAACAGGACATCGGCTCCGAAGCTGCAGGGAGGATGGGGCCTGTCTGGGGTTAGATCTGTTTGCTCCAGCCTCAGCAGCTTGGTGAGTCCATGCATGGCGAGCCCCAAAGCCTGAAGCTGTGCCAACCTTGTGCAAGAGTCCAGAGACAGAGCAAAAGGCACCTCTCCACTTCCTTTGGCTCCTTACTGCACCTGGAGCCATCCCAAGGAAACCACGTGTGACAGCCCTGCAACCATCCGGCCAGTGCAAACACAACAGCACAGCTTGCCTGGGAGACAGAGCAATTGCAGCTTGGGAAACAGAAAAAGGGGAAAAAAGCCTCATCCACACAGGCAGGAGTATCACACTGCTGCCTCTGGGATTTGGACTGGGACAGTCACAGCTCTTGGGAGATGCCCATGGCTGCTCACCACTCCTGTGACAAATTGTCAGCCGGGAGCTTGCTTTGATGGAGAGACAGAGAACAGCACGGCAGAGCTGGGAGCTGAGTGACTGACCAAGGCAGGAAGGAGTGTTGAAGTGGATCTAACAGCTGCTTCACAATGGCCAATAAATCAGAAATGAAGCCCTTCCCATGACAGGGGAAGAGCAGTGATGGGTCTCTGGCCCAGCCCAGTCCAGCTGCCCCAGCAGGTCACCAGTCCCAGTTACCCTCCACAGCTCTCTCCCTTGGGCTGTAGATAATAAACCCCACATTGCTGAGTTGTTACGGTCAGGTGAATAGTGCTTTTGGTAGGGCTTTTGTATGCCCTGGGCTCAAAGATGTCCCTGTCCTGGCCACAGATGCTGGTTTGTGTTTCTTCTGCCAGCAGCTGAAAGATTAGGAAATCCACTTGTTCTCACATAAGGAAAAATAACAGATGCTTTATTCCACTGGCAAAAATAACTCTTTTTCAGTAGTTTCAGGGCAGGCATGTGCTTTTTTAAGCTGATGCTATGCCCATTCTCCACCAGAGTGGCATCAAAAACCTCTTCTTGACCAGAAGACAAAAAGCAACTAGGAAAGGCTTGAGCACCATGAGTGCTTGTATCACCTTCCCCCCAGCCAGCTCCCCAAAGCTGGGCCTCAGGGAAGACTGAGAGCCTCTGCCAACATATGGAACTTCACACACAGTCACTCGATGTAGCACTGACTTCGATAAGTCCTTTATTTTTAAATAAAGAAACCCCACTGAATCAAAGATAACAAAATTACATTTTGTTTTGCAATGACTTCCATTTTACACCACACAAGAACAAAAATTAAGGAAAAAAATCAAAGACAGTTTTAATATATATTTATATATAATTTTAAAGGTAAACATCAGCAGATATAGAAAAATTGCATTGCTAGTTGCAAATCATCTCCCCTGCAGCTCTCAGCTCCAGAGAATCTGACTCAGAACATGGCAGCAGGGAGGGTGTCTCAGTATACAAGCTTCTTCAGGGCAGCATTTAGAGATAGTTACAGAACATAATTTTGCCAAATTGAAAATATTTTCATAGTCAACTGCTCACCAAGAACACTGGAAGTCACTGTGCCTGTTCTAACACAGCTGCATGAGAAAAACAAGGGCACAGGTCTCCTCTTCCCAAGCTCTTCACACACCTTTTTGGCTTGGAACTTCCAGAGAAAGAGGTTATGATTTCTCAAGAAGAATGTCTAAAGATCTGTCACTGGGAATTACAGTCAAGCTGTCATGTAACACAGTGAGAAGATAATGCCCCTTTGGAAAGTTGGTGACTTGGGCTAAGCAGTAGGATTTGGTTATATATCAAATACAAATGGGTTTTATTTGGCTTTTTTTTTTTTTTTTTTAATTTTAAAGACATTCCAGTTGGCAGGAACCATGAGAAGGGTCAATACCCCAGTAGAACTATAGTGGAGATCCTAGAATAAAGTTCTGTATCTCCTCTCTGGTCATGCAAGAACTCTGATTACAACGGAAGCTTGTCAGTCAGACCAAAGCAAAGGGGCTTTGTGCCACCTTGTACAGATGTTCAGGATGACCCCAGAAACCCTTCCACCAACACATGGAAAGCTGGCAACTGCTTTGACTCACTGCTGGCACTTGTGCCTAAGCTCCCCTAACAGCTGAGAAGTCCAGGCCAGTGTCACTCCCACTCCCAGTGAGAAGGGGGGACAGTAACAGGGCACCCTCCCTCGGGCTGGTGCTGCTCTGAGGCATTCTAAGCCTGGAGGAAAATCATGAAGTCCTCACACCAAGAAGGGCTGTTTGCTTTCCACTTAGAAGCCATGAAGGAAACACTGCTTTGAGTCACTGTGGCTCCAGCACCTTCCCAAATGAACGGACCCACACGAGGAATACGGACACATGGAGTGTGACTCAAGCCAGAAACAAAATGCTCTTTACAACAAATGACTTATACAGGCAGCACAAGGCTCAGGCCTTCTCTGGTCTCACAAAAAAAGATTGAAGAATTTCAATAAGCTCCAGACAAGCATGGTATTTCCAGAAAAACCTGGAAGCAATCCAGGTTTCTAAACTGGCAATTAAGTCCTGAAGATGGTACTCAGCTCTTTCCTTTGAGATGTACCCACTTGAGCAATCTACCTCCAGCTATGCTGCTGGAGTGTTCATACACACAAAAACTTTTGGGATTGCAGGACAAGTCACACATTAAGCAAAGCAAACCCTGCTTCTATGACTCAATTCCTACTGCTAGAGGAGCACAGAGCTGAAAATGATCCACTATTTATATACATTGTTATTTTAAGCCTTGAAATAGACTGTAGCCAGTTGTAGGCTGCCCACAAAGGTCCTTTAAGTCAGCACTCAGTTGGTACAGTGTTCATCACCGGGGGGTCTCAGTAATAGTGTCTGAAAATCAATTTACCAAAAAGCAAAGCCCCAAAAGCTCTGACAGAGCTGTTGCTGAAGTCTCTAGATATGCTGATGTCAAGGGAGGAGGAGGAAAAGGGCAAGGCACCACGTGTCAAAGGGCTGTGGTCTAGGAACTTGTGACAGACCCAGGACAGATGACACACAGGTAGCTTGGCTAAATTCAGTACTGGAGTTAATAGTTCCCAACATTTTTACTTAATGCCCTGTCTTTGTAACCCATTTCTTCATAATCAGGAACTGCAGAAAAACACTGAGGAAAAAGATTGCAGGGAAGTTCAAGTGTTTGCCTTTACAGTGCAACTACAACACTGCCAGACCCATCTGAAAACACCTTGATTTAGAAGCTGACAAAGGGACAATTAAAAACGCTGGCAGAGCTCATGTAGTGGAAGCTGAAGTTCCTTGTGTTCAGCCAGAGCAAGTCTGAGCTGCTTATACCATCTTCAGGTATCTCCAGAAAAATGGCAAAGGTGATGGTTGGACCAGCCTAACCATCAAAGAATAATAGTTCCACAACTTGCTGTCTGATTGAGAGGGTCCTCAGGGTTTACGTTCAAGTGCTACTTACATTCAGGGATGGGGAAAGTGTGTTTACCATGAGACTACCCATGGAAGAGCTCTCCTAATGGTTTTTCTAATCCCAGTTTGAAACTAAGCAGAGCACATGTCAGATTGACCACACTGTAATCTTGAATGGCTCTATCAGACCACACTGCAATGATCTCCAAGTGCACACTTCAGCAGCCTCACGTGTCTCGACAAGGGATGAAAGGCTTCACCTCTAAGACTGAAAAATTCAGATTGCATTTAAGGTTGGGTTCGCTGGGCAAATAAAGACCACCTGCCCACATCACCAGAATAGCATTGCCTTATTTTGGGAGAGAAGAGTATTTCAGATTAGGACTGGACAAAGTCCCACGTGTCACTAGCTATCAATTATCAATCATTGTCAGTAGCAAGATTTAACACATAATTGCAAAGTCTTTAGGTAACATGAACTGCAGCTTAATTCTCTCCTCTCCTAGTTCTCCAAAACCTCTTTAAGTGATTGCTGCAAGTCTGACCACAAGCCTTGCTTTGAAAGAAGCATCAAATATGTTGAGATGGAAAGAATAGGGTGGTTTTTTTTTTTAACACTGCTTCCATCTACAGGCTTAATAAGCTGAACCTCAAGCACCAGAAACCTTGCACAAAAAAGCCACAACAAAAGTTGTCCTTCCCCAAAGAAGCCAGAATCAGTCAAGTCACAAGTGATTTGAACAGTTTTAGATTTAAGTGCAAAAACAGGGCAAAGGAGCAAGATGGAAACTCACGTTACTTCTGTAGTTGAGAGTTTCAGGAAGTCCACAGCATTGGCACTTCTGAAGTATGAAGGCTTGGGTTGTGGGGCAGGAAGGAGTATTCCTCAGAAAGGCTCTCCAAATGTAAAGAAAAATCTCTATTTGATTGGACAAAGCTACATCTCCTGCTGCTTTGAGAACTGCCCAGTTGCTCACCTCATTTTGGGAGACTCAGACACCTAAATTTATACTGTATCTATTTGATGTGTACAAGTGTTGTTTACACTCCACTTCTGCTGAAGTGAGAAGATATTTAAGTCATACCCAATGAATATTACATGAACACTACTTAAGCAAAAAACCTGAAATGTCTTTTATGACATACTTTAGTGATGCAGGATGAATAAGAGGACAACAACACGGAGACAAGATATCCATCAGCTAAGAATATCCTTGCTAACTGATGCCCTAAAATAGTTCTTAAGGAACAGCCACAAGCACAGCCAAATCTTGCTGTAGCTTTACTTAGTTTCATCTTCTCTTTGAAGAAAAAAAGAAGCCCAGATTTACTAAGAGAATGTGCAGATATCCACAGTTCATTGTGGATCACAGGCCAAGGTGTTTGGCCTAAGGCAAATGAAAGGAATTTCCTGATATGACAATGCACCTTTGCTACAATAGTTAATTATTGCTTTATTAAAATGAAACCCCACCTACTCAACCTACTGAAGTTCAGGGACAGGGCAGTCCAGAAGGCTTGTTCCCCTGGTTTGTTGTTACCAGACTGAAGTCTTGCAGCTTGTTTCACCCTTAAGCTATAAATTAAAGTGCCTGGAACACAAACCAAGGCTGAAGCAATAAAGTGCTGATGAGGGAAGTGTGACAGGAAAAGTACTTCACTGACACTGTGATAAAGAAATCCTAAGGATGGATTAATGACACTACAAAATTGACAGAACAAACAGTAAAGAAAAAAAAAAAAGATTTTTACCACAAGTTTCAGTCTCCAGATTGTCATGGGACAACTTTCCTTTAATAACTATCTTGGCACAGACCATAACTGCCACGTGAGGGAAAAGCACAGGTGAGTAGCCAGCTTTCCTGCAAACAGCTTTCACACTTCACTTTGCACATTAAAACTAGACGGGGATGTCTGGGTGTGGAAAAGAAATTCTAGTGACAAAGAACTCAGTGTCTTACTGGAGCCAGTAATCCTACAGCATTACACAGATCTGGAAGTAGTCAGCCATGCAGAGATGTCATTTCAGTTGCACAGGGCTGGAGACATCCAGTTCCACATCAACTGTAAGGAAAAGTTATGTGTCTCAAACCCACTTGATGCTCTGCAAGATAATGGGAAGAATTTTGGTATTATTTACCCTGACATACGGGGAGTAAATCTAAATAGATACACCCTACCCCCCACCAATTAATCCCTAAGAGAGCACAATAGCTCTCCATGAAGTATTCTTTCAAACAGATTGAGCTCACAGAAAAGTCCTGCAGATTCTTAATCATGGGTTTCCACTTGGAAGCCAGAGCCAGCTTTAAAAAGCCCCAGGTCAAACAAAGAATCCAGTACTGAAAAGATAACAGTATTTAAAAAGAGGCAAAGATGACAAGAAGGTGACTGATCAGGTCCTGGAGTGAGAACATGTTTACATAGAAACATTAACTGGCATTACCAGGCTGCAGCTTTTCTCTACTTGGAGACCCAGCATAAAGCCACCCCAATCCACAGACAGCTCAAGCGTGGAAAAGTTGAATATTTTTAAAGTGATTCACTTGTGCAAGTGCATTCCTAGGTACTAAAAGGCTTCCCTTGAGATGGTGCAAAGCTGACACTACACTTGCAGTCAAGCATGTGATTTTCCAAGCCACACTGTAGTGGCTTACAGACTGAACCACTCACTGGCTTGTGGCTTGGTGCAGAGATTTTCCAGCACCCAGACAGAGAACAGAGCCACAGTTATCTCATCATCTACACCTAAACAAATGCTGCAGATCAAGTTTTTGACCAGCAGGTAAGGAGATTTTGACATGTGAAACTTCTGCTATATTAAAGCAAGCAGTCTTTAGCTCAGTAGCCCTGTAACAAGCTACAGTCAGCAAAACCCAATTCTTCAAGCAGAGCAGTAAATTACAAATCCACGTGACTGGATAGCCAAAGAGGCTCTGACCAGATGTTAACCTCTGCTTTAACTCCATTTTGGAAAAAAACATGGTGATCAAACACCAGCCATAGGATATCAAGGAGAATGGAAACCTGAAGCAGCAGGTGAGGGAACAAGATGTTCCCAAAGGGGAAGATATACTGAAGTGATCCAGAGTCTTTGGGTCGATTACTCCTGGCCAGACACAGCCTGCTCTGTGTCCGAGCAGTGAGGCTTTGTCTTCTCCCACTGGCAGATGGCATTGGCATACTGTACCACGAGCTTATCCATCCAGGTAAGAGGTTCTGGGAATAGCACTGACCCCTCAAAAAATCCCAGGTGGCCTCCATGAAGGGGCAGCACATGCATGACATTCTCTCTTTTCTCTGTAAAAGAAAAACAGGCAGAAAGTTCCAGAAGGTTAACATCTTCAAGCTGACAATGAAAACCATCTTGAGTTGTCAGGATAAGGAGGTTGCCCAAGAGTTGCTGCTGGCTGGGCCCTTACAGCAATACCTGTGTTGCTGTAAGAATGGTCATTCTTTAACAAATGAACACCTTTCACTCACATCCGCTGGAACCAGGACTGTTTGCATCATGTCAAGCTGCACTAAGCTCTGACAGTGTACCAGCCATCTTGTTGCACGGACAGTGAAAAATTCCCTGTGCTTGCTTCTGTCTGAAAGCAGCTGTGGATAAATTCTCTGCTCACAGCCTCTGACCACGGAAAGAATGAACCCTGCTTCCCTCCCTGTGCACCCACTATTTGCGTGATGAAGCAGCAGCAGCTCCCTCTTCTGAGCTTCTAAGGATAATTTACCTTTTTCCTTGTTCGAAGACAGCTCAGCTCCTTTCAAGGGAGAGATCCCAGTTCAGTGCCAAGTGACCCAGCCATGCATGCACTGTCCCCATTTCATCAGCAAAGGGGAGTGTTTATCTGTGCTTCATCCAGACTGTCACCACCACCCAATCTTCTTTTAAATCCCAGTGAGCAATGAAGATGTGAGGAAACCTTTTTTTTCATCCAAGAATGTAACCTGCTGGCTATCAACACAAGCCAGAGCAGCAACAGGTGCCTGAAGGGACTCAAGTTCTTCCTGCTCAGGGTTAGCCCTGTTAGTTCTAGCAATTGGTGACTTCAAGAGGCTTAGCACACCTCTTGCAGCGTTACAGATGCAAGGAGGCAAGTCAAGCTGCTTTGAAATCAGGAATTGTGACATGATAAGCAAGCTGTAGGTACACAAATGTACACAAAACACAGAAAAAGCTGTAGCTACTGCTTCAGCATACCTGAAAGAGCTCTTGGAATTGATAGAAGACTCTCATGGACAAGAGGGTCATCAGCAGCATTAACCAACAGAAGAGGAACATAGATCTGCATCAGGAAACATGACATAAAAGGGAAAAATACAAAGCAGAAAGGGGTCGATATTTGAATGTCAATCTACCAACTGTAAAAGTGTCTTAGCTTAATTCAATTAAGATCGCTTATTTCAGAGTTAATTTATTTTTTCACCCAACCCAACAGTAAGGAGGAGGCAGGGGTGCACCAGAGCAAACAGAGTGAGTCCCCATTCTTAGAATTGAAATAGCTACACCCTTTTTTTCACTCTGCATTGCTTTGCACATCAGGCAGCTAGTGCCAGCTCTGTTATGGACACCTTGGTTAAAGTCCAGGAAACTCCCTTGGAACATCTCCATTCTCTGGGTCAGTAGAAAAAGGAGAAATTGATTTCAGTTCCACCTTGGCAAAACTTCGCTCAAGCACTTTGCCTGTCAGTGTCTTGAGTCTCTTCCACAGTATCCAGTAAGCCTTTCTTCCCTGAAGGTGCAGGCTGCATGCCACCACCCATTTCCCACTTCATCCTCATACACTCAGAGCATTCAGCTGAATGTGTGGCTTTATCTCCATCTCTTGGGTGCAACCATCTGCCAGAGCTATCAGCTCTTAAGAGCCCAGAGCATTCAGCCCCAGTGTTAGAGGCAGCAAGAACTGAAATCCCACTCCAATATACTGTGCCTGATTATTTCTGAAAATCCCAGCTAAAACATCTGCAGGTATCAACAACAGAAACCACGAAGTATTTTCTCTCCAGTTCAAGAGCAGTCTGCTGCAAGAGCTTACCCTGTGCAAGTACTGCAGGCAACTTTCCTCTTCATAGTACTCCTTCAGTGAGCTGTAGCCATGGAATTTCCTGAAATAGAGCAGATTGTCATTAAAATCACCTGCTCCAGCCATGTCACTATTACTTTCAAGTGAGGACACACATGCAGAAACAGGAGTGATGCCTCAATTTCCATAGACAATTTTAATACCCAGCATCTTTGCAAAACCCTTTGGCAGCACACACCTTGATGCTTTCTGTGCTTTCTCAAACATTCTGAGAGCACGGGCAAGTCAAACATGCAAACTGAAGACCAGCAGCCTTCAGGGTGTTTCTTTTAAAATACCCCACTTCATTTAATTGTACACCTGAATGAAAGAAAGTCAGGACCTTGTTCATCTTTCCCTAAAAGTCTTTTCAAATACAAACCCAGCACACCTTATAAACCTCAAACTTACTGGACAAGTTCCCCAGAATTCACTGTGGTTCCACTTCTTTGCCAAATCCCTTCACACCATCCCAAACCAAGAATTCAGTAAGCCTATATTCAAGTGCCTTTTCTTTTTAATATAAGGGACAACATAGCTGTTGGTCCAAACTAGAAAAGCTGCAGGGATGGGGACAAGTAGGGAGATTTCCTTAGGAAGCAGCCAACGATACTCCCAGTTTGCCAAAAGTGTCACAGCTTTTTAGCTAACAGTTTATAGCTTTATTTTGGAAAGGGGTCAGTTCCTGATACACAACATGCCATGGTATGAACACTGCCACTTCCAAGTGCTATGTTGATGTCAAGGGCACAGGCAGTAAGAGGCTACTGCTTATTAAATCAGAGCCCTTAATTAGGTGTTAGTATGACAAATAAGAAAGGTTGCATTATCTCAGCCAGCCCTACTGTGTATTGAGAAAGCAGCAGCGTTTTACAAGGAGATTTTTTGAACAGAGCTAAGGAAATCCATGAGCAGTTCTGAGCTGCTTTCCACATTCCCCTTTTTTGTTGCTATTGCTTGGCAGCAGAGCTGGCCTCTTCCTACCTTAGTGAAGGCTGCAGGTTCAGGTGTTTCCAATAAATAAATGCCTCCTGGATGATTCTGAAGAAGCTGTGACTGTTAATAGTAAGGGTTTTTTTGTTGCTTTTTTTTCCTCTGCTAAGTTTTCTTTAATGTGGAGGCAAGCAAGAATTTGAAGTTGTGTTCACTGTATTTCAGCAGATTCCTACAGGCTCAGCAAGAAGCTTGCAAGAGCAACACTGGGAAGAGAAGGTGCTTGGAGTGCTATACAGGAGCAGAGAATTGCCCTTCATACCTCATAACGTTATCATCGATCTGCATAAGTGATGTTGCTGTATAGAGCTTGCCCAGATCAGCATCTGACAGGCTTTGTGGCTTCTTCATGTTATCTCCAAAAAGAACTTGCCTGGAAAGAGTGACATCAAGAATTACATCCAAATAACATAAGGGCAGCAAAACCATGACCTGTTCAATGACAACTGAGTGTACCAAATCTGACAAGATAAGATTAGGAGCGGGCTACATAACCATGAGGCTGTCTTGGGAGCAAGAACAGCTTATTTGTCCACTTACCTTTGCAGCAAGACATAACAAACCCTAGCAGCCTCCTTGTAGGAAAAAATGTTTTCCTTATACACTGAGAAACTCCATGGGGGGGCCTCTTAAAAGAAACTTCCCAGAACAGAGAGCACTAAGGGTAATTGGAATAGAGGCTACATGTTAGAGGGGGGGTTCTTTGGCTTCAGACCAAACCTGTGGGTGGGAGAGCACCAGCAATCCTGGGCATAGCATCTCCTGCACCATCTGGTTCTAAAGCCCACCAGCACAGACTTCAGGCTACCTCACACACAGAAATTACTCAGGGTATTACCTCAGCAGAAAGCTATTTACTATGGACACTTGTCATAATTAATTATTGCCCTCAGGGGAGGAAGATGTGTTTCTTTACCAGAACAAACTTCTTCCCTAACAAACAGAACAAAAGCCACAAGTTGGAAAGGGATTTTTATTCCCTTTGAGAGGCAGCTGCAGGGCAGAGCAGGAGGGAGGCTAGGTTTGGTTTGAGGGAGTTAGAGCACAAGTGATTATGAAAAAAGTTTACTTAACACACTTGGCCTTCGAGCCAGCATTGGCTTTTTCTGGGTTAAGAATTTAAGTACCTTTTAATGAGAGCTTACCTAATTTCAAATGTCAAATTTGGTCAAATTGTCTAAATATTTGTAAACCTGGAACGAATTATGTGGATCATCCTACATTGGCTACCCTCCTTCTACAAGTGTTTCATACTGCAAAGGAGTGTAAACAAAGAAACTGAAGTCTGAAGTGACACATGCTCCTTCAGTGAAATAGGTCTTAGATATTCCCCTCCTTTCCCCTCAGTCAGGCAGCTTCCAATACACACAGATGAGGTACTTTTCTTGCCTAGAAAGTACCACCCAGAGAACTTTTGGTGGGGAAAACACCAACATTGAGCATGTCACCTGTTTAGCACACAAATTTCTTTGTTATGCAAGAGCCACAGATCAGCAACAGCAGCACAGGGATCCTACAGTACACCTGCACTCCAGGAACAGCAAGGTTAAGTGTTTTGCTGGCTACATATGCTCTTTCTAGAGGAACAGCTAGAAGCCAGAGCTACAGGTTTGACTATTTGCTTATTTGATAAGCAGCAACTCCATACAGCAGATCTTGAAGATTAGTCCTACCTCAGGTAGGTGGCAGAACAAGAGGCTCCTTCAATAGGGAATTCTTTGGCTAGAAGTGAAACAGATGCAGAATACTCCACTTTGAAGTCTAATTGCAATGTTTTCCGGTGCATGTCTTGTTTATTCATTAAGCAAGTTTCCCCAGAACACAAAAAGACAACAATGTCTTTCTTCTAACAAGACGACCAAAGCTTATTTGCCTATTTCACAGCATAATGAGATTGACATGGGCTCACCTTCATCTAAAGACCCACCAAGGAACTTGTGCATAACCTCTCAGGGGTCCTATTTTAAAGGACCAGGCAGACAAATCCAATATAGCAATTGACCCAATCAATACTGTCAGTGTAAGTGATGTACTGCAGTACCTGTGAGAAAGGATGATCTTCTTCATGTTGTCTGCCATGAGGAAGTTATAAAATCTTCTACAATGATCCCACTGCATGAAGGTTTCCTGTGCCCTAGAAAAAACAGTGCAGAACAAACAAAGCTGCTAGTGGAGCTCTTGAAAGATCAGATTAATACACTGTTAACATCTTATGGCAGCCTGGGGGCTGTGTAAACAAACCTCCAGGCCTTCCCTGCCACAGCTTAACCTTTTCCAGGAAATGACTTCCACTTTGATGAAGTTTGTTAGTATCAGAAAACAGATCCGCAGTCTCATCTTGCACAACCCAATTAGCGGTTTTGATCAGAGCATTTAAGAGCCATCAATCAAGATCCACAACACTGACAAGAGGATTTTAGTATCCCTTTGCAGAAGTTGAATGCAATTTACATAATGGGACTTTCAAGGAAAGGGCTAAAACCTGTTGCTCAACAGTGTTGTCTATTGTGTAATATAGCTCTGCAGAGGAAATAATTTGTGCAGATGTTTCCAATATGTACAGATATTATTATTGTTTCACTTCATTGGCAGGAACTGGAGGAATAAATACTAGTTGCAGCTGCAAGTGGCATCTGAGTTGAAGCCTTTACCTATTCTCAAAGCAGAAGAGCAACTCACAGCTTATCTGTTGTTAAGACAGAATTTAAGCCATCCAGAGTTGTTTGAGCTCTGCCAGATACCAGCACTCCTTTGCTATGCAGGGTCATGGGCAGGTTAGAGCTTTACTCCTAGCAGGGTTTGCTGTTACTGAGGGAACACACTATCATTTACTGAGACTGAAGAATGCTGGGAGCAGTTTCAGCTACTGAAGCTCTCCTACCACTTAAACATTAACATACCACAAGAACTACTGTAGATTTAACATGACCTTCCCAAGCTATAGCCTGCAAGTCCCCTACCAGGCAAGAGCAAGCTGTTTTCTTGTAATTAGCCATGCTGGAGTATGGTTTAAAAAAAAAGAAAAAAATCATTATCTTTTTATCTAGCCAGGCTATACCTACCACATTTATACCAGGGCAGGGGAAAAAAGGAAGATAGGAAAATGCACATTCCTTTCTTCACAAAAGGTTTTCCAAGCAAACCTATTAAGTTATTACAAGATGTCTGAAGTTAAAGCTACTACACTGCCCTGCAGTTCTCCTGTGGTGTACAGCAGTACTCCTAATAGGAAGAGCTGCAAGCATTAAAAAAAAAAAACCAACCCACAGGCAGCTTCCAGTATTTTGAGGGCTGCCCAGGTTTCAGAGCTGAGGGCTCTCCCCACAGCCCGTAGCTATAGAGAAGATGCATTCCACAAGATCAAGAAGCAGAATCAAGCCTATGCAGGCAGAGATTAAGGAATGAGGAGACCTGTCCCTGTTTAGCCTCAGGGAACACATTCCCTAGACTCTGTGTTAATTCATTAAGCTAAGAGTCTCATTCTTCTGGCAGATCCTAGTATTGCTGCTGCTCTGGAAAGGCTTTCCTATTTGAGATCCTCGGTTCACCTTGCTCACTGAAACCTTTTTCCTTCACTTATGAAAGTTATTTGGGGAATAAATGCTGGACAAACTAATATTAAAAAAAAAAAAAAGGAATTGTAAATTAACTGGTCATGTCTACCAGGGTAATCCACTTCCATGCAGCCCTGAAGGCTGAAGCCAGCTATTTTAAGCTACCAGACCAAGCCTGGGAAGGCAGTGGCTTCACTGTTCTACCTGGAGGTGCTTTGTACCTCCTCCCTCCCACTTCTATAACCAGGGCACAAGGCCCTCCCCCTCCTCCTGTCTTTTACTCGGTAGATGTTGTTTTCTCCTAGCTCTTCAGCTAATTAGCACTTACAGCAGATGTAGATATTAGGAAGGGAGACACAAGACCTGAAAAGCCTTCCTGCTGGCTGTCCAGTAATACAGAGCAGATGTTTTGTGGCGGGAGGTTTGCTAGGAGATGTTTACCCAGCAGGTGGAGGCAAGAGCTCAATAATCCAACACAACCCACACGATGGGGTGCATTAAACTCAGGGAAAAGAAAAAAAACACAGCCAGTTGTTTTTCCACACAAATATCCAAGTGGAGAATTGTTAATCAGGTTGTCCTTGCCATGCAAGCATAACAGCATTACTCACAACATCATTTTGGAGATCAGCAATACAATATTGCATAATTATAGAAGATGAACCAAGTGGACCTCAGCCAGATATTATCCCTGCAAACCCTGTCTGATGGTTGCAATTAAGGAGCTGGCTTCAAAAGGATGCTCTGTGCCAGAACCCCAGGACACCTAAGAACATTTTACTTGAAACAAAACAGAACAGCTGTTCCTGTACATCTGTTCAGATTTTAAGGGTGTGAACTAGCAGCAGATTATACACTTTTTTAGCAGTAGTCACATCTGACCTCAAAAGGGATTAGATAGCTGGAATATTACATGCACATCAAGCTTTTACTCACATCTTAATGCTTCTGGAAAAGCTTTCTGCTTTTACCTGATTCATAAAAGGTGTCTTCAGACTGCTGAATAACAAACTGGTCCCTGCACAGGCAGAGCATCCTCAGCATTGAGAGTTCCAGCTCCTTGATCAGGCTCTGAGGCCAAATTCCACATCAAGCCCCTCACAGACCTGCCACAGTTTCACCATTTATATCAGCCCAAAGGATCTTGACCCAAATACCTGAGTCTTAACAGCCCCTTTTGCCTTGTAAATAGTCTCATGGCTCAAAACTGCAGGTAAATTACTGCACAGTCAGCTACACCTTAGTAATTGTCAGCATGTACAGACAGTAAAAACTGAAAAGAGCAGGTTAGCCAGTTAAAGCATTTGAATCTTCACTAGCCATGCATACATGGAAAGGTCAAAGTACATTAGTCAAGTCCAGTTTTCAAGCAGCAGTGCTGTGCCTGGACCCTCCATCAGTACATGCAAGTGAAGCCATCACAGCTTCTAAAGTGCCACAGCCTTGGCTTCCAGGTGGGGAGACAGGTTAGTATTTTCAGACTTTAGGGCTGTAATACTTTTCCTCCCCACCTTCCCCACTCCTGTAACACAGCTGCAAGCACCTCTGCATCCCCTGATGAGCCCACAGCACCATTTCAGTGACGCACACTAGGAGGGGAGCATGGACTGACAGTGAATGTGCTGTGTCTTTCCAGTCTCCCCAGGTAAGAGCTGCCAGATGAAACTGCACACTGAAACCAAACAAGCTATTATGAACCACGGGATCTTTCTCAGAGTGATGAGACAGTGCAAACTATTGCTTGCAAACCTGGCATCAGCTCAGCAGCTGATCACGCTGCCCAGCCTGCCTGGTTAATTACACCAGGACTGCACAGGGAATGCCTCCTCTTGGGACACCGCAGCCATGAGACAGCATCACATGCACAGTCCAGAAGCTGCCAGCATGTCCCTAGACAGGTACAGAAAAACTTGTTTGCATTGCTGACAAAGTTTACTTGTGCTTGCAAATCAACAAAGCTTCAGGTGCTCCTTCAGGAGGGTGCCATCCTACACACTCAGTCTGCCAGACCAGTTCAGTGCAAGAGAAACACCCATCTTCACCTTGTCCTTCCAAAGATCTGCCCACTCCTGCACTCCCAGAAGAGACCAGCACGGAGGAGACTCCAGACCCACCTCAGTGCACTGTACCCCTGGCACACGCTGACACAGCACAGGACTCGCTCCTGGTTGGCCTGGCTCTCTCCCAGGTATTTGCACACTATGTTTCCACCCAGGCTGAAGCCCACGACAACCAGCTGGGTCTGAGGGTAGGTCTTCTTGATGTAATTCACCATGGCACCGAATTCCCAGGTGCATCCTGAAAAGAAGAAAAAAGTTAAAAAGCATCTAATATATTTAAATTCTCACTTGAAGCTTCAGTTGCGTGCTTTGAATTCAGCTTTCTTACCCTTTCTGACTTTTCAATAGCCTTAAGGTTTTAACAGCTCTGATTCACATGTGTTCATACATCTGCAAGTCCTGTGGAGCTTAGCTCATGCCTAGTTCTGACAGAGTGCCAAAGCAAGATGAAACTCAGTTGCTTAAAAATCACGGTGACAGTTAACGTGACAATCAAAACTCTTCCTTTCTAAAACAGCTTAAGCAGCAGGGTCCAGCAACTCTAGACTTGACATTACTATGCAAGAGCAGCACACATCATTACTTCCCTGAGGCAGTTTGCCACTTCTGAAGGGAAGTGGGGTACCTGGAATGCAGTTTGCTCCTTTGTTTTTAGCAAGACCACCATGGATCCCTAAATCCGTGCTGCTATAGGGAGGGCAAGGGAGTGGCTCGTCAGGAAGAGCTCCCAGCAGACTGCTGCAGAGCCTGACTGAGCAGGTGATCTCTGGAATCAGGGAGAAGGGTTTAAGCACAGACATTCAGCCCTTTGTAACCAGTGAAGGGGTAAAGATACTGCCGCTCCCTAAAAGGCACGTGGCTATCCCCACACCAAGAGAATAGTTAAGTGCCTCTGTATAGATCTGTTCTGCTGTCAGCAAACACCCACCTGCATCCCACAGGCTGCAGGCACTGAGGGATCCACTTTCTGGCAGTACTGGCATCCTCTAATTGTTTGACAGACTTGAAGGCCTCCCCACAGGCAACAATCTGAGTACTTACAACTATTTCTTCTGCTTGTGAGTACGGGAAAAGGAAACACGGAGAAGCAGCTGCAATAGTGATGGCATTAGTACACTGGCATCAACTATTTATGCAGCTCGTTAACCTTCCCTTTGGATTTAAGGCTGCAAACCACGGAAGGCATCACATGAACAACAGAAATAGAACTCCAGATGTTTCTTCCTGTCCAGAGTCAGAAACTCAGCTTTGTCCTGTGGAACTTGTCCAGGGAGATAAATCCTAGCATTCCAGGATTCCACCATGTACTAACCTAATATTGCTCCACTGTGCCCTCACCCCAGCTGTAGCACCCTCGGTAGACATCAGACTCCAACTTTACCTAGCCCTGGAGCAAACTCTGAGCACCAGGGTTTTTTTGCTTCGGTGGAACAGCAAGCTCCTGGCTGAGTGTTTCAGCAGGGTTTGGGTGCTTCCTCATGAACATTCTTAATGACCAACCTTCAAGACAACAAATGCTGCACTGCTCTGGTTTCCTCTGGAAGAAGCCAGTGGTCAAAATACTTTAGTGTTTAACCTTCGTGATTTCAGGGCAGCTCAGAAACCCAACACTAGAATAGCAACAGGTCAAACTTGATATAGAGGCTGGGATTCAGCAAATCCCAAATTTAGGCTACTTGCTCCTCAACAAGTATGCCTGGAATACGGCAAAGCTGAAAGGGCACTGAGTTATTTGGGCAGGAGGCAGAGTAAAGTCTGCTCATGGTCTTGCTGGCACTTTACTTAACAAGCAACTCTGCCAAGCGATTTACTGTCTTGCTCAAAGGAAGTGCTAGGCATTCTTTGCCCTTTCCAAGGTTATAAAAGACTCAGAAGGGAATGTCTCAAGACACGACAGAATAACACCCTAAGGCCTAGAGCAGAGCTCCATGAAAGCAAACTCTTAACTTTTAAAAAAATAACAAATGCTTTAACAAGGACAAATTTAGTTTTCAAGACATGGTAGTCTTGCAGCCATTAACAGCCTAGGGCCTCACTACAAATGAAGGTATTTGGTATTCCTGAAGTGTTTTCCAAAGAGGAATATATTTAATAATTCTAAAACAAGCAACAAAGCATTACAGCCTATTTGCCTGCTAGACTTGGCACCTCAAAACACAATACTTCTATTTTGACAATTTACCTGTTCAAGGTAACTATTCTGTTAATCCAAACTCTAAGCAGTAGCTTAGCTAACTTAAAAAAAATAAAACCTAACACAAGTCTGCTAAACACACAATTGACAGGGAACCTATAGATATTTACAGTAAAGAGAGAGAGAGGAGGGCTCAAGAGGGCTCAGGAACAAGCAGATTAGGTCACAGGCAAAGAGGCCCCATTCCACAAAGATCACATTACTCACCAAAAGGGCAATTAAGACTAGCTGGAGTCACCCTTCACACAGTTTCAAATAATTTATTCCTTTTAATTCCTAGGTTAAGAACGACTTCCTTATACTCAAGGTGAGAGCCCATAATCGTGGCAGTTGAGCACTACCACTTCTGCAGCTTTACTGCCATACTCTACAACTGCTGCTGTTGTTGACTCGTGTTTCATCCAGGGGCAAATCCCCACGTGTCCCTTCGAGGATATAAATGTATTTTCTGGAAAGGCTGGTACAAACTCCTCTCAGGTTGCATTTTACAAAGCCTCAGAAATGGCATTTATCCTTCAGGGACAGGTTTGTTTGACATTCCATGAAACTGGCAATTTCAGTACCTCTAAGATCATTTGAACAGGCTCTTGGTAGCCACAAAAGGGGTTTTTTTTTCCCCAAAAAACTTTTCTTACAAAAAACTGCCTCCTTGATGAGAATACATGTGTAAGAGCTGGCAGAAGAGACAAAAGTGACTTCAGTATTAGCCTGCCCTCTTCCTCCCATCAAAGTTCAGTTTAGTTCCCAAGAAACAGTACAAAACTGTTACCCTCATTGGGGTACAGCAGTTGTGTTATCCTGAAGGAGGCTGATCAACCCCCAGAAATTCCACAAGCTTGAAAATAAGTTCCCCAGGTGCCACGAAGTACCCACCATATGTGAACATCCGTGGTGAAGTGAGCTCAATGTTTGGCAGGGCTCCCAAGTGATTCAGGACAGCACATCTGTAGCCATTTTTCTGGGCATAGTCAACAAAGGTGCGGATGTACTGCTTCTCACTGTGGTTAGCAATCCCCGGGCAGATCACCATCGTGACATCCTCTGTGCTCAGAAAGAGAGGGAAGTTAAGTAAATGTCACTTCATGCAAATTAAGAGAGTCAGAAGGTTTCCATTTCAGATCCGTGGGAAACCACCTACCACAAGCAAGCTAGAATTCCTACCGGTCTGCCAAAAATCCCGTATGGGACAGGAGACCAGCAGCTCTAGTGCTACAGATGTGAAAAAGTAATTCATGCTATGGGAGATGAACAGCTTTTAACTTCAGGGAAAGCTGTGCAAACAGTTCTACAGGCACTGCTTAGAGACCAAGAGTACATTCTTCCCTCTGAAGGACATTTTTGATGTTACACATGTTCTGCCTTCTGACAGCCTGTTGTGACTGTGACGTGTGTGGAAGCTGTGGAGTCCAGCATTCCAAGTAGACTGGTTGTGCTATTTCCCCCTCATTTCCCTTCTCAAGCTGGGTGTAATAGAGATCTTCCAAACAAAGCTTTGCTAAGCACAGACATTCTGATCAGCTGACATTAGCCATCATCTACTTTGTGGCTAATCTAATGATATTTGATCTGCTGACACTGTTCACTAGTTTAACAAGATATCATTTCATCAACCAAGAAAGTAATTGCTGTAATTCAAGTAAGCACAGTAAATTACATTCAGGATTATCATATCCACTTCAAATTAACTGTAACTCTCATGTACAAAGCTCCAACATTACCAGCTCTAGCCACTGAATTTTTATCTCATTAGAAAAGAAATGCTCAGATTCTCTTCAGCAATAAAGATAACAGTAGCTGTTCTCGTGCAGCATTGTACCATGAAGATCTCAACTCTGACAGCTGAAAAAAAGAAATCTACTTTTTCTGAGTGCCAAATGGGAGCCATGGGCTCTATCCTCATCTATCTCCCAGAGCACAGAATCAAGGTTAGCAGCCAGCAGCTGTTTGACTGACCTCCAGTGCAGTGCTCAGAGCATGGCTCAAAGAGATCAAAGGTGGCTGTCGCTCCATCTGGCATCGTGAGGTACTTGCGAAGTCCATAAGGATGTGGTGATCTCACTCTCCCCATTTTTCCATAAAGAGCTGTCTGGATATGTCCACTCTTTCCCCAGATGAGGGGTGGAATGTACCTGAAAGGCAGTAATTTAATTACTTACCCCTGCTGTGTTAACAAGCCTTTGAGAACAGGTAAGCACTCCCATAACAAATCTCTCACCAGCTCCCAAATACAGCAACAAATATGGAATTGTTTTTCCTATGACTGAACTGGCAGCAGTGATCTTTGCAGACTTACACAACAGGAGAGACCAAAACACTCTCAAAGCTGAAAAATCAGCACTGATAGCAGCAGCAGAAGCCAAACCCCAGACATTCCCTATATTGAGATGTTAGAGGAACAAATGCTTCTCACTGAATACACAGAGGCCTTGTGCCTCAGCGAGGCTGGGACTGCATGTTGCCAACCAACCAAAGTGACCTCCAGAACTGTACAGTGCTGTAAATCTGTTTTAATTGAAATACTGAAGCCTCCTGGGTTGAGCCACATGAACCTGTGCAAGCACTTGACTGCACAAGCCAGTGGCAGAAACAGCAGGATTCACAGCAAGTTCTAGAAAATTGAAAAGCCCCGAGATTTGCTGGTGGGGATCATTTTACACAGAACTGCTTTACTAAGTTAAGCAAAGAGCACAATACAGCTTGATTTTGCTGTTCAGAATTAGGTAAAAGTGTTAGGAGAACCAGTCAGAACTGGCCAAACTCCACTGAATAACAAATCCCTTCCAGTAAGAGGGGTGAGTCTACCAATTATTTATATTTATCAAGGGTATATTAAAGCTATGTGACAAAGCAGATTGTCTCTCTTTTCCTGGCCCTCAAAAAAGATATGTGAGGAACACAGCTATGAGCTGGAAAGCATTAAAGGCTTAGTTACCAATTTTTTTTTAGCACAAGCAGAGCTGCAAGTGGTTTAACAGGAAACATACTGTGCCCTACCACCACCAGCGTGTGGGCAAGTCACCTGGTCACTCAGCAAAGGAGACTGAGCCAATGCCTTGAAAAAGAGAGTTACATCAGCTCTGAACAGGAAAGCATGAATGATTTATTGTTGAGGAGAACAGCAGTCCCAGGGGACACGCTTCCAATTAAAGAGCTGTGGTCTCTGGTGCACAGACCAGGCTATCCAGAAGAAGCTTGAGAGCTTCTGACAACACCTTGGATCCTGAGGGATTAGCAACTCCCTCCCTGCTGTGTCTAGGGCTTCCTGCAATTGTTCCTTTTGACTTCTTTAGAGCACCTGAAGCAGAGATCATGTTCTTCCCTCTTGACAGAAAACTAGGCAGCTCAGGACTCAAATTTACTACTTAAACCCATAATCCACCAGAGTGTGACAGAAACCCTACCTTTGTGCTCTGACACTACCTACTCATACAGCTGGACCTTTCCCCATGCCAGCTCCTATGTGTCACATCCGCAACTCCCTCTTCCCCCGCACGCTCCTTAAAAAGACTTCCTAAGAAAATAAAAACTACCTAGGGTTGTTTAGCAAGACAAGAGCAGCAGTATGCTCTTTCTCCCCATTCCTTTCCCTCATTATGGGGAAGACTTCTTACAGTCAAAGCAACACAACAGTTTGCTGTAGATTCACTCATTTTTGCAAGTGCACTTCCCAAAGAGATCCAAAACAGATTTCTGGAGAAGCAGATATCGCTTCAATAAAGGCTGCAAAAGCTGCCAGCTGATGCTCACGACCTTGTAAGTCAGCCCTCAGTGCATTCTGGATTTCATCACTCAACTATAAAGCTTTTCAAAGGATCCAGGCAAGGTCAGGAGCACCATACCTCTCTTCTGTCAGGGAGCATCTCTGCACTGGCTCTTGCCAGGCACAATGTACAACTGTGCAGATTCCCAGCAGTGACAGAGGCTGGACAAGTTCATCCTCTGCAATAGCTGCTAGAAGTAGAAAGTAGTCAGTGGGTCCATTCTCACAATCCAGGGTAGATCTCCACTGGGATAGGGCAGTCAAACTAAACCAGGCTGCCCAAGAACTACACATGGTTCTGCTCGAGTCTCATACAGCTCAGTGCAGGGGCTTTAAACACAACTATTATGCCAGATGGAAGAGACACTGCTCTCCTAACAAGGAAAAACAGCTGGCTTCACCCCAGTCATTTACTGTACCACCAGTTCACATCAGTAGCCATACTCCACACTAGACAGTGCTTGACTGGCTTTTTGTCTTTTTTTTTTTTTTTTTCCCCCCACAGACATCCTTTAGAGATAGGGTTTGCTAGCACCTTCTGAGGGGAGCTGACAAATACAACCTATAATAAGAATTTTCAGTTCTTTTAGAAGAGACTCAGACGTCAACGTTGCTTCACAGTTTCTAATCTTGAGTGAGAACACGTATTGGAAAGTTTTGGTGATTCTGCTTCCATACAGTGCTTTTCAAATCAAAGACTCTCCCAAAATCTTACCCTATAGAGCTAACAGGAAAGCAATTTGTCCAGCTACAGCAGCTAAGTTATACAGCTGTGATAGCTGATTACTGCTACTGTGAAAAAATACCAAAACAAACCAAAAATCAAGGATCTCTGCAAACATCCTCATGTTTAACCTATAGTTCAGATCCCAGCTACAGGTTACAGCCATCCACTGGAACAGATGCAGCAGCACATACCACAGGATGTTGTTAGAGATTAAATTAGAATAGTCTTCAAAGCCTCACCACTACTGCCAGAGTTTAAACGAAGGCAAATGGTTTCAAGCACACTGCTTCCCAAGAGAGCACTGCTTCCCCCAGCATGCCTCTTCGGGTCACTGATGGTTTCTCAGGGCAAAGAAACCCCCAGACCTGTCTTTGCATAACCCAGCTGGAGGTTACCTAAGTACTGATCTGCAATAAATCAAACCTTTATACTGCTTTTACAGGCAAACAGCACATGCAGTTTCCTTGACAGGTTTTTTATTTAAGGCAGGAATCCCTTTCACTCCATCCATAATGATGGTCAAGTGACAACTAAGGTTTCCACGCTTCCCTCAAAGCTAAGACTGTGTGAAGCCCTATGGACAAGGGAGCATTCACTGCTGCTCCCTGCAGAATGCATAAATGTTTGAGCATCCTGTGGACCAAGTAAAATGCTCAGCTTATCTTTTACGATGCTAACTCCAGTCAGCTGCCTGAGCATCGCTGCCTGCAGCAAAGATGGCTTGTGTTAGTCACTCTGCATGTAACTACACTCTTTTAGATAAATATTCAAAAGCCAAGCTTCAGCAGGAGTAACGTGCATAGTGCTCTGGTGCAGATATTTGTAACTTCTGCCATGTCATTAAGTGTATTTCTAGTTTACATGTAAATTTTAAAGCAGTTGAAGCTCTGAAGTACATGCAAGTGCTCAAGAAGCAGCTTGTTATCTCACCAATCTTTTTGTTTAGACCCATCAGCCTTTAAGCAACAGATTTGTGAGGCAAAACACATCGCTTAAGTATCCAGGCTCAGGATAATGAGCAGCACAACACTTTAATGGGGAAAGGGAAGAAAGTTGCCCAGATAGTAGAGATTTTGTATTATCAGTGAAAAACTAAGACAGATTAGAACTTACCTTACGAGATTGACGCAAAACCAAGCAGCTAATAAAGATATTACTTCTGTTTACCACAACAAGTTGCCAATCCAACCTACTACAAAACCCTGTAAAGCCTTTACAGTAAGAGTGATTCCTCTCTATCACCGAATTCAGGTAAAATCTGTTCTCAGCTGAGGACAAGGTATCCTTATAATCTATAGCAGAATCAGACACGTGATCTGCCTGTCACACTATTTCTGTTGACCCTCCATTTTGCCAATGGAGAAATCTATTTTTGAAACATTCACGTGACTTTTATGTCTTTTGATGAGACAAAGTCTACAAGAACTTCCAAGAGCAAGTACTGAACCTAATAGTGCAAGACTGTACAAGACTGAATGATACAGGGTTTTTTATACAGGGTTGGTGTGGACTTTCAGCTTGCTTTTACTAAAACCATTCAAAGAAGAGAGCACAGGAAGAACTCTTCAGTCCTGAAGGTGCACAATACCACACTGGTGAGGGGGAAAACTTGCCAGGAATTGTGCAAAAGCCTTTACCCTCTGAAAGGACAGATCAGATTAGATAAATTTTATTTAAGCTTATTATGTGAAAAGCAGTTTCAGAGACATTTCTATCCTCAATCCAGCTGAAAAAACCTAACTCCCCAGTACTGACAGCAAGAGCTAGAACAGATTGTTTTGTAGTGAAGTCAACATTCCTCACGGCAAACAGCTGAAAAAAGATGCTTCTCCAAAACAATCATCCTGCAGACAGAAGAGCATGTACTCAGGGCATTCTTCTTGTGGTTTACCTTAAGAAAACAAGCTCAGCAGGATGCAACACAGGGAAACACAACCATGCAGAATGAACAATTAAGTAGTATTCAGTCCAAGGAGCATTTGAGTATTGTCCTTCAGATTTTATGCTAAAACTATAATTACTGCTAAATTTAACCATGTCTTTTAAAGAAGGGCCCTTCACTCAAAAGCAGGTGGCTTCCCTCCAGCATTGATAACAAGGAGAGGCAAGGAAAGTATTCAAGGACACAAGAGATTTTCAACTCCTTCCTCTCTGCCTGCTGTGAACTGAAGTGGTTCTGAAAAGCAGTGTACTGCAGAGGCTACTGCAGCACAGCATGGAGATGGTTCAGCACACATTCCTCAGTGTCCTGTTCCAGAGAAGCTGCTCACAGGTGTACAAAAGCCCAGGAATGTCTATAAGCAGCATTTCCACTGTTATGCAATAGTAGCTTATGGTGACAGGAGCTGAGCAGTGAACACCAGCCAGGAGGACCTCTTGCCAAGGTCTCCAAACAAGGACAATGACAACATAACACAACAACCCAGACAAGCATGTACTGATAAAAAAAAAAATCCAAAAGAAAAGTTGTGTTGTACCAGAAACAGAGATTTTTATTTCTGTGAAACAAAAATGGCTTCCGAGTTCGCTCCAGACCCAAAGGCTTTTAACTGACTCATTTCCCTCTTTTGGTCAGTTGCAGTAGATAGCAGGCACCCTGAGTAAAGATAAATATTTGGAGCAGTTGTCTTCCAGTAACCAGCCCTGTAACTTTCAGTAACAGGAGGCAGACAGGAGAACAGGCCTGGGGAGGGTAGTTACTTATTATTATGGAAGCTGACTTACATGGCCCAGCAAGTACAGAGTCCATCACTCTTAGGTGGTTAAGTGAATTCACAGCCACTTACATAAATCTGCTCACTGATGTTAGTGTTTGAGCTCCAAACCTGCATTTCAGCTGTGCAGCACAGCCTCACATCTTGATAGGTGACTGCCCACAGTGCTCAAGAGTAAGACAATTCCTAAGTGTTCCCCAAAAACTTCTCCTAACGTTTTAATATTTAAAACAACTCCAGCACGTGATTGTAGATTAAGTTTACTGTCTCTCAGGCAGTAGATTATCATTTTAGAGCACATACATCATCCAGCATGCAGGAATTTAGGAAAGCAGCAGCTGTATAAGCAGCTCACACAAAGCACATAAAAACTGTGCTATTTTTATTAGCAGGCATCAGCATTCAGGTCCTCAAAGATCTGAAGTGGAAGTTCAGCAACAGGCTTATTTCTGGAGCATTGCTTCATTTCATCTGAGGAGATTAACACTTCAAACATTAACTCTTACATGGCCTTTATGTGCTACAGCACACTGGATACTGATGGTGAGAAAACAGAGCCTACAACTTGTCAGTGTCAGGACATTCTAAGAACTTTTGCCTGCATTACAACAGGTAAGAGATTATTCTTTTCCCTTTACAGAGCAGTTTGGAGGTATTTAAAGAATGCTTCACAGAACCAAACTTTGTTTGAGCCTTGTCCTTTATTTGATGCTAGGGAATGCAATTTGAATTCCAATCAAGGAAATTCTCATAAAAATCTGCAGGGTTCAAACCCCCAACCCCAAATATGTAGAAAGCAGCTTTTTCTCCATCAGCTCAGCTAGACTGCTCAATGTGATGAGGACACAGCAAATATGCAACAAAAAAATTGAAGCAAGTTATGGAACTTCCACATTCTCTGAGCCTCAAAAAAGAAACAAATGGAGTCGAAGTGTTTGTTTGCTGCCCACAGTACCTGTATGAAGTCAGAACTATTTAAAAGTACAGACTGGCCTCCTTAGCTAAACCACCTCCTTCGCCACTTTAGAAGCTTTTATTTAGTAAAGTGCCCTTCACACCCCTCCCTCCCCCACCAGCGACTACAACAAGTATTTTAGTCAAAACAAGGTATGAGGATTTACAGCCCTTAGAATCTTCCTTGCTGATAAGAGCTGGAGAACACAAGGCTGCTGCCAGTGTCACAGCACCCAGCAAAAACTCAGACCCCCAAGGGTGCTTCTCTGCAAGGTCAATGCTTCAACTTACCAACAGGGAGCTGCCATTCTTCTCTACCTCTCAGCATGTTCACCTGCCAAAGCTTCAGGGGTAGCACTGTTCTTCTAGTTTATTATTCTCCTGGAAGTGTTCCTCCCAGAGTAAAACACTAAGGAGTTGACAGGGATCAAACACTGCTTGCTATTAGGGGGAAGAAAAGAACACTGAAAAGCTTGAAGACAGCTTTTCTGACTACTCATCTCCTTGCATCTAAGAGAAAAGCAGTGACAGTGTAAAAGAGTCTTCTGGTACCAGGCAGCCTGCTCACCCAGCATAGGTTGGTGTGCAAACAAAGGATGAGAAGGATCTAGGCTGGATCTTTGACAGTGTTTACTAACAGGCTTGACAGTCATTTGCCTCAATCTTTGAGGAGCTTGCCTTTACTGATGATAAAAAGTGTGCAGACAGCAAGGATAATTATTTTCGATACGGATGACACGTGCCACGTCTCTACAGATATAAAGATACACACACTTTGTTAGAATAAACTGGAAACAGCCAAAAAAGTGTAGTCCAGTACAGCAAGCACTGGCCAAATTTATCCTCACAAACCAAAGAGCCAGCACTGCTTTTTTTCTACAAGAATAACATTTTTCATTTCTACAGGAATAACAGCAGATGAAAGACTTTCAGTACCCTTCTGAAAGCCAGGAAAAGGACACAGCTGCCACCAGCAGCTAGGCCCAAGTGCTCAAGGGCACCAATAGCTGTGCTGAATTGCAAGAGCTTCCATACAAGCAGCAGCAATTTGAATGGAAAAGAGTCTGATTATGCTACTCCACTTGGTAAGCCAAAGTACAGGGCTGGACAGGGTCAGAGGAATGGAAAAACAGGTAAGAGAACATGAGCTCTAGGAAGACAGATTCTCTTGCTTCCCAATGTTTGGTAGATATGTAGAAAGTTTCTGGCAGTTTACAGAACTGTAAAAAGCAATGCTAACATCTACAAGTACAAACTACCTGGCACACAGCCATCTCAGGCAGTTTTACAATTCAAAGTTCTTAAATTATTCATCTACCACCACTTGGCTCACTGAATGACACCACGGCTACAATGCACTGAATTAGACCAGAGGTGAGGATTGTGCCATAAAGGGGAAATAAAGTCCAAAAGTGTTTACTCTAAGAATTTTTGAACACTTGCACAGATAGCAGAAGCAAGCAAAGTTGTTCTCTCTCCCTGCCAGCCTGTTTTTCACAGCAGTGCCCTCAGCCCTTCCTCCCTTAAGCAGGAGCTGAACAAACCAGGTCTGAAAGCCAGTTCACAGCCAGTCTGAAAGCTGTGAACATTCCTCTGTACAGAAGAATTGGTCTTATAACAGATCTGACAACAAACCCAGTACTGATATAACAGAAGGGATTGCTGGGCTACTTATTTTGCTTTCATGGTGGAATTTGAAAAGAGCTGCTTAATCAGCTTTCCTAGCACTCTGAATAATTAGCAAGTAATCAAAGCCTTGCAAGATTTTTCGGTGGAGTATGGCACAAGCTGTTTTCACATAGCTTTTTCCTAATTATCCTACAAACTGTTTCATGCATAATTGCAGGAATTTAAATATATTTGTTCCCCTTTAGTCTCCAGGTGACTTTCATGCCTAAAGACAGCATTTCTCTGTTTTTTTTAAATTTCTATATTGAAAAAAGTCTGTGATAACATCACTGGAATAGTAAAAAGAAATAATCACGTATACATCTTAAGAGTTGTCTGTCCTGTAAACTCTTTCAATTCCCCACAGCAATTATATTCCCAAGTCCTGCCTTCCTTAACAAAGATACAGAGGTAGCAGGACTGAACAGCTACCTATGGACACACTTTGTTCTAGTTTCTTTCAGCTGAGTTTGCTGCCTTTTGTCATGGAAGCCTTTCAGACAGTATTTTGCCCAAGAACCAGGTATTGGAGATCACTGCCACAGTTTTCAGAGAGGCTGGCAAGCCTGAGCTCAGCTGATCCAGAGAAAGCAAACAACCCACGACTGCACACTATTAACACAACACCAGGGTTCTGCAAGCAGCTCATCACTCCTGCAATTAATGCACAACAGATGTCTAAATACTGCTGGACATGTTCTGCATTTTCACTCTTTTGGGAGTGCTTTGCTCTCCAACTGAAAGTCAAAAGACATGGCCCTAATACAGCTGTGCTAGGAGCCTGTGCTGTGAGAACAGAGCTGAAATAGCAGGAAAATGGACTCTGAATTAGCTGACAATCCATTTCCAAAGACTAGCCTGATACTAACATGCCTTCAAGGCTGGTAATCAGCACAGCTGCATGCTTGCTCCTTCAGTGACTAGGGACATGTCATTCTAGAGTGCAACACAGACAGCAAGTGTCTAAAAAACCAAGTAACTCCAACCTCCTCAACGTATTTTTTAGGAAAGCAATTGCTTTGCAGTGAAGGCACCAGACATAATCAAGAATCCAAACACACTTATGTTACCACCAGCCTGAAGTGCATCACAAAACCCTCTCTGGGTTCCAATTTCAACAGATAATGCTTTGTTTCCTCCAGAAGTTTACACACCACATGGCCTAACATCTTATACCTTACATAATCAAGGCACCTAACACAGCACTGCTAAAAGCCTCTCATCTCCCCTAAAATGACTATCCTTAAGTCAGCTTGACTTTTGAGATCCAAAAGGAAAGTTCATGCAGCTGCACTTGGCACTTACTATATAATTGATGTATTTAGAGCTTCTAAATAGGACTTGCAAGTTTTCGAAGTGATTGCAGAAGAGAAATACTGTAATCAAAATCCTTGTCCCTCCAAAGCCTCACAAAATTGTACTAAATGCTTCCTATTATTGGCAAAGGTTCTTGGTGAAGCCAAGGGCAGCTGCACTGATTCTGGAGGTCTTGAAATGGAAGATCAGGGACCAGCCTGCTCAAACACATAGCTGACATAAGGTCAATTTGAAAGTATATTCAACAGGCTTAGAGCCGGCCTCTGTGTCATTACTTTATTAAACTAGTTAGGATGTGCTCTACCAGTAATAAATTTCATTAGTTTTCAATCACCTTAACATACTTCAGATAAGAGCAGGCACTTTAAAACTAATAGCCAACCCTGTCTTCATAATAAGGGCACTGACACACCATGAAAATGTCTCCTTCCTGTGAGCCCCAACAGATTGCTTCCCTAATAGAAAGGAGTACAAGAATATGAACAAGTGCTGACTGCATCCATCCCTCCCCCATTTCCACAGCCAGTGGGCTATACAGTGCTGGTACAGTATAATATCAGCATACAGCTTCTGTAAAGATGGACAGTGATGACTTTCTATGCATCTGTGGAAAACACCACACAACAAGGCTTGGCCATAAATCCAGGTACCTGAGACAATAAAGAAATGCTTGACTTAGAAAAGATTCATTTTAGCAGGAGTAAACCCTGACATTCATCTGAACCTAAGTTTAAGAAATACATGAGGAAGAATGGATAAGTGCAGCTCTTCTTCCTGTAACACAGGTCAACATGGAAAAAAAATATACTACTTACTCTTTGGTCAAAAGTGGGCAGGATTTGAGCAGAAAGCGAGCCAAAGCAGAGTCCTGGTAAATGAGTTCAGGAGGGGCAGTTGGGCTTTTTAAATTCAAGCAGCGAACAATAACATACAGAACAGCAGCAACTGCAGCTAGCTTCACCCCATCAAACACTGCTGGCAGCTCAGAGGTTTCCAATATTGCACTCATTTTCAGCCTGGAGATAAAAAAAACAACATTAAAGCTTTTAGAAATATAGTGTTGGGTATGAGTATCAACTGTCATGTTAAACATACAATTGTGCTAACCAACTAAATTTGTTAGTCAACACTGCCAGGAAATCCTAGCATATCAACTCAGACCAGCAACTTTTAAGCTGAAAGAAAATTTAGTTGGTATTGTTCTAAACACCCTGACCAGCAAAAGAAAAACTGGATGATCAGCTGTGAAGGAGATTTACCCCTAATCAGTGCCGTCCTAGAACTGCACCAGTGTCTCGGGTGTCAACCCCTGGTCTACAGCCAGTCAATACATGCAGGATCTTGGCCAAGACTGCTCAGGTCAAACAGAAGCTGGGTGAAAAGCCAGGCTATAAAGGCATCTTGGCAGCTTTGGACATGTGATCCTTCACAGGTGTACAAACCAGACTTGAAAGGGAGCACCTGAAAGAATTAGTGTGTTAGTTCCTCAGCCCGAGTCTTGCAGTGCCACAAGAACACTGGTACTAAATCCTGCCTGCACTTAAGATGGTCACTTTATGTTCTGGCATTTTCAGTATTTCTTTTAATTCACTGCAGTTCTGCAGCTGAAGGACTGGATTAATATCTAGTCTTTCAAGGGCTTCAGAGTAAAGGAACAGAAGCAAAGTAGTCTAAAAAATATATCCTTCCAGCTTGAAATCAAATTCTTAAACTGATCCAGCTTATTTTGAACATACAGTTCAAACACCTGGCTGCGTTTATTGTTGAAGGGACAGGTTTTTCCCTGGGTCTTTCCTTTCCTAACCCAAGTAAGATAAGTGACAAGCCAAGTCTTACCAATTTCAATTTTCTTCAAGCTAGAAAAAATTGCCAGTCCTCAGTAGACTTGTCACTGATTCACGTGCTACCCAAGCTACCCTGTGAGGGGAAGAAAAGCAAATTGATTATTACTGATAAAGCTGCACTTCTCAGCTGGAAAAGATGAAAACAAATTTATACAAAGGTCCCATTGCAGACATGGCAAGCTACTTGTGTAGTCAGTCATAACCAACTCTGATCCACCTGCATCAGAAATCTGTTGCCAGTGGACAGATTCCAGACTAGATCACTTGCCTACAGCATATTAACTCAATTGCAGTGTGCAAACACAACTTCATGAACAGAGAGACTTCATCTCTGCAAGAGTGAGACATTGTAGTCAGAAAACCTACCCAAATCTCTTCCTATTTAAACAACTAGGATTAGCAGGATACTCTTCTCAACTTTGTACATTATCCACCCTGTTACTGAAGTGTGAAGCCACTCTGAAAGAAGTTTCCTGCTACTTTTATTCAGGCTTAGCAAGGCAGCTCACTCCTACAGATGGAAGCTTGTAAACAGTCTCTGCTTGTTCCCACACTTGCTTTTTGAGATGTTACAACATACCACACTTCAACACGGTGGGAGCCCCAGGAGGCTCAGACACAGTCACCTAATTAATACTAGTGCACATGCAAGGAGGCTTGTTACAAAAATATGATGATGGCAATAAAAGAGAAAGCTTTCAGCCTGTGACCATAAAAGTGTAAGCAATACTTGCAATTAGAACTGCCTTACCACAGGCACAGCAAATCGATGGGGAATCAGAGCTTCCAGGAAAAGCTCCAGAACTGTCTGCTCTCTACCCCAGCTACTGCTTCCAAATGGAAAACACACCATCAGGACAGACCATACCAAAGCCTTACTCTTCTTTATAGCAGGAGTAAAGAGCCTCAGAAGTACTTTCTGTACTCAGTGTAGCTACACCAAAACCCCTTGGAAGAAAACATGTGTGACATCAGCTATTGACTAACAACATGCCGGAAAGCTGCAAGTTCCTGCCACCACAACCATCTGCCTAGCAGAACAGAGTGAGGGAAGCAGAGACATTTAATCCTGGGCAACTTTACAGCTTCTATTTTCCAGTTCTGAGCTTCACAGTAGAAGGGAGAGGATGGGTCACAAAAAGCCATTTATTCTCCTACTCAGAAGATTGCATTGGCATCAGGAGAGGAGTTCAAGTACCACATTCAGCTGCAGTATGTTACCTCCCATCTCTACCTGGTAAACTTTCACCAACACTACCATCAGTCCTACAGGAGACAACAGGCAAACCCCAGCAATGGCTTCACCAGGGAAGGTACAACTGGCAGAAGAGCAGAACAAGTTCCTGAACTTAAGGACAACCAGGTGCTCAAGCAAATCTTCCCCAGATCAAACTCCCCAAAGTTCTGTTGACATCTTCCCATCGTTGTTTTATTCAGAAAATTAGGAGACACTACTACCTGAGACCATCCTGACTCCTGGACTTTGAGCTAGGTTGCTGTTTACAGTGTTCACCTTAGTCAATTTGGTAAAAATAAAACTGGGCACAATTAGTCATTAGGATTTTGTACTAGTGACTCAGTATAACTGATCCAACTAAACCCTATCTCCCTGAGAATGTTCTCTCCCGTATAATCTTCAGATTACAAACACACCACATCTTTTCTGATACTTTTATATCTCATGTTAGCCTGTCACTCCCTTAAAACAGCACACCAGCTTGGCATTACTTTCAGAAAAATCAGCTGTTGGTAGGCAGGATTATGCTTTGACACTTATGAACTAGTATTTTCCATTTTAGACAGTCTAGACACACATTCACTGAACTTACGCACCTCAAACATGTGCTAGAGGTTCATGTATTTGTCAAAATCTGTACCCAAAAGCTCAGATCAGTCTGTAGATGTAACACAAAGTTGGCACAGCTTCAAATTGCACAGCTTTCTGCTGTGATTATCTAAGCAATGGATCCAGTCCACAAAGACTCCATGCCCTATGGATTCAGATGTGTCACCTGAGGTACTCCTTCTAAAATCTGGTATTTCTGAAGACCTAAACACACCTGTCCCAGCCAGAGCAGATTTGCAAGGGCTGAGTCAAGGCACTCGGCTCTAAAATTTTAAGGGTTTAGCTTACTAAAATGGATTTGAGCTCTGCCTCTAATCACATAGGACAAATGTCTCCCTCTTTAACCAGCTGGGATGAGGTCACCTTGCTTCTGTTTTGTTAAACCCTTTTTGCATGAACCCAATAAACTTGTCTGTTTAAAAAAAAAAAAAAAAGGAAGGATAGATAACTACAGAGTTGAGCCAAACAAATTTTAATCTAGAATCTCCTCTAACTGGGTCAGCATTAATCTAATTGGACAAACATTTGGCTTGTTCCATATACAAAACACTGGATTCACTTCTGGCAGGCTAGGCAAAATTACCAAAAAGCATACCACTGGAAGCAATCAAGCCTTTCCATCCATCACGGCACTTGAGATCCACATTGAGGAACCCAAAAAAATTGAAGCTCTTGGCCCCAAGGATGTTATTTTGAAACATCTTTTTTTTTATAAAACTGTGCAATTAAATCACTTACAGGCATGACAGCCCCAAACACCAGCAGCCCTCTCAAGCAATGTTCTTAAGTCCCAATTGTAACTGAGGGATAACTTTAAAATCAATCACTGGATTTGTGGTCCTTTCATTTGCCCTTTCATCACAAAAAGCTCAAAGTCATGCTACATGAAACATTTCAGCATTACTGTTAACAGAGGGCACTTCATCTGTACAAGTATAATGAGAAAAAAATCTCAAGTCTCACCCTTTCCAGACAGGAACAGACACAAGTACAACAAAAGCCAGTAGAACTACAGCAAATTCTTTGTGTATCCTTTCAAAAACACTGCGTTTTTGGGAAAGACATCATCGAAACACTTACTTGTACAGTTAAGTGAATTTGCAACTGTCAACAAATCCAAGACCTGTATGCATTTCAGTTCCAGGTTTCCTGTGGAGAGGAAACTCTTCCAGGGACTGAACTCACTTCACTGTGACTCAACAGGGCACGCACAGGATTTGGTAGCTACCAAGCTTTACAGCTCCTCCACCCATGGAAGCAGAGTCTGACTCTTTATACTGGAAAGCCAACATTAAAAAAGCAAAGATATTAAAGGAAGCTATTCCCACAGGATCCTCCCCCCTCAGGCCTTTTAACAAGGCACTGAAAGCCTGGCAGACTCATTTATTTCACTGAAGCATTAGAAATGCTTTGGGCTAATGCAAAGATGCAGCTATATGGAAAACAAAGAGCAAAGGCCTCTTTGAAAGGGGCTCCACTAACAAGATACTCTGTTCTCCATTACATGGATTGAAGAATCTGGAAGGAATGCCATTTCCAGGAAGGGCAGCTTGGTACAAAAGCCTCATGGATGCCTCCCCACCCCTCAGCATTCTGGCTCACTGATGATCTCAGAGCTCAGCTGGACACCAAAACACTGGAACATGCCTGGCCAACAGTGAGAGTTTTTAAAAACTCCCTTTCCTATGCTGTTACAGCTTACCAAGTAGTGTAATACTCTTACCCACTAGGACTCAGAAGAGCCAAAGAGGCCATTTCTAACAGATTTAAGCAGGCAGACTTTGTTAACTAACATATCAGACATTTCTTGCACTGGTTTCATGTATTTTAGTGTCTGCTTGGGAATAAAACTCTGAAAGCAAGCATATCAGGCAAGAGGAAAGCAAAACCACCCTACTTTAAAGAGCTGTGCCTAGGCAGACCGGAATCAGAAATAAGGTGGGTTTTTTCCCACCTCTTTGAAGGAGGAAGGCTGAAGTTAGTTCTTTATGGAATGTTTCCAGGAAATGAATCATCTTTAACACCAGCCAAAGCTAATGACTTTTCTGAAAGATACACTGCAAACCAGAAGGTACGGGCCTGTCACTACCAGGTAAGATATTTAGAACCACGTTGTGGAGAAAGGAACTTTATTAAGGAAAGGGCAAAAGTCAGAGCAGTGCATAGCTTTTTTAAGTTTTATGCCAGAATATTACTCAAATCTCACTCCGGGAAGTACATGAAAGTGTCTCACTGCTGAGCTTTCAATGGTTTAAATGCAGAGAGTGATGTTTAGAGACCATCCAGATGAAGACGAATACACTTGGGAAAGGCTCTGAAGCATGTGTCCTGAAGGGAAATGCTGCCAGACTAAGCACTGGAGGACAAGCTACACAAGTACAGAACCTGTACAAGAGGCATCATGAAGAAAGCCTCAAGCTTTATTGCACAGCTCCATATCCTGTCTTTTACCCAGCACTTGCATTAAAAAAATACCTTTGTTTTTATGGCAAAGTGTTAAGTCTAAACTGCTTTGTTCCCTGAAGATGACATAGATATGAGTATTTTAGGGCCACACCAATACTATGTCTCATCAGCTTAAGCACAAAAAGCAAGTCATAACACCACTTATCTCGAGACTGGCATCTACCCAGCCCAAGCTCCCATTACCTTCAGTGTGGCTCAGAGGACACGTAAGAAGCAAATGCTGAGACCTCGATGCATCACTCAGTACTTCTGGCCATTTAAAAGAGCCAGCCAAGTCTCAGACCTCACAGCACAGAGGGTATAATTAAGAATTAGCTGAGCACTTAAGGCACTTAAGTTTAGGTTTAGATGTGGCCATGAGAGATAAAGTGCAGTCCTCAGGTGCCTGGCAAAGCCACCATGGGTTTGTTGACCAACATGTGACAGATTTTATCTCCCAGTAAAGAGGGCACACTGACATGCCCCATCACCAGGATGCTTCAAAGAACACTATTTGGACAGCATATTGAAGTCCTCAGTGCAAATCCCTCCCTGTGCCAGGGCTATACCCAAGGCAGGATTTGGCTGGTTGGCAAGTACAGAAACCAGCAAGTATTGTTTACACCCTGTTCCAAAAAAAATTCTTGGCTGGTGCCTTCACTGGAATTTGACCTTTTCATGAGTTACAATACTTGGCTCATACTAAATTTAGAGGTAATGTGAGGTTACAGGGATAAAGTTCATAGCACAAGGAACCATGAGCACAGTCAAAGACAGGTACCTTGAACTAGAGCTTTCTGCTTTGCTCTTGAGGAGTTCTACGCCTTCAGAGCAAAAATCAAGCACCTCAGAGGGCTGTGTGTACATCCCAGGGCAGGTTGCTTAAAAAAGCACCTAAGAATAAAACTATAGCAAACAGGGCCAAAGGCTCTTTAGCACTCTCACTTCTCCAAAAAGGTTAATTTACAGTCAAATGAGCCTTGAATTTCACTTCCTTCCAACTACAGGAACTGCCTTTGTTTCCCAACAATATCATTTTAACTGATCAGAAGTAGTTCTATGGCAGGAGAGGCAGCTTTTACATATGACCCAAGGTTGCTATGTACACTCCTTGTTACATCACCTTATCTGGTTCCTGTTTGTCTCAAATGGATTGAAAACCCCTGCATTAGCTTTTATTGCACGCACCTCACGAACATGATTAAACTAAGACAGGACCAGACTCTGACTTCACAGAAATCAATTAACAGCAGTAATCAAATAATTACATTTGCTTAAATTACATGAGCCTTTCCTTTAAGATAAGGTGGCGGGACTTGGGACTGTCTACCTAACCACTGTGTTATGTAACTACAGGGTAAAGCTTCAGGTCCTTGTAGAAGAGGTCAAGCTAACTTTTAGGTACAGAGAAAAATATTGGGTAACACCTTCCCACAGTCCTACAGCATTAGCAGGTGTCCCTTGCCTACCACATAACTGTGCCAGTGAGCAGCATAAAGCTCAAGGGAAGAAATGGAATAAACAGACTGTAGAGAACCCAACAAACCACACTCAGTAGATGAGGGAATGCTATTGGAATCAAGCCACAGAGAGCTAAGTGAGCTAATAAAAACTGCATTACAGACCAACCCTCCTCAAGGAAGTCTGCTCTATTCCTTCATTATATTTTGAAGCATCATATTGTTAAAGCCTCATTTATGCTCCGACTCCAACCCCTCCATTCCCACACTGTCACAGAGCTCAGCTGAACACGCTGGAGGAACAGCTCAAAGTCCAAGCACATCACAGCTGTTTGCTCAGCTACAGGGTTGAGTAATTATGGAACATGCTCCACACCAGATGAGCTGCACAGCAGGAAAGACCACCTATAAAAAGGCACAACACGGCTAAGAGAACTTTACTCAAGAACGGTCCAGTTCAAGCAGTCTGCAAACACCTATACTTGAAAAGGATGAAAAGCTGAGGTGCTGTGAGGTCTTTAAACACCTTGCTTACTTTGTTCCCCTGACGAGCAGCTCCTCTCCACAGGGGAGCAGAAGATTTGCAGAGTCATTCTCTCACAGCCTGTCCATGACAGATAGAAGGCTCGCACTAGAAAAGGAGTAATGTAATTCATGCAAATGTATTGAAAATGAAGCAGAAACATCTCAGGGCAGAAGAACTACACACAAAGAGAGAGGGGCTGACCAACACACAGCTACTACCACTGATGAACACTCAGGTTCTCCCAGAATGCAACTAAAAGAGAGGTTTTGGAGCACTACAGCAGTCAGCAGCAGCTCAGTGTCTTAAGGGCTACATTGCCCTCTCTGCTGCTGAATCAGAGTGACAGGCTGGGGGTATTGCAGGCACATGTTTTAGGACATTTTGTCCTTACCTCTTACAAGGAAGTTCACTGTAAATGACTGTGCATGTGCTTATTTCACTTAGTACAGCCTTTCATATTCACACATGCTCAACCAACACTTCACAGAACTGGGTGTTCCATATAAGGGAGAGCCAGGCTTGAACCCTCTCTGCACAAGCTTTCTGGAACCTGCAGCTCTATACAAAAGCACCTTTGAGGATGCTTTGAGGTAAGTTTAGAAGCAGGACAAGCCACTCAACAGTGAGCCTCTCAGTAGCAGTCAGCCATTTGTCCCTTCCTATGAGGAGCCTGTACTATACTTTTTGAATACTCGATGCCCTGAATAGGGCTGTAGCTCAGTTACTAGCAAATAATACATGAGACATTTCAGAAAAGTTTGGTCTTGGCAGGGGCTCAACCCATATTAGCAGAGGAAGTTGTCAATGTCATTTATTTCAGCCAGACTGAACCCATGATAAGAAGAAATGAAAGCACAGCAGAGTGATAGGCAGCTGCACTTCTTGGTCAGTCTAGAGATACAGATAAAAATCTGTTCTCTGCCAAGTCTGGCACTGCCTTCCACTGCCATTACCTCTAACAGAGCACAGGCACAATGATGTTTCAAGCACCTGGTTTGTACTGAACTGCTTTGCAAAGTATTTTCAATTACGGCTGCTTGACACTGGCAGAGTAAGGCTGGCAGTCAGAGACAATTTTTATTATTAAGTCAGCTGAGAGAGCTGAAGGAAAGATAAGCCTTAGGGTATAGAAGCCTTCCTAGAGCCAGGAAAGGCTTGGATAGCTGCCCCACAGAGTACCATCACTGCCACCCACATATGCTGGGCAAGTGGGACTTTGCTTCCCCACAAAAAGGACAACATGCCCTTGCATACTGAAATGAAATCAATTGAAATTAATCAGCTGAGTTTGATATGATGTTTAACTGCATACAAGCTTAAATTTTGCAAGTTATTTAGGCAGAAGAAGGGCAAATACTTGCACAGATCAATTGATCTATAGCACATTAAGAACAGCGATTCAGAGCTATAACACATCTTGAAACACACTCTTCCAGAGAAACTCAGAAGTGTAGATGAAGACTCTAAAGTCCTAGCAAACTACAATTGTTTAAGCTTTTGCTGAAAAGTTCAGGTGACCAGTTTCAGGCTGGCCTTTGCACCTTTCAGTAGGAATTGCAAGCACCCAAGAACCCAGCACTTACATGCCTACCAGAGACTGAAAAATCCTGTTCTTGGTTAGCTTAATCCAAGTTCTGGTACTGCCACAGTTGGCAGTGCGAAAGCAGGGATGAAGAGCCAAGAGATACGGAAGAAGAAAGGTGAGTAACAGGGCAATGTGAACCCAGTGGCATCCAGGCATTTCACTGCTCTAAAGCTAACATTTCCTATCCTACACCAAATCCCATCTGGAGGATAGCTGGAACTTAGCAGACTCAGATAAAGTCTTCATATGCCTGTGTCAAGGTCAAAGGGAGTTATTTTGCCATCTTTTCTTCCCAGTGCCACATCCCAGAACAACTACTTCAATGTGTTAATCTCTGAGTTTTCACATGACAAGTTTAATAAAGCAGCTTTATGAAACACTAAGAGTTTAAGCCGCTATTCACTCCCTGAATAGAAAAATACAGCTTTTACAGGAAGAGTAGAACAAATTAATTTTTAAGTTTAACTTCTTCAGAAACAGTTCTGCAAGACAGAACATTTTCTCCACAACCTCCACATCTTTTCCACACCTAAAAAAAGGCAGTCTGGCACAATCTTAGGTCAGCCTCATATTTTGTGCAGCTAATTCACTCAGCAACATAGAGGACCTCCCATGCAAAAGCAGCTATTTTTAAGAATAAGACAGGAGAATAGAAGTAGTCAAACATTAGCTTTTATTTCTCCTTTCATATCCTTCCTGTTCTTACGCTTGACTTCGAGACCAAAATAAGCGATGTCTAGAATAAGAAGAATGGCTGCATGTCCACTGATCTAAGAAGAGACAAGAGAAGCTATCGAAACTTCTCTTGTGATATGAGAGCTAAACAAGCACCTCAGAGAGAAGGTGACACAGGAAAGATAAGAGAGAAACTAAAGACTAGCAGCCAATAACAAAACTCCCTGCAGAGGAAATACATATTATCAAAGAAAGTCTAAAAATGTGATACCACAAACGCAAACAACTGGACTGAGCGCTCACCATACGGACACCATATCAGCAGGGACTAGAACATGTCAACCTAAGCAACATTATGAACGAGGCTGAGCATGATAATAATTGATAAATAAGGCATGTAAAATGAACACCCTGTACCAGTTAGCTGACTAATAAGCCAGGAACATTTGTTACAGAAGGAGGCACCAGTGCTGTGAAAGTCAAACAGCAATCTAAGAGGCAGACAGGAATCTTTAATACTTGTCAGACCAGTGACAATTTTTCATCAACAATAAGAAGAAGCTGTTATGAATTCTCTGAGGGAACCTACATGAGAATGCAAGTACAGAACACAACCCCTCCAGCCATAACTGCATGAATAAAGCCGCTCCTGACATACCTCTGCAAGCAAATTAGCATCAGGTGAGAGATCTCAGCAGCTGTAACTCATCAATTGTGATACATACAGCTACTCATCCTGTGCTGGAGTAGATCACAAGTTACACGTGAAGGTGCAGGATGGGGCAGAGTCCCATCATACAGGGTAACAAGCAAGTACACAGCAGGCAACAAAAGGGAGTCTGAAGCTGATGCAAAATGCTCGTAGCAGGGTCAGGACCTTGGAGCCTGAGCACCAGGGAAGAGCCTCGCTTAGCGGAAGCAGTGTGAGCTGACAAGGGGCACAATCCACCTGGCTCTAAGTCACGCAAGGGCCATCCTCTGGTCCGCACTCAGCTCTCGATCTCATCCCACGTCGGCCTTCCCTCCCTGCGAGCACAGGGATGTGCTGCTCCTACCCCAGCTCTTGCCCTGCAGAGCCTCGCACCCCCAGGGTGCGAAGGTGGAGGCTGTCACCGCATGGCCACCTCCCAGAGCTTCCAACATTGGGGAGAACAGAGAGGGGACGGAACACTGACCGCCACAGCCCCACCGAGGGACATCCCCATCTCCCCCCGCCCCAGGCAACAAACACGCGGGGCCGGGCGTGCAGGCAGCGCACGGCAGGACGGCGGCTGGGCGGGCACAGACCCGGCCGCGGGGCAGCCCCGCAAGCATGCCGAGAGGAACGGGAAGGAGGCCCAGCCGTCCCCTGAGCCCTGCGGGAAGGGGCTCCCGGGCGCCCCCGCCTCACCTGCAGCCCCAGCCGGGCGCAAGGCCCGCGACAGCTCCAGCCACCGCTCCCGCCCGTCTGCCGCGGCCCCGCCGCCCGCTGCCCTTTAGCAGCCGCCCTCGCTCTCCCATTGGCCACCGCCGCGCCGCTTCCGCCCAGGCCCGCGCGTCCATTGGCCAGGAGGCGAACTGTGGACGGGGCTCTCCGTCAGGGATGCGCGGGTGCTATTGGCTGAAGGAGGAGTGGGGGGTGGAACGGCGCGGTTCCAATGGCTCGGGCACCTGTCAGTCAGGCGGAGGACGCTGATTGGCGGCGGCGGGCTGGGGGCGGGGCTATCAGTGCCGGCGGGGACCGCGGTGCTGCGGCCATGACAGAGCGGGGCCTGAGGGAGCGGCGGGATGCCGAGGGGTGGGGATAGCCGCGGCTTCGGCCTCCGCCTCAGCTTCATTTTCAGTCCGCTGCACGCCGCCGGAGCTACCAGCCTTGACGTGGGGGAGGCAGCCTGGGAAGCGGCTCCAGCTGCAGGACGTGCTTACTCCTCAGTGACACGGGGCTCAGTGGTCCTGAGGGTCAGAGAGCGCTGCAGGCTGCCCATAAGCCGTGTAGTGTACCTGGTGCTGGATGCTGGTTACGTAATACTGCGTCGTTTAGAAACGGTGCCTTAAAAATGGTGGCTGGGCCTTCAACATGCTGGGTTTGTTTATCATGGGCCCACAGGCCACCTCTGTGTGGGAAACACTGGGACCACCCTTGGGCTGTGCCAGCAGCAGCCGAGGGTCTTTCCTGGTCCCTCAGAGTGCTCTGCATTGTCCCACCAAGTGGGGTGTGTGACGGGAACAATGAAATCCACTCAGAGGTGGATGGACCCTGCCACATCTGGAAGGCACTGGAGGAAAATAAATGATAAGATAAAAAACTGTCCACAATGCAGTGTTTATAAAGGACTTCTTTTGTATTCTTCTAAAAGAAGGATGTATTATGTTGCTAGTAACATCAACCATTCTGAGCCGTGTTAATGGTTGCTTTATATAACTGAATGGAAAAATCCTTCCTCTCATTTCAGATATTTTGTTTCCTCTGTTTACTGGGTGTTGGAGCTTCCTACGTGGAGAAGGCTCTCAAGGAGCAAGTCACATTTTCCAGGGCGCTGTGTGCGTGGAGAGATGAGTAACTGCTGTAGCCTGAGTCACAGGGAAGAAGGGAGTTCTGGGTAAGGGCAGAGAGGGAAGTTCTGGAGTGAAGGTGGCAGAGCAAACAGCAACCTCCTCTCCTCCACACTTGCTACAGGTGTGATCCCACACCACTCAGTCAGAGTTGTATTCCTTATCTTTTAATTAACCTTGTGAAAATACCCAGGGTTTGTGGTTGCTAAGTTTGTCAGTGGCTCAGTTGGGCTGAGGTTTGGTGTGTCTCAAGGCAGCTGAGTTATGCTTGTGATCAAGTTAACAGATAGGCTCAGCAGATAAACATCCGGTGTCAGGCTCAACTAGGTATTTGAGGAATGTGTTTGAGTTTGATTACAGAAAATTGCAGTCCAATTGATTCCAGATGTACCTTAGCTCCTTCACCATCTGATCCAGGCAGGAAAAAACAGATCTGGGCAGGAAAACACACCTCAAACTGGAGCTGAGCCTCCAGGCAAGGCTTTTATTTTGAGTCCTTGAGACTGTTGGGGATTTTTCTGACCTGAGGGAAGCTCAGCTGTTAGAAGAGAGCTTTGTTATGTCACAAAACAAAGCAAACTAAACTTGCTGCTCACTTCTTGCTGAGGAGAGGTGAACACTGAAGAAGTGGCAGCATGAATTTACAGGTGACTGTGGCAGTGGGAGCCAAAATCCTGAGCTATGTTTATTGCAAGAAGGGAAGTGATGGAAAAGGTGCTGTGTCTCCAGAAAGGGAGGGAAGAACCAGTGCAAGTCATTGGTGTTTTACTCTGGGCAGCGTTGAGGGATTCCAGCTGCACCTTGTGGTGTGGAAGCAGGGATGTCTGGGAGGGAGCAAGCACGTTTTGGGAATACAAATCCGATTTTGGGCTGTTAAAACAGCTGGTAAACCATGGCTTGTGAAGGAAGCTTCCCTCCCTCTGCGTGTGTGGGGAGTTGCTCGGGCCGATGTGCTGGTGGGCTCTGCAGGGTTGGTGCTGGGAGCAGCCCTGTGTGCCCGTGCTGGTGGGCTCTGCAGGGTTGGTGCTGGGAGCAGCCCTGTGTGCCCGTGCTGGTGGGCTCTGCAGGGTTGGTGCTGGGAGCAGCCCTGTGTGCCCGTGCCGTGGGTGGGGCACTCTGGCTGGGAGCCAGGAGCGAGGCTGTGTCACTCACAGCGAACAGGTCATGCTCAGAAAATGCCATCTGAGCGTGAGCCTGAGCCATCCCCAAAGGAAGAGTGCTAGAAAGAGCTAGGCTTCATTTCCAGCCTTGTAGGGAAGGGATTTAGCTGCTTCAGCCCAGCAGATATTTCTGCCTGCTATTATTGCTGAGAGGTGGGATGGGAGTGTCCAGGAACACCCCAATGCTTTGGAGACAGGAGGAAGCCTCTCTTCGTAGTGTGGCTACTGCAAAAGGGTACAAATGTATGTGCTGGAAACTGCAAGCACAGGGAGAACGCAGCTTTGCCTTGTGCTTTGGGCAGGCAATTACCTCTGTACAGAGAGGCCAAAAAAAGACTGATGAAAATTCCACCTTTTTAAATGCAGCAATTGGAAAGGTACCAGGCAAAGAGAACTCCACGTGCTGCTGAACCAGCCCGAGACACCCCTGTGCAACAGTCGTGACAATCACCTTTTGTTCTTCACATCCCTCTCTCTTTTGGCTGTTGCTGCCACAAGGAACTCTGAATTCTTTTTCTGCTTCATTTCCCCTGGCCCATCTTTTCTCCTGCTCAGCAAACGTGCCGTGTGCTGAAGGACTCTCGCGGACTTTGCACCCCTGAGGAAACCTTTTTGCCAGAGGAAACATCAGGGTGTTCATCTCTGGCAGTGTGTAGCAGGAGCAAAAAGGAAAACACCTCTTAGGCAGGGTTTGATTGCCAGCTGAAAATAAGCAAAGTGCCTGTCGGTGACATGTGAGCACAAAAAAGCTTTGCAGATGGAAATAAAGGCAATGCTTTTTCCTCTTCTCCTGCTCTGCCTTCCCTGCAGTGCCAGTGAGGCTTTGGCTCGTGGGCTGCAGAGCCGTGCTGTTCCAGAGCCTGTTGGATCTGGAGGCACAGTGCCCTTTGGAATCTTACATATTTTCTGAAAATGGTGTCTACAAGAGTAATGGGCACTTTGCAGAGCTCTAAATAGACCAGCCTCTGTCCTGAGGACCTGGCAACGTACAGAGGCAAGTGCCAGGGATGGGAGAACGGCTGCATCATACAAACCAGCTGGGGAGGTGGCATGTGGCCCACCTGATCAGTATTTTTCCATCACATTTTCATTCAGCTGCTCCTTGCCAACTTCTAGCTCTGTCACGCTCCTCAAAAGCTTCTACTCTGGGTTTATTTAGCATGCTATTTATTTCCTAATTATAGAACTGAAGCGACTGACCTCAGCCCTGCTGGGTACTGCTGTCCACCTTTTTGTCCCCTCTAGACCACAGGCTCTGGTCTCCTCTAATGGCTGAAGGCCATTGCTAGAGACTTTCTGACTCACTTTTTTTGTTTTTCTCCCAAACCTGAGAGGGCTCAGACTGCTTATACAGAGAGCTTCACTGATCATTTCAGAGCAGATGGGCTATTGCATTCCTGAATTCTTTAGGCCAAAAGAAAAATGCTGCTGAGCTGAGCACTTTACCAGGCTGTGTTCTGCTACTTCTGTCCACAAATTCCCAGCAGCCAGCTCACTGCTTTTATCCCACATCCAGCCACAGCTGCTGGCTGGAGGAAGAAGTTTTGAAAACCACTCCCTGGCATCAGCAGTGCTGCGGGTCCTGCTTTTGGTTGCTCCATGGCACTTGAACCCTGCTTGGCTTCACAAGCAGACTCAGTGGTCTAGGAGAAGGATCCATCTCTATCTCCTTGAAAGGAATTTGTGCCACAACACTACTGAATTTTCCAGGGAGTCTGGTTAGGTGAAATTCCTACGTTCAGAATAACTTCTGCACCAAAATCTGCCGTGCTGAGCGGATCTGTTCCCTGCAGCGACCTCTAATGCCACCTCTTATTCACTTAGAACTGTTTCTGCCCCTTTCACACATTTTGGTGACTCCAGATACAGCTGCAGGAGCCAGGCGGTGCTTTGGTGTGGCACCTGTCCCTAAAGCCACCTGCACAAGCAGGGGGGTTCTGTGCAGTGGAGGTGGCATCAGAGCAGCAGGTGTCTGGCAGGCAGTGAGAGCAGGGAGAGGAGGCGTCTCTGAGGGAAATTCAGACTCCACTCTGAGGTGGATTCAGACAAATTAATGTACTAGAGCCAGAAAGATGTATGAGCTTCTCCTGGAGAGTTTCCAAGATGTCATACTGAACAAGGGAAACCACTGGTCTTCTGTTTAATCTCAAGTGGTCTGTCTGACATTTGCCTCTATAGTGTGTTCCTGAGGTTGGAGTCTGGAAAGACTGGGATTGTCCCGCCTCAGAAAGTTGGCAGGGAGTCTGCTAAGGCCACAGTTTTATTGTTTTTTTCAGTGGCTGCTTGTGAAATGCTATCTGTGGAAAAGTTTCCATAGAAGTAGTGGTGCCTGAGAAGAATGCAGGGTTGCAATCCTGCAAACTGAAATGCTCAGTGAAGCGAACAATGGGATTAGCAGCCCCTTGTAAAAATCCAAGTTTTAGTATTGCCTGAGGAATGGGGAAGGGCCTTTTCCTAGAGAGCAATATTTATGGAAATAAATTGAGTGGAGGCAGAAGCTACTGCCTTGTGCCAAAATAGTGGGAACGGGGATAGATCTGGGAGGGAGAACACAACGGTGTTTGGATAATGGTGAATACAAAAGAAATGGTTACAGTTGTGATTTGGGAGAATGAGTGATGGTATTCAGGAGCAGAGAGCCAGAGCTCTGTTTCCTGGGGGTGTAGAAGGAAAGCAGGGGNCAGGGCATCTCCATGTGCCTGATGGTTTCCTGGAGATGCACTGGCAAGCGGGGAAGTCACAGCCAAGCGGGGAAGGTCTGCCACCACGGCCAGAGGTGAGCTGGGGGTTACCACCCTTTCACATGCACAGGCACCTGGGAGGCTGCAGGTCAGCATCCCAGGAAAACAAAGCAACTGCAGAGCTACTGCTATCCATTCCCCTGGCTGACCTTACCTGGCTTTGCAGGAGCAGCACTTCCCTTTGTACCACCTCTGAGTTAAAGTATTGCGTGGGCTGGAGGAAATAAATGGTGATGCTGATGCTGTGTAATGACCCTTTCTCCAGGCTGATTCCACCTTGGTGCATTGCAGGCTCCACCTTGCAAAACTGATGTCTCAACTTTTGGGAAATGATGTCTGATTTGCTCTGGTCTCCTCAGAGCAGACCAGCTTTAAGATCCTGACCTCCAAAGTTCCCATGAAATCCATCCTGGGATTTGGCAGTAATGCTGCAGGAGGATTTTGTTGGAGTTACGCAGGGCTGGACACGCAGGGAGTGTGGCAGGATGGGAGGATGCGTGGCTGAGTGATGATGGTGAAGGTCCTTCCTCCTTGCAGCTCAGGGAAGAGCTACCACCCCGGCGGAGGCTAGAGGGTGCTGTGCTGCAGGGAATGGGTGTCCTCCTCCTTCCCTGCTCAGCATCCCTTCAGAGCCAGGTAAAAATTTGCAGGAAACACTGCCTCTGAGCTGAGATGAAGACTAAGGTGCTGACTGCAGTTACGAACAACCTCCAGGGCTTTTTTTCAGACTAGAACAGTTCATTAGTTAATTATTTAGCACCCAGAAGGTGACATACAGAAAGGAAGGGTGGCTTCTTTCAGATGGGTGTAAAAGCAAAAAGAAGGGGATAGACAGGAGTAGGGAAAGGGAGTGAGAAAATTAAGAATGGATCAGAAGATAAGGAAGCTGATTGGAACAAAAGCAGAGAATAGAAGGGTAAAGAAAGAAAATTAAAGGATAAAGAGAGAAAATAGAAGATGAAACCAGTGCAGAGGATCACATCCACTGCTGTGTCCAATTAAGGGCTTCAGATCTGCTGAATGATGAAAGGGAGATTCGCTGGGGAGAAAAATAAAGGAGCACTTCTTGCTTGCGGCAGCCGAGGCTGCAAAGCCCCCGGCTGATGGGGCAGGATCAGCTCCTGTTTACCCAGCTGAGGTGTGGCTAATCCTGAGCACCGAAAAGAGCAGAGCTGAGGAGTGAGAAGAGGCTTGGGGGGAGCACGGGAGACAGGGCTGTGTTTGTACAGCAGCTGACAGGCAGCTGCAAGACCAGGCAAAAACACGACATGCTCCTGAACAAGCAGCTCTGTGAGCCGAGGGCTGCTGCCTGGAAAGCCTGCCAGCAACCACAGGCAGCAGGAGCGAACGTGCTTCCTGCGTGGGGCTGCACGTGCTCTGCAAAACACAGCCCTGCCACCCTGGTGCTGCGGTTGGGGGTCACTGTCCTCACAGCTGGCAGAGCTGCTCTCCCTGCCCACCTGCAGCAGGTGGGGCAGATGTGCAGGCGTAGCTGGAGCAGGAGGAAGCACAGGTAGATGTGTTCTTATATTCTCAGGTCTTGCAGAAGACAAGCTACCAAAAGTGAGAAGATGCAGGCATTCAACCGAGGAGGAAGACTGCAAATGAGCCCCATTCACAGCCAAAGGGACTGCACCTCCCTCTGGGCCATGGGGAAGTTCTGGGGTTCTTTCAGGTGAGCAGTGTGTACAGCACAGTGTCCATGAAATCAGCCACATCAGGTCTTGATGCAGGTGACCCCCCTTCTGTTTTCTACCTCAATCCTGAGATGGGTTAGCAACCACTGAAAGAGAGCTTCCTAAACTGGACAAAGGTTACCACACGAGCCCCTAATGACTGCCCTGGCCCCACCACACGTGCCAAAGGAGGTGCTGGGGCTGCATCCGTAGGACCCTGGGGGACTTCTTCAAGAGGTACAAACAAACCTGGCCCAGAACATGGACCAAAGGGAATGCTCTGGTAGGATGCAAAGCCCTGTTAGGAGCTAAGCGGGGCTGTTGAACCCACATGTTTTCACTCTGTGTCTACTCTGGATGTCTGCAGTGAGAGCCACTGCTCTTTGCTGCTGGGACTGTCAGGGCAGCAGCCCATTGCCAGCTTGGGGACATGTAGGGACTCAGCACTGGAGCTTCAACTCTCCAAGAACACAGAGAATGCAGAATAGGTGGGATCTACTATTATTCACTGAGCCGTGGGGCAGGACAAGAAGGTGAGAAGGAACAGTGAAATGTGAAAATGCCTGGAGGGGGAGTTGATAGCAGAAGGCAAATGGGTTCATGCTCTAATAAAGGCTCTGTTGGAAGCTGGACAAAGTAGTTGGTGTGATGGATGATCCCACTGAGAAGGAGGGGTGATTGCAGAGGACATATGGAGTATGACTGACTGAATGCATGTTGTAAAAACATGTTAGCATAAACTTCCTGGCAGGGAGGGAGAAACACTTGGGAGACTTTACAAGGGTCACACAACTAAGTGCTAGGAAATATCCCTTGGAGGAAATTTCTGAAGCAGGTAGGGGAGATGGGTGCATACCCCTGCCCATCAGCCAACTCTTGTTTCTTCTAAGGAGGTCTTCACCTCTCCAAACTGTGTGTATGGAGGCTGTATGGAGACATCTGTGGCTGTGCAGGGCTATCAGCTGGCTCCTTGCCTGGAAGTTGTTGTCGCTGCTGCAAAAGGAGGTAGCACAGCCCCAGGCAGAGCGCTTGGGGAGGACACAGCTGCCCTGGCCGTCCCGTGGCATCCCCTGCTCCAGCCTCGTGTCCCCTCGGGTGCGTGCTGCCCCTGGGACTGGCTACGTGCGCTTCTCCATGGTGGGGCTGGACGCCCTGAGCAGGCAACAGCCCGGTGAGACCGTGGCGATGGCTCTGACAGATGGGTTTCATTGAGGACACATGTCTGGCTTGGAGCTTGTTTTCATTTCCTTCTGAGGGAAGGAGGAGCCATGGGAGAGGAGTAACCGAGTGGCTGAGCCGGCTCTCCTGGACGCAGACTGCGGTGCCAAACGAGCTCTTGCTGCGGTTTCCACTGTGGCTCTGGAGGCTGCAGCCCAAGGGGCAGGAAGTGGTGGAGAAGGAGCTTCAACTGGTGTGCCAGCAGTGCAGGATCGATCCAGGATGGGAGAGAGACTGAGTCATAAGGGGAATGCTCTGATGGGTCACGGGGTGAGGGGGATGTATGGCTCTTTGCCAGCACAGGAGCTCCTGCAGCAGCTCCAGCAGAAGGCACCAGTCACCAGGAAATTCCTTTCAGAGCAGAGGTCCTACAGGAGCCAACATCCTGCATCAGTGGTCACCAGCCTCTCCACCTAGGGGCACAACTGGCTCCAGGTGGCCTCTGAGAGCTGCTTTGGCCTGTGTGAACCAAGGGGATAAGGAGCTGCTTCTGAGGTGTGATCACCCTGGATTCCCCCACTGGGTCAGGTGTCCGTGTGAGAGAGGGGAAGGCGTGCAGGGTCTGGTGCTTTCCTGCTACATCAGCCATGGTTGTGGCTACTGAAGTGTGTTTTAGATGGCCACAAATATGCTTCTCTCCAGGAAGAGGTGAATCCTAGAGCTGTGGCAGTTCTCTCCTTGCCTGCCAGGTTCTGGGGGATCAGAGCAAGTGGGAGGTACGGAGAGGGTGGGACAGGCAGAATTCAAACCTTCTTATTATGCTTTGAGATACAGAGATCAAAAGAGAACTTTAGAAATTAATAAGGCCTCCACCTGGGCAGAGCCTCTCCCGGCATGGATGGGCGGGAGGGGAGCGTGCAGTAATGAGCAAACTGCCTCTTCTCCACCAGCCGGTAGGACAGGTTCTGGGCTCTTGCAAACAAACCCTGTGGTCTAGCTCGTTAGAATTCATTAGGGTTGTTCCATATTCATATAGCATTAGCACCATCAGGCCCCGTGTTTAATCAGACTGTGAGCTTGCCTTGAGCCCTGCAGGCCTTGGAGGACCTTCCATCAACGATATGCCAGAAGCACACGCACCAAATCGGTGGCTTGAGTAAGGAAGGGTCTTGTGAGCGTGATAACAGGGTGAGGATCAGAAACCTGCCACGGAAACCTGGGTTATCAGAGCAGCCTGGATAATAAAGCTATCAAGTACACAATTTAGTGCTTTGTGTCAAGGCAGGAGTTTTCAAAGAGCTTCCTGAAAAAGAACAAAAGAGCCATGGCTTATCTTCCTGTGGCATCTGCTCAGTGCTCAGGCACGGTCAGGCTGCTCGAAGCTTCTAATCCATCAGCGGTTTCGATTGCGCACCGTGATGTACCACAGAGTGTGGGCTGCTGCTACAGGTTGGTGCTCCCAAGCAACAGGCTACAGAGGGCAAGGCAAGCCTGGGATGTGGACTGTGCCCCATCTGTCCTGGGCAGTGCTCTGAGATGAGCACCACAGGGAACTACCGCCACACAGGGGTTTAATCCTGGCCTGAGGTCGATGCTAATCCATCATCACTGAGGAGACAGGTATTTCCCAGGGTAATTCCTGCTGTAGCATATACAAATGACCTTTGGAAGTGGTGCTGTTACCACTGGCTGATGAGGCAGCGTGTGTAAGAGGCCAAGCCTGCATGTCTAGCTTTTGGATGGACAAAATAAAGGGAGAGATGTCCTTCCCTCAAGCCTCACCAGCCCCTGGTTTCCCATCTGCCAAATGAAGATGAATACAACACCTTTTCTGCTGGAGATAAGCATGGATAAATCCTTAAAGACTGCAAAGGATCCAGAGAGGGGGGTTATATAAAGGTGCTTATATTAAGTACCTTACACAGACACACCAGCTCTAAGCCGGGTATAATCTTGTTTATTTAGGTTAGAGCAAAGGACTTGAAGTTAAACTGGCTGGAATCTCATCTGAGCTCCGACAGGATCAGCTGTGGGCAGCGGAGCGAAACCAGGGGATGGTGCTGCCCTTTGCCTTCTTCCTTTTAAATTGGAAAGTTTTAGATATCCTGAAGGGCACTCAGTAGCCTTATGGAGCTTTCCATGCCCCAAGGATATTCAGTATCTAGGTTTTTTGATTATTCCTGAAGTTCCTGATCCCTAAACATTGGCATCTCTAAGTGTACAGCCTGTGTTTAAAGAAACAGTTGCCATTTTGGTGGATAGGGCAGAGAGTGTGGAAGCCTTTTGTTCCTCAAGAAACTAAACGGAGAAGTCTGGCTACATGCAAGGATTGTCCCAGCCAGTGGATATCTTCTGCAGCCGTTGGAAACCACGTGCTGGTAGGCCAGCGGGCAGTGACGCTGGCTGGGGCTGCAGGAGGTTAGAGATGCTGGCACAAGCCCTTGGTTATCCTGTTAGAGGGATTAAGAACAGACTGGGGCTTAGTCCACTGCTTTGGTGCCGCAGATCATTTCTCCTTCCCACTTGGAGAGGCTAACGCATGTGGCAGGATGGGAGGCTTGATCCCACGCGGCAGGAAACTTTCCTGGGGCCTGTGCTGTGGCCTGAACCACAGCTTTGAACTCTAAACAAGAGTCGTGCCTGCAAAGGATGGGGCTGGCTACCTCTGCCAGGGAAGTTTTTTGGGCTCTCAAAACTGGGGCGAGAGAGGAAAACCATGTTGCGAGGAGTGTTGTGAGAGCATTTTGGGTGGGGAATCCCTCTGGGGTGTAACAGCTGACTTTTGAGATAGACCTGAGCCAGTGAACTCCTTTACAGAACAGATAGTTGAAACAATAGGAGCTGCTACCCAAAGAAAGATCCATGCAAGGGCTGAGCAGGACTTTGTTGGGGGTGGGGGGGCATCTTTGCTACCTGATGGTGGCAGGGAGAGGTCCTATGAGTGTCTGAGAGGGAGTGGAGGGAAGGAACACGAAACTGTGCTGATACCAAAGCTGTCACTGCACGTGCATCAGCTGTGAGATGCACCCTGGTCAGTTTTATGGCAGACGGGGGCTTTATGCTTTGGCAAGGGATCAGCTGTGTATTGTTCGTCTCTCTTGTTCACAGGAAAACACCTTTGTATAAGCTGGAAAATAAATAGGATTGCATCAGAGAAATGTATGGCCCCATCATCACCTATTTTTCTCTTTATCACCCCAGCTACGGGAACCAGGCTATCTGCTATCAGCACGGCTTGGAAAGGGTTACGCACAGCAGAATCTGGCAGATCTCTGCACAGAAGAAACCAAACCCAGTGGTAAATACTGCTATAGCAAGGCCTAAGTAGTCCCTGCAGAAGGGAGTGAAATTACGCCTGACCTTCGACCTACCCATCTCTTTCAAGTAGAGCCATCCCTAGCAAAAACTTGGCGGCTGTAGGAGCCCGGGTGTGGTGTTTGCCTGTGGGAGCTGTCTCTGTTCCTTGTTTCTTCCCTGTCCTTGACAGGTTGTTACTCTCTCTTCTCTGCCTCCCATGTCCAGAGCTTCCCTCTGCCAGCTGGGACAGCAGAGACACTTCCCAACTGTAGTTTCTCATGGGATGCCCCTCTCCATTGCAGGTCTCCATTCAAAGAGCCACTGGTACTTGCAAGAAGCACTGTCCCCGTGGAGAGCACTGCTCCATCTGGCCTCCACTACTCGCTTTTTCATATCCTTTCCCATGCACGTTCCTCAGGACATTGGCCTTCATGCCTCTGGGGACAGAAGGAAAACATTTTGCTTTCTGTTTTTAGAGAGGCTGATGCTTTTTCTGCAGCTCCCTCCGGGTCTTGCATTCTCTCCGAGACTAATCCAGGCAGTAGCCCCTCAGAAGGCTGAACAAACACCCTTGTCCTAGTTGCTTGTGCACAGCCCTGGGAATCTTGCCCTGCGCTTTCCTCCTCCTGACCTTGTTTTCCTCGGAACACCACAGCAGTAATTACCCTGAGGTTGAAGGGTTATTCGAAAGCAAGTACTGTGTGTTGTGTGCTCCCTCCTTTCCAGCTGTTGTTTCTCCCTACACTGGAGTTAAACTCTACCTGGAGTTTTCTTCGTGTTGTTACTAATTTAGGGAAACACCAGCAGCGAGGGTGGTGGGTGTGGGTGGGAATACGTGTCCAGTTCCATGTGCTTCTCATTCTCTGGTGCTCTGAGAAGTCACCAGCATGCTGGGGCAGCTGGACCTGCCACCGGGTCACTCCCTGGGGTGTCGTTCATAGTCTGAGTGCTCTCATGGGCTCTGGTTGACTGTGCCTGACAAAAGCATTAGCTGGACACTGGAGTGGAGGAGGTGGGAAGACTGGTCAAAGTGCATGGCGTGCAGCTGGGCTGCCCAGCTCATGGACGGCTGCCGTGGCTGCACTGCCAAAGGCAGAAATATAGCAACACTCGGACAGACTCAACACATAAATACGAGCGGCCCAAGTGTCTGAGGTGGGTTAGTTAACACTGAAACGGAAGGTTTTGCAAGAAGAGATAAAATCAGCTTCACGTTTAGGAGCAGGAGGGTTTGGAGTGGATTTCCATTACAGGGTCAAGTGATCCAGCATTCCTGTGCTGTGCAGTGCTCTTTTCCAAAGAATTTGCTGCTGAATATGGATTTAGCCTGAATATGCTTTAGCCTTCCAGGGCTAAATATGTTTCTGCCTTCCAGGGCAGAGCTCCCCACAGGGCACCAGTTCCTCTCAAGAGCATGGCTAGGCTTTTCCAGCTCTTGGTGTCTGGGCACAGCTCAAAACGGAGCTAGTTTGTGGCCAAACCAGTGGAGCTGTGGTGTAGTGCTTTGGGCAGAAAGCTGTTATGTCACTCCCAATCCCTCTCATATATTCGCCTGACCTAGCTGCAAGCTGTTTTCCTTGATGCTAGTTAGGAGGGACTTGGGAAAACCCCATGTCACTGGCACACTGGATGACAAGGATGGCACAGGGTACTTGTGTTCCCTGTCCATCGGAGGGGAAGCCCTCTCCAGCTTTCATCCCACCCACGGAGAGAAAAGTGGGGTTTGTGCTGCAAAACAGCTCTTCCTTCTGCCAAGTGCTGGCAACCCCCAGTACATTCCGGTCCAACTCTGCACCCTCTG
>VXAD01007337.1:247306-281956 GCA_013399195.1 Dicrurus megarhynchus
TGCCTGCCAGCCAGGGCTGGGAGCCATGGGCACTGCCAGCCTCAGGAAGTCCCTACCGGCCACCCGAGGGCCAAGATCTGGCGTGGGGCGAGCCAGCAGTCCCCCTCACTGAAACATCATCAGCGTGGCTCTCGTTTCCAGAGACACCTTTGCTGCCTTGTTGCCCGTACCCCCCGTGCTGCCTGCACCCCGGGGGCCGGACTCTCGGCCGGGCTGTGCCCCGCCGGCGGGGCCGGTCCCGCCCCGNAGGCTGGAATGCTGTGGATCTGGAGTGGTGGGGATTTGGAGTGCAGGGTTGTCCGGTGTGCAGGGATTCCGGGGCGCAGGGCGGTCCGAGGCGCAGGGGATCCAGAGCGCGGAGAATTTGGAGTGCAGGGTTGTCTGGTGTGCGGGGGATCCGCGGTGCAGGAGAGGGCGAGTTTCAGGGGACCCAGAATGCAGGGGAGCCCGGAATGCTGGGGATGTGGGAGTGCAAGGGATCCGGGCCGCAGGGGTTGTCCGGAGTGCAGGGGTTGTCCGGTGTGTAAGGGGAACCCGAGATGCCAGGGATCCGCGGTGCCGGGGATCCGGGACATAGAGCGAGAGGATCTGGGGTGCAGGGTGAGTGGGTCCGGGCTGCGGTGCGGGTTGCAGGGCACGCAGAGCGAGTGAGAGGGCGTGCAGCCCCAGGGCTGCTGTTGCAGGATCGCAGGATCTCGGGTCCACGGCCCCGTCCCTGCTCCCGAGCCGGGAGTCTCTCAGCCGGGCTGTCCTGTGCTTTCAGGCTCGGATAACCGTGCTCGCAATGTAAACAGCGTCCCTGGGACCGCCTGGTACTGCGCGCCCAGCTGGCCTGGCCAGGGCAACCCTGGGGAGTAGCAGCTCCGTCATAACCCCGTGGGTCATGCCTGGGGCGCTTGGCTCCAAAAGGGATGGACGAGACCAGGGAAAAGGGGAGCAAAGCCTAAGTGCAGGCTCCAGGTCAGGGGACAAAAGGCAGCAGGAAGGGGTGAGGAAGGCCCTGTTTATGTTTGCTCTTCCTGGGCGGCTGAGGTGCCCTTTTTGCCCTCCTGAGACCCGACTTCCCCCAGCCCTGCTGGGATGAGCTGTCCCAGTATTCGGAGGATGTTATTTTTGCCTTCCAGCCAGCCTGTGGGTTCATATAAGCAAACATTTCCAAAAGCGGTGGCTGATCTTTGTTGCCTTGGTTCCTGAGTGTTCAGCCCGTGACAGCTCTGTCCCTGACTGGAGAAAAATGTGTGTGTGGAGGATGGAGATGCTGAACAGCTCTGAAACCAGGCCTGAAACAGCCCAGAAACAGGAGCATCCAAAACTGCTTGCTACAGTGGAAAATGTGACCTGTGTGCCTCACTGCTAGGCAGGGGGCTGGCTACCAACACCCACCACGTAAGGGATTATTCCTGGGAGGGGATAAAAGGGAGTCCAGTTACTTGGAATAACTAAAGTATAAAACTTGGTCCCCTCCTGCCCCGACCCTGGGAGGAGACCTTGCTGCTTTGCTGCCATGTCACACCCCAGACACTCCTGCGCTGGAGGCAGCACTGATGCTGGGGAGCACACGTTCCTTGACACTCTGTGCCTGGGGAAGCAGCCGTATCCCACTGTTGAACAGAAGTAGCTCTGTCTGTGTGGCCTTGACTGGCAGAGATCCTTGGGATGGGGTGGCTGGATGTGCCCAAGACCTGCGGAGGGGTGGAGGGGGCGTGGGGCCAAGGCATCCCCACGTATCAGCAGGAGCCCTCTCCTCCCATGCTGTAGCTCATGGCAGCGCATTGATGGAGCATGAGGTCATGCAGAACAGGCTGGGCAGCACAGGCAGTGACTTGAACTGGTGCCCAAGTTTTTCTGCCTCCCGAGGCTGGGCTAAGGGAGCTACAGCATCCTTATGGAAACCTTCACCTGATGCTGGCCTGCCTGCCACCAGTGTGTATGCTACACATGTGGAGCGTCAGGAAGAGTAGGATTAACTCGAAGGAGTCCTACTATTAAAGGACTAATGAGTAGGAGCTCACTGAGTAGTAGCTTAGGCAAATGAGAACTGCGTTGTTTGGTGTGGGTCTGGGCAGTGAGCCCATAGCTCATCAACTTCCACCTTCTCCAGGTCATGCAGGTAGTGAAGGGTTATTCCTAGGTCTCCACCTAGGTTCAGCCCTTCTTCTGACTTCTGCAGCGGGGCAGAGAAATGCCTGGCATCAAGGGATGTGCTGTCCTGTTTGATGAGGAGTTACTGAGGCTTTCAGCCAGTTCTGTGGAAATCTGGTCTAGGTTTATGGAGCGTTGCCGCCTTGCAGCTTTTAGGCAGAATAAATTGAGAGTGGGAGGAGTTTCAGCCCCGCTCTTGCAATCTGATTCAGCCCTGCAATGGGGAGTAGAAGGTTGGAGGATGCAATGGGTTGACATCATTCACTCCCCTCCTCAACAGGACAGGGTGGGGAAAAGAAGGAAAAGATCCAGAGTGGGTCCTTCCCATGGGCTGCAGTTATTCATTAACTGCTCTGGTGCAGGTCCTTTCCATGAGATACAGTCCATGAGGAAGAGATTGCTCCAGCCTGGAGTCATCTGTGAGCTGCAGTGTGGATATCTACTCCCCCATGGGCCTCCACAGGCTTCAGGGAGATGGGTCTTCTCCACGGGCTGCAGTGGAATCCCTGCTCCTGCACCTGGATCACTTCCTTCCCCTCCTTATTCTCTGCCGGGGGTGTCTGCANTGGGCTGCAGTTATTCATTAACTGCTCTGGTGCAGGTCCTTTCCATGAGATACAGTCCATGAGGAAGAGATTGCTCCAGCCTGGAGTCATCTGTGAGCTGCAGTGTGGATATCTACTCCCCCATGGGCCTCCACAGGCTTCAGGGAGATGGGTCTTCTCCACGGGCTGCAGTGGAATCCCTGCTCCTGCACCTGGATCACTTCCTTCCCCTCCTTATTCTCTGCCGGGGGTGTCTGCAGGGCTGTTTCTCTCACATTTTTCTCACTCCTCTTCTACAGCTGCTGCACAGTGTTTTTTACTTTATCTTGGATATATTATCACAGAAGCAACCCTAGTGCTGGTGATGGGCACCAGCTTTGTGCAGCAGAGGGTCTGTTTTGGCATTGGCTGGGACTGGCTGTCTCCAGCATGGGAGCAGCTCCCGTTGTCTTCTTGCTGAGCCACCTTTGCAGCCCGCTGCCACTACCACCTTGCCACGTAAACCCTACACCATGGCAAGGTGCTGGAGGTGGATGAACAGGCAGGGAAGGTGGTGCAGCCCCACCAGCTGCCTGGGGGAACCTGCCTGTGAGCCAGGGCTGCCTTGTGGGAGCTTCTCGGAGAGTGATGGAGGTCTGGCAGGCGTCCTGCAGGGATGGACCTTGTGCTTCCTCCCTGCGTGACTCCAGCATCTGGGAACTGAGGCATGCGAGCTCCCCCTACAATGATTTTTTTTGGGTGTTCTTACAAGTACAAACTTACATTAGCAAAACCCAGCAACAGCACCAGCCTCGTTCCCTTGAATGAGCCTGTTCTGCTCGTGCCCGAGCGAGCCCCAGCCTGGCCACTCATTTCCCAGCCGAGTATTGAAAACGTTTAATGCACCAAAACCCTGGGTTTCCCGTCTTCACTTTCACATATAGGGTCTGTTAAACCTCTTTTTTAACGTGCCAGGGCAGGGCAGGTCCTTGCTGCTGGTTATGCTCCCAGTCTCAACCATGCCTTTGAATGCCAGCAGCCCTGTGCAAGGTCCAGCAGCCTGTCCCTGCCAGGTGCTCCCTTCCCTGTGGGACTTGCAGAAGACCAGTTCCTGCTGTTGGGCTGGGATGCCTTCGTGTGCGTAGGGCTCTGGTGGATGCCTGCCTTAGGGACGGTTTGCAGTGACACCTGGCTTTACTTCCAGGTGACTTCTGCGACGTGAACCACTGTCAGAATGGGGGCACCTGCCTGACTGGGATTAATGAAGCCCCCTTCTTCTGCATCTGCCCTGAGGGCTACGTTGGGATTGACTGCAATGAGACAGAGAAAGGTGAGGAGCTGACCCTTTCACAGGTGCTCCATGTCAGCCGGGAGCCTTGCAGAGAGTTCGTGTGCCCTCGTAATGGCCCTGCACCACTGGCCCTGGGGTTAGCCCTTCTGATGGCTGATGGACACACAGAGCAGAGATCCAAGTAGGGATATGGTGACGGGATGCACCTGGGGGGAGTGCAATGTCTGTGGGGAGTGGAAGCCTACTGGATACTCTTATTTTCCACCTGTGCCTATATTACAGCTCTTTTTCCCCTTCCCCAGGGCCCTGCCACCCCAATCCTTGCCACAACAATGGTGAGTGCCAGCTGGTCCCAAACCGGGGCGACGTCTTCACCGACTACATCTGCAAGTGCCCTGCGGGGTACGATGGGGTGCACTGCCAGAACAGTGAGTACAGTGCGGGGGGGGCAGGGGGAGCTGCTTGTCTTCTAAGAGCTTGGGGACCCCTCGGGTGACAGCTATGGGGTGCGTGCAGCTGTGACTGTGTGGGGCACCAGGCTCTGNCACCTGGATCACTTCCTTCCCCTCCTTATTCTCTGCCGGGGGTGTCTGCGGGGCTGTTTCTCTCACATTTTTCTCACTCCTCTTCTACAGCTGCTGCACAGTGTTTTTTACTTTATCTTGGATATATTATCACAGAAGCAACCCTAGTGCTGGTGATGGGCACCAGCTTTGTGCAGCAGAGGGTCTGTTTTGGCATTGGCTGGGACTGGCTGTCTCCAGCATGGGAGCAGCTCCCGTTGTCTTCTTGCTGAGCCACCTTTGCAGCCCGCTGCCACTACCACCTTGCCACGTAAACCCTACACCATGGCAAGGTGCTGGAGGTGGATGAACAGGCAGGGAAGGTGGTGCAGCCCCACCAGCTGCCTGGGGGAACCTGCCTGTGAGCCAGGGCTGCCTTGTGGGAGCTTCTCGGAGAGTGATGGAGGTCTGGCAGGCGTCCTGCAGGGATGGACCTTGTGCTTCCTCCCTGCGTGACTCCAGCATCTGGGAACTGAGGCATGCGAGCTCCCCCTACAATGATTTTTTTTGGGTGTTCTTACAAGTACAAACTTACATTAGCAAAACCCAGCAACAGCACCAGCCTCGTTCCCTTGAATGAGCCTGTTCTGCTCGTGCCCGAGCGAGCCCCAGCCTGGCCACTCATTTCCCAGCCGAGTATTGAAAACGTTTAATGCACCAAAACCCTGGGTTTCCCGTCTTCACTTTCACATATAGGGTCTGTTAAACCTCTTTTTTAACGTGCCAGGGCAGGGCAGGTCCTTGCTGCTGGTTATGCTCCCAGTCTCAACCATGCCTTTGAATGCCAGCAGCCCTGTGCAAGGTCCAGCAGCCTGTCCCTGCCAGGTGCTCCCTTCCCTGTGGGACTTGCAGAAGACCAGTTCCTGCTGTTGGGCTGGGATGCCTTCGTGTGCGTAGGGCTCTGGTGGATGCCTGCCTTAGGGACGGTTTGCAGTGACACCTGGCTTTACTTCCAGGTGACTTCTGCGACGTGAACCACTGTCAGAATGGGGGCACCTGCCTGACTGGGATTAATGAAGCCCCCTTCTTCTGCATCTGCCCTGAGGGCTACGTTGGGATTGACTGCAATGAGACAGAGAAAGGTGAGGAGCTGACCCTTTCACAGGTGCTCCATGTCAGCCGGGAGCCTTGCAGAGAGTTCGTGTGCCCTCGTAATGGCCCTGCACCACTGGCCCTGGGGTTAGCCCTTCTGATGGCTGATGGACACACAGAGCAGAGATCCAAGTAGGGATATGGTGACGGGATGCACCTGGGGGGAGTGCAATGTCTGTGGGGAGTGGAAGCCTACTGGATACTCTTATTTTCCACCTGTGCCTATATTACAGCTCTTTTTCCCCTTCCCCAGGGCCCTGCCACCCCAATCCTTGCCACAACAATGGTGAGTGCCAGCTGGTCCCAAACCGGGGCGACGTCTTCACCGACTACATCTGCAAGTGCCCTGCGGGGTACGATGGGGTGCACTGCCAGAACAGTGAGTACAGTGCGGGGGGGGCAGGGGGAGCTGCTTGTCTTCTAAGAGCTTGGGGACCCCTCGGGTGACAGCTATGGGGTGCGTGCAGCTGTGACTGTGTGGGGCACCAGGCTCTGTCAGGGACCATGGGCTGTTTTGGGGCTTGCAGAATGGAGGGGAGGACCACGGTGTGGGGACAAGTTGTGCCTGAACCTTGCTCTGCATCTCTGGAGGGACAAAGTACTTCAAGTAATAAGACAAGGGGTGCCTCGAGGCTCAGCCTGCTCCACGCAGGTTCCCAGCCTTGATGTGACTGTCCTGGTGCACCTGTATGGCTGCATGCAGTGGGGACATGGCGTAGACAGGTCCTTGGTTAGAGCTTCAACCCGTGCCACCCTATCATCAGGGACCCTGTTCAGGGGATGCCTGCCCTTCTTCCTGCTGCACTGAATGAGGGGTCTCCTCTCTGGGACTGGTTTTGGGATTACCTCCTGAGCTCCTCCTCTCTCTCCTAGACAAGAACGAGTGCTCCTCCCAACCTTGCAAAAATGGAGGCACCTGCCTGGACCTGGATGGTGACTACACCTGCAAGTGTCCTTCTCCGTTCTTGGGGAAGACCTGCCACGTCCGTAAGTCCTTGGCACCAACTGTACTGAATTCCCTTTCCCTCCCTGTTCCCTACTGTCTGTCCTTCATTGCCAGGAAAGATCTCACCAGCTGGTTTAGGGGATCTGGAGGGCAGTTGTGGCTGCCCTTGATGCCAGCAGGCCTGGTCCTGATGGAGGGAACATCCTCAGGAAGGTGCTTTCTCCTCTCTGGAGGGCCCCAGGATGGCCCTTTCTCCTCCAGACCTCTGTGCTGTGAGGGGGACTGATGGATGGTGTGGTTTTGGCTGAGGGATGAGGAAGAAGGGACACCCTGGGGACAGCCAGGTCCTAGGGTTGGCCTCCCTCTCCTGCTCCGTCCCCAGACAAGAAACAAATGACCCCTAGTTTTGCTCTCTGGTTACTGTCTCTCTTTGATCCTGATCACCCCTCTGCCCCCAGGCTGTGCTGTTCTCCTGGGCATGGAAGGAGGAGCCATCTCTGACGCCCAGCTCTCAGCATCCTCTGTTTACTACGGCTTCCTTGGCCTCCAGCGCTGGGGGCCAGAGCTTGCCCGCCTCAACAACCACGGCATCGTCAACGCCTGGACCTCCAGCAACTACGACAAGAGCCCCTGGATCCAGGTACCTGGGGCAGGACTGGGAGTGCCAGCACAGAGAGCAGCCCCGGCAGCCACGGCTGCTCTTGCAGTGCTGCTGTCACAGGATTTCACTGTTTCTGGTGGCAAATGTGGGGCTAAATTGCTGCAGCAAGCTGCCACCCAGGGGCACCTTGGGATGTGCCTGGAGGAGGCAAGTCCCCTGGAAGAAGGTGGGACCCGGGTTGATGCTCCCCGTTGCTCTGCCCGCCGTGGGATGCAAGGATGGAGGGCTTCCACCCCATGGGAGTTCCAGCGCTCTGGGCAGCCCCTTTCCTTGTTCCAGTGCCCACCCTCCCACCCAGGCTTGGTGGTGCTGGTGGGTGCAAGGGCTGTGCACCCCATCCTCACTGCGCCCTGCTCATCCTCTTCTCCCCTCCACAGGCCAACCTGCTGCGGAAGATGCGGCTGAGCGGGATCATCACGCAGGGCGCGCGCCGCGTGGGGCAGCAGGAGTTTGTCCGCGCCTACAAAGTCGCCTACAGCCTGGACGGGCGGGAGTTCACCTTCTTCAAGGATGAGAAGCAGGATGTAGACAAGGTGGGCTGCGATGCTCCGTGTAGGGGATGTCCCAGCTCCCCCAGTCCAGTGGTGCTGTGGGTGTTGGGGTGGCTGTGAGCGGCATCCCCGTGTGTGGGAAAGTGCTTTTGACCTGGGGCAAAGCTGTATTGGGAACCATCCTAGCAGTGAGATGGCACAGGCAGTTCTGGCACCGAGCAGTACTCCCTGCCTCTGTTTAATTGACCATAATAAGCATAACCAAAAAAGCAGCACTGGCTTATTTAGGTCATTCAGATAGTATCTTTGTCAGTGACATGCTGTGGGAACTGGGCTTGGTCTGGGAGTGCTACTGATCAGCTTGGGTGGCTCGGTGTTGTATCTGCACCAAGCACCAGCTGACTGTGTCTCTCCAAGCAGGGATACTCACAGGTTGCAGCGCTCTCCACTCCCAGTTCTTTATGGCAAATGTCTCCTGCTGCCTTTCTGAGCATCCAGGGAATGGTTGGGAGTATCTGCTTTGCTTTAAAAAAACCAGAAAAATTCCTCTTGTTTCTGCAGCAGCAGAAAAAGTGCATAAAAACATTATTTGATTCTAAGAAAAAAGCGAGCCACCTCTGTGCTTATCATGATTTGAGGAGCACTGTGGTAGCGGGAGGGAGTGGGTGTTGCTGCATATGTGGCTCTGTGGGGGTGAGGACAAAGCAGGGAGAGTTGCAAAGCTTTATGGAGAGCGTTGGAGCTGCTGCAAGGTCCTGCACTGTTCCAGGGCACAAAAGCAGAGCCTAGCTTCCCCCTCTGTGCTCTTTTGCCATTGGCAGTGCTGAGATCTCTCCGTCTCCTGTGCAAGGGATTTGATGCAGGAGACTGTGGCAGAGCTGGGGCACTGAGCCCTGCTCTCTGTTGCAGGTTTTTGAGGGGAACATGGACTATGGCACCATGAAGACCAACATGTTCAACCCTCCCATCACGGCCCAGTTCATCCGCATCTACCCCGTGATGTGCCGCCGTGCTTGCACGCTGCGCTTCGAGCTCATCGGCTGCGAGATGAACGGTAAATGCCGGTGCCTCTCCCCTCCCCGGGGGCTGCAGGGCAGGGGTGACACAGGGCAGGGCATCACCCCTTGGCCTGCTTCTGATCCCTCAGGACAAGGGGATTTGTTAGTGCTTGTTTTTCCTCACACCAATGCCTGGAAATACCCAGGGGTGCGTTTGGGGAGCACAAGCCGTTAATCCCATCGGCTCAGCCAGCTCTGAGCTGCATTCTCACGCTGCTAACACCTTCCCAAGCCAGGAGTTTTTACTGTGCCCCCTCCCTGTCCGAGCTGTGAACCCGCTGCTTTTCCTGCCGGAGAGCTTGAAAAGCAGCGGAGGATCAAAGTCCTCTGGGAAATGTAAGGGATCGTCAGCCTGAGCCCTTTCCCTGTGCCTCCCGCATTCCTGCCCTGCGGCACATCCCTGGGAATTAGTGGGGCTCGGTGAGCAGTGTCGGTGTTGGAGTGGGATGCTGTGGGGGCTTGGGTCCTGTCCTGCTGCTGCGTGGGTGTGCTGCCATCCGTGCTTTTGGCTGGGGGTGTCTTTGCGTTGCTCTTTCCACGTCCTTCTCTGCTTCCTGCCAAAGCTTTCTATATTCCAGGGCTGGGCTGGGCTGTGCTGTGGGGACGTCCCTGCAGCAGGAGGCACTGTGAGCCAGGGAATAGCTGGGAGCTAAAAATCCCGGGAAAAGGCAGCTCTGCGCCTCTGCTGAGCGTTTCCCTGCCTGGCCCTGATGCTGCTCTGGGTAGTGGAAACATGAGAATGTGGGGATGGCTTCTGACAGGGCTGCGGGGTTTTGCTTGCGACGGTGCTGTTGTCTCTTTCCTTTTCACTGCCTGTGTAAACTGTTGTGTTACAGTGTATTTCAACACGGCAGGTTGCTCGGAGCCTCTGGGCATGAAATCCCGCCTCATCTCTGACCAGCAGATCACAGCCTCCAGTGTCTTTAAGACCTGGGGCATCGATGCCTTTACCTGGCACCCTCATTACGCTCGCCTGGACATGACGGGCAAAACCAACGCCTGGACAGCCCTGCACAATGACCAGTCCGAGTGGCTGCAGGTGGGTCTCCGGTCTCTGTAACCTCGTGTCTCCTCACCAGCTCCTCCAGCTATGCCGCTCTTGTTTCTGAGTAGCTGGAACAGCTGGGTTGGTGTGGTCAGAAACTTGCAGTGGGTCACAAAGTCCAGCAGTGCTCCCCCCGAGCAGGGATCACAGGGGCAGCTCGGGATGGGACCGCAGCCACTGGTTTTAACAGCAGTCCTGGAGCTCTGGGTCAGAACCAGTGCCCATAGGGACAAGGTGGTGCCATCTCTGCACCTTCTTGTGGAGTGTATCAAGCCTACAGCACCCTGGTTCTGCCTCACCCCCTGAAAAAACACCATCCCAGCCTGGGGTGACTGTCCCACCACCTTCTGGCTGCCCAGAATACCACGTTTCTGTTTTGCAGGAAAAAAATCAGGCTTGCTTTCCTCTTCCCAGTCTGGAATAGAAACAAATAGTTTTGAAATTTCCTTCTCAGTTTCCTTTCCTCCCCTGTTTTTGTACTTTTCACATGATTCCATGACATAATAGGACAAAGCAGTTTAGGTATTTGTCCCGCTTTTTATTTGGGAAATGATTAAAAGCAGCTGCCTCACAACTCTAAACCAGCTTATCGAGATGTTGGCTGATGACGGGGTCGGGATGACACGCTGAGTTGGGCTGTTGCACCACAGACTGCCTGTGTATAGATTTACACGTACACTCAGGATTTACATGTATTGTATAGCTGGAACTGCCCTCCATGAAAACAGAACTAAATTAATGAGGCTTTCAGCTCCTTTGGTGGTTTACCCTGTAACATTGCAGCAGCAGTAAATACAGTGTGGCAGAGTAAAGAGAATAGAAACCATCTCACTTAAAACCCAAATGTCAGACTGTGTTGAACTGCATATTTTCTCAGCCAGAATTGCTTTCCAGTGGAAATGCATTTCCTCTGTGAATCCTGTATTTTTTTGAGTTGAGATTTTTTGCTGTCCTTCCCACATTGATGTTTCTGGCAAAAAATGTGGAGGTGGAAGGGGTGGGCAAGAGAGCTGAGACGGGTTTGTGCCCACTTTTGGTTGCTTTGAGGGATGCTGTGAGTGTTGAAGGATCAAATATTTCACAATCATGTTTTATGATTTGTCTGGCATTGGCATGGGGGTGGTCAAGTGGTATTTTCTCTATTCTTGACCCCCGAGGGCCAGCTTTTCCTGGCTGCCTCTGGAACATGCAAGGTGCTGTAGGGTGGGAGCACTGCTCCTGCAAGGAGCTGTGACGAGCCTTGTCTCTGCCAGATTGACCTCCGGGACCAGAAGAAGGTGACAGGCATCATCACGCAAGGAGCCCGTGACTTTGGGCACATCCAGTATGTGGCAGCCTACAAGGTGGCCTACAGTGACAACGGCACGTCCTGGACCCTGTACCGGGATGCCCAGACAAACAGCACCAAGGTGGGTGTGGGGAGGGCAAGGTGGCTGCTCTGGTGCTCAGGGATGCTGTGATGGGGAGGGATGGGTGGTGGGGGTGAGGTCACAGAATCACAGCATATGCTGAGTCGGAAGGTACCCACAAGGATCATCGAGTCCAACTCCTGGCCCTGCTCAGGACACCCCAAGAGTCACACCAGGTGCCTGAGAGTGTTGTCCAAAGGCCTGTCCAACTCTGTCAGCTCAGTGCTGTGACCGCTGCTCCGGGCTCCTGGCAGCACTGACACCCACCTTTCTCCTCTAGATCTTCCATGGCAACAGTGACAACTACTCACACAAGAAGAATGTGTTCGACGTGCCCTTCTACGCCCGCTATGTCCGCATCCTGCCCGTGGCCTGGAACAACCGCATCACCCTGCGCGTGGAGCTGCTGGGCTGCGATGAGTAGGCACGGGGAGGAAGGACGGGGCTGCTCTTCCCCGCCGCCCAGCCTGCACCCTGCCTGCCCCTGCCCGCTCCTGCTCTGACCTCACACCCCCCTCTCCATGTCCCCACACTCAGGAGACGGCCGAGAGGGCTCCCCTGCCCCACCTTGGTGCTGGGGCTGCAGCACTGCACTTTATGGGGCCCTTGCAGGTGGGGTGTGGGGACGGCTCCTGCCCTTTTGCTGCTCCAGCCAGGGCTGAGACCCCCTCCTGCAACTGGGGCTTTCTTGGGGACACCATCCTGCAAATGAGGCCTTGCCGGGGGAGCCTGTCCTGCAACCAGGGCTTGGCTTCGTCTTCTCAGCTAAGCCCGGGGACAAATTTTCTCCTTCTTGCTTCTGCTTCCAGCAGAGAGGCTGCAGCCAGTGGCAGTCCCTTGCCTGAACTGGGTCTCGGGGCTCAGCAGTTTTCAGGGTCTTAGGGCAGGCTCCCCTGGCTTGCAGCCTCCGACGTCCCTCCTGCTCCCTGCTTGTCTGCAAGCAGGGGCTGTGAAAATCCTCTGAAAAAACTCCGCTGTTGTCCCCTGCCCATTTTGCCAGGCCCTGAGTGTCCTTGCCTGCGATGTCAGCACCACATAGTGGGAGTGGAGTGATGAGACGGCTCCTGTCAAGAGGCACCAGATCCCCCCTGATGGTGGCTCTACCTGCTGGGCACTCTGGCAGGCACCACAGCAGGCATTTTGGCAGGCACTGCCCTTTCCCCTTCCTGGGATGCCAGCTCCAGCATCCTCCCAAGTCTCAGCATTGCCATCATCCCCAGCTTACTGCAGTTTGGGGTGCCTGGACGTCCCTTGTCCTCAGAGCCCAGTGGTGACCAGGGGGACTACGATCTGGTAGCGGGGAGAGTTGGTTTGTAGCCACAAGGATGTGGAGAAAAGATGGGAAAGGTGATAGTTAAACCACCCAAATGCAGTGGGCAGAGAGCTGTGCCATGACCCTTTTTGCAACCTGATTTTTTCCCTTTATGTGGGGTGGAAGGGAGCCCCTTGCAATGCTCGAACCCTTGGGATTAGCAGTAGGAGATGAGAGAGACCCAGATGGGAGCACGGGCAGGCTGTCCCGGGCTGGCAGCAATGCTTCCCCTGCCTGCTGGGATGTGAAGCGGCCGTGGGGCTGGGCTGGCAGTGGGTTCACTTTGGCAAGGGCTGAGGGAGCCCGGGTGGGATGGCAGTGATGGCCCCACTCTGGGGTGTCTCTGACAGTATTAAAACCAGCTTAAACTTTGGGGGTGTTGGCTTGTCTGCTCTGTGCCTCCCCAAAGGCCATCTCCCAAAGCCCAGCTGGTCTGGTGATCCTCCAGGATTCCCTCTGAGCCCCTCAACTCTGCCATTCTGGGGGATTGCCAGCTGCTGTGCTGGCCCTGCACCTCTCCTGCCTTCACAGACCCTCTTAGCTCCCTTCCCTGCCTGAAAAACAGGGTATCTCAGGGCTTTGTGTGCATCTTTCCCACTGCCTCCACCCTGTCGCAGCTGCTGGAGACTGTGCTCGCAGCTGGCCAGGCACGGCGGGATGGGACTTGGGGAGGGGAAGCCTCTATCAGCATCCCACACCCTGTGTCTCCTCCTTTGGCTTTGATCCTGGAGCAAATCCCCCAGCTTGGAGCTAGATCAGCTCTTACACCCAAGCGTGCTCCCAGGGCTGGAGGGAGCTGTGAATTTTGTGAGGGATGCCTGCGGGGGTGTTCCCAGCAGAGCCCTCTTGGGGAGGGCTGGGGCATGGATGCTGCTGGAGCAGGATCTCCCTGCATTGAGGAGGTGATCCCATGTAGGGAAGGAGCACTGTGGTGAACAGGACAGAGGAGCTTTGCTCATCTCCAGAATCTGCCACACTGGGCAGGGACCCCTGAGGTTGGCACGAGTGGCCAAGAGTCACCTATGTCCTACACAGCTCTGTCCCTGCAGCTCTGGACAGTTTTCCTGCACCTCCCTACTGCCAGCAGTGCCCTGCTCAGCCAGGCATCTCCTCCTTGGGCCTTGCCTATGGGAGGTGGGCTCATGCCTGGCCCTGTGAGTGCCAGCCCTGGGCGCCAGAGGAGCTGGGGGTCTGCTTGCAGAGACCGGGCTGAATTCATTGTAGCTGCAGCTGCTTGGTGACAAATAACAGCCACAGCTACAGCCAGGGACAGGGGGGACAATCTGCCTGGTTCACCTCCAGACATGCCACCCTTATCATCGGGAAGCTGAGGCAGAGATAAGAGCAGTTCGCTTCGAGTCCAGCCAAGACAGCCGTGAGCCAGTGATAGGGCAGAGGCTCCATGAGGAGGGTGACAGGAGCAGATGCTGCACATGGGAGAAGGGAATGCATCCTCAGCCCCTGGCTGCTGCTTCCCCCTGCCCGTTGCTACCCCCCAAGCCCCTCTGACGGATGCTGAGCCCCTTCCCAGCCTTGTGGCATTTTCTTCATCCCCCAGAGCCCCAGGATGGGGGGATTGGGAGAGCCAGGGTGCCCTCCCCGCCATGCACAGCCCCTCACGGCTTGTCCCTATCCCTCGGATGCTCTTCCCGGACGTGGCTGGGTTGCTGGGACAGCAGGAAGGCCGGGATGGCCGGCACGCTGCGGCACCCTGCTGCCTGCTGACTCGGCTGCCGGTGCTGCCAGCTGCTGTGAGCTGGTTCCTCAGGAAGCAGCCGTCGGGGAGAGCATCCTCTGGCCGCCACCCGGAAAGCCCAGCACAGATCACAACCTCCTCCGTCCCACCAGGAATGTGAGTGTTCCTGCTGGAATCATCCTGTGCAAGCAGCATTTCATGGACAAATCTCTGGTGAGGCCACACAGCAGAGCTGTCAAGGCGCTGGCTTTGAGGCGAGGAAGACAGGGATGACACTTTTATGGCTCCCGCTCAGCCAAATGCTCAGCCAGCACTACACACGTGCCCTAAACATGTGCTCCCAGGTCAGAGCTACCCTGACCCTGCACAGCTTTGCTCAACCTGAAACCTGTGGTCACACCCAGGGTACCCCTCAGGGAATAGAAAACAAAAAGAGGGTGAGAGGTGGGAAGGAATGAAGGACACTCCTTCTTCCTCAGGGACTGCTGGTAGCCAGATCCTTTCCCATGCCCCCTGCTCCCTAGGAGGAGATGGAGAAATTATTGGCCACATTCAGGCAAGAGTCGTGCCCTAAGGAGAGCCAGGAGCTGTTGCTGAAAAGAGGTGCCTGACAGCATCCCTGTCCCCTTCCCTGCTGCCGCTCCCCTCCTCAGGCCGGGCAGAGGATGGCTGCTGGCAGGCGCCGTGGTGCAGGCAATGCGGGCAGCGCAGGACACCATGGGGCTTGTTCCTCCATTCTGAAACAATGGGATAGCCATGCCAGGGAGCAGCGTGCCCCGACAGGGCTGTCTGTTTTCTGCACAGCCCGGGGGTGGAGGGAACCATCCCAATTGCTGGGTCACTAGAACAACTTGGGCGAGCAGCTGCAGCTGGGCACAGATGGCCAGGGTGCAGCTGGGACACCATCCCACCACCTTCTCCGGCCAGGGGGCACGGCTGGGTATAGCAGGGACCCTCGGCCAGGATGCGGGCGGTGCAGTGGCCCCATGCCGGAAGATGTAATTGTCTCTCCATTGTGGGCTGCGGGACGGGCTGCTCCGGGCCGGCGAGCAGGCGGCGTGCCCGGCCGTCACACTCCCGTGTCCCCGGGCAGCCCGGCTCCGCCGCGTCCCTCGGGCAGCGCTGGCAGGGCTGGTGGGTGTCCAGGGAAAAGGAGAACAAGGAAGAGCGGTGCCTCCAGACGCCGGATCCCACAGCCATCCCCGGTCGGGGCTTCCCACGGGGAGCACGGGCTGTCGTGCCGGCGCTGGCGGCAGATAACGCCGTTTCCTTGCTGGCTGCTCCCTATCAGCGTGGCGGCGGCGGGCAGACAGGATCGCACCCCGAGCGCTCCGTGCTGGGCGCTGTCGGGAAGGGGTCCTGGCCCCCTTCACCCCGCAGCCAGCCTCGGGCCGTTTATTTTTACACGGGTTGTTTTCTTTCCGGCTTGAAGCCATCCTGCACGGCGGCAAGAGCTGGACCGGGGCCCCCACGCCTCATTTCCTTGCCATAAAACAACAAAGTGGAGGGTGAAGCAGAGCGCTGGGCTGGGACAGAGGGTCGATGGGTCAGGGCACACGCCGCATCGCGGTTCCTCTGTTTGGCCCCTCTGTCTATCCCCTGACCGGCATGCCCTGGCGGTGCCACCACCGTGCTGCCCTTCCCGAGGACTCGACCTGGGGCTCTTGGAGCTGGGTCTGCATGTCTGTGTGCCAGTGGGAGCTGGCATGGAGGGCATCGCCCAAGTTTAGGAATGATGCACCCTCAGATGGGTGCAACTGGGCACCCCAGAGCTTTTGCCCTGGTTTCTGTGCCTCTGCTTTGTCCCCACAGCCCCAAGCAGACCCTGAAGAGGCTGGACCCCACAGCGCAGCTGTGTCTCCTGAATTCCAGAGCAGGCAGGCACTGCCTGCACATCCTGGGCACAGATCACTCCGTGCCACAGCCCACCTGTCCTCAGCTGCTTGTGCCTGTGTGCTCCTGCCACATGTGTGTTGGACACCACCTTTGTCTGGGAACCGTGGCCAGTCCCCTCCAGTGGGATGTGGGACAAGGGATGTCTCTTTTTCCCTGGCACTGTGGCTTCACCAGGGCTTTGCACGGAACATCACAGGATTCCACCAGCCCCACCAGGGCACGTTTCTCCCCACTGCTGTCCCTTCCAAGTCGGGGGCAGTGCGGGCAGCTGGCACACTGCAGATAAGGTGTGTGAACAGTGTGTGGGCAGCATGTGGGCACTGTGTGGACACACGGTGAGGCCATCACCCAGGCATGGTGGGCAGGCGGGGGGCCGGGGGCACCCACCCCAGCTCTGGGCTGCGAGCAGGGGGTTGGGAAAGGCGTGTGTTTCCCTTTAAGAGGCAGGCCCTGGAGCTGCTTCCTCTTAGCCCTGCAAGAGCCCTAAACACAGTGCATCTGCCTGCAGCCTGCCTGCACGCCTGCCTGCAGCCTGCCCGCAACCAGCGTGAGTAGGGCTTGGCCCCAGTGCCGGGACTGGGGAGGGCTGGCACCCCGGGGCGGTGGGCACCCTGCTTGCTGAGAAGGTCAGGGGGGGATGGCATTGCCATGGAGGGAGCCGGGCATCACTGTGGAAGGTGCCAGGCATCGCTGTGCTGGGTGCTGCAGCACGATGCTCGCGGCGCTGCAGTCGAGAACGCTGGGCCCGCTGCACGTCACTGCAACCCTGGATTCTGGGAGGGGGTCACCAGGCACTGGGCTACAGGGTGACCGGGGCTGGTGCCCTGCAGCCCGAGGTGTGAAGCTGCCGTGCGTCGAGCCCACCCTGCGGCGCGTGGGCAGCACGTGGCGGTGTCCCCGCGGCTCCGGTGCCAGCAGTGCCGCGCTGCCGCGCCGGCTCCCGGGCTGTGCTGCCGCTCCACCGGCTGCTCGCTCCCCGCGCCCTCGGGCACCGCCTCTGCTGGCCCCAGCGGGTGGCAAATGCGGCTGCACCTCACGGTGGGCAGTGGCACTGACGGCAGAGGAGAGTCCGGGATTGAGCAACCTGCGGCGAGAGCAGCCGGTTTCACGTCCCCGACCCCGGAGAGCACCGCCGTACCCGGTATTTGAGCCTTCCGGGGTTAAGCATCTGCCCTCCCACAGCCCCCTGGCCCGGGGTATGTTTGCAGGCAGTCGTAAGCCTTGTCTAAGCAGGGCACAGATGTCAGACCCCCCCCGTCCGGTGTTGGAAGGGGTCTGCCGGAGGCTTGCCGGGTGCCGGGCCCCCTCTGCCGGCTCCGGGAATGCTCACAAGTAGCCAATTCTGCTGGTAGCACCCTGGGTGAGCCCCGTGCAGGGCACCCTTGGGTGTCCTGGCCCCTAGAGCTCGGGGCAGTGCACGTTTCTGGTGCCGTGGGGCAGCCAGGGTGCTCCCCACCCATGGGACGTGCTCTGGGAGCCAAACGTGTTGCATGGGGTCGGTGCCAGCCATGTCTGTGATACAGAGCGGCAACCCTGGGTTGGACTAGGGGGTCCTAGGACGGCGAGTGCTGCCGGGCTTTGCCCGGAGCCGGGACATCAGAGTCAGCCCGAGCTCTCTCCCTCCCTCCTTGGTCGGGTTGCATGCTCGGCTGCTTCTGTAAACCGAGCTTGCTGCTTTACAGTGGGGCTCAGCCACTTCTCTCCCCCTGAATCCCGACGTGATGTATTCCCAGTACTCCTTGTTTAAAGGACGCCCTGGGATCTCATTTCTCCTGCTGCCCCATCCCCGACTTGGTCTCAGCACTCCCCTGTGGGCCAGGCTGTCCCCCCAGTGGGCACCCCCCCAATGGGTACCCCCCCAATGGGCAGCAGCGGTGAATGTGGGGGTGTGGGGTGTGAGCCAGGCTGGAGGATGAGGATGGAGGGGACTGGGAGCACCGGCTGGGGGGCGGGTCTGGGGGCACGGCTCAGGTTGCCTGCACTGTCCCCTGCGGGCAGGCGAGCTGCTCTGTCGGCTCTTCCCACCCCTCTCCTTGCACCTCAGTCTGCTTGGCACCACTGCCAGGCAGTACTGGCTTGCTCCTGGCTATTTGGGGGTGTTACAGCAGCCCTTTCCCCCTCTGCAGCCTGGGCCCAGGGTTCGGCCTCGCTTCCCAACCATGCTGCTGCTCCCACTCCTCCTGAAGGCCACCCTGCTGCACCTGGCCAGTGGCTCCTACCGCCCCTTCTACAACGGCTTCTACTACAACCACATCATGAATGACAACAGCGACGGGCAGGACAAAGGTATATTGGGGACAGGCAGGTTGTCACAGGAGGCTGAAGTACCCTCCTGCCTCTGGGTGGGGTGGAGACTCATCACTTGGTGGGCTGTGGGGCCTAGAGGAGCAGGCGGGAGTGCTCCAGAGATGCTTGGGGGATGCTCGTGGTAGAAGAGGTGGTGGCTGGAAGGAAGATTTGGGGATGCTGCCCAGCCCTGGATCCTGACCTGCCCATCACACGTTCCTTCTTGCCCCCAGTGGATTACTTCAATGGAGCCAAACTGGTGGTGGAAACCTCCAAAGACCCTGTCTACAGCTACAACGGTGCCAATGTCACCCTGCCCTGCCACTACCGCTACGAGCCCGACATGGGACCTAAGCGCAAAATCCGCATCAAGTGGTCCAAGCTGCGGGACGACTACACCAAAGAGCAGGACGTGATGGTGGCCATAGGCAAGACCTACGTGGCCTTCGGGGACTTCAAGGGCCGTGCTCACATCCATCAGGCCAGCTGGCACGAGGCCTCACTGGTCATCAGCGATGTGCGCTTGAAGGACGATGGCAAATACCGCTGTGAGGTCATCGACGGGCTGGAGGATGAGAGCGATGTCGTGGACCTCCGGCTGCAAGGTGGGGGCATGCTGGGGACCACATGACCCTCTGTGCCAAGCCAGCGAGCCTGGCCTTCCTGTGGCACCATCTCCTTTGGGGGTATAGCAAGGCAGGGGGGCTGGGAAGCTTGATCGTGGGCAGAAAGGGGCTGGGATGCTTGGTGTGATGGGGCAGTGGCTTAGGCTGTCTGCCTCTGGGGTCTCAGGAATGAGTGAGCCTGGAGCTGTCTGCCCAGCTGGGACACCAAGGGTGATGTTGGAGTCAGAGTTGGGAGTGACCCCATGGCTGCAGCATTTCCTGCCTTTACCCACCCATTTTCCCACTGTGCTGCATTATGTACAGCTGTCCACTCCCCTCCCAGCTCTGGATATCCCAATGCATCTTGTGATGAACCTCGGTGACCGGTCCAGCCTCTCTTGCTCACTTGTCATGAGGGACCTGACTCAACCCTGACACTGCTTTTGAGCTCAGAGCTGTGGAAATGTCCCCATTGCTTGTCCCTGCCCCATCCCCTTGGTCCCTGGACCCTCCCTCCCACAGTGACTCGTCCCCACCAGTCCTTGTGGCTGTGTCCATGGTGTTGATGCCCATGGTTCTGTGGTCCATCCATCCCCACGACAGAGGTTCATTCATCCCCATGTTGGTGGTCCATGTGTCCCCTGGGATCATGGCCCATACGTCCCCACGATGCTGGTCCTTGTATCCCTGTTCCTGAAGCCTGTGCATCCCTGTGACAATGATCTCTCCATCCCTGCAGGGGTGGTCCATGCCTCCCTGACCACTGTCTGTGTGTCCCTGGGACTGTGCTCTATACAGCCCCGTGGTGGTGGTCGCTGCATCCCCATGATAGTCTGTGCATCCCTGTATATGCAGGTGCTGTCCCCATGAGGGGGTCCTTGTCCCCGGGACCGAGCCCATGTGTCCCTGTGCCACCAGATGTCGCTGGCAACTCGCTGCTGGCGCCTGCATGTCCGGAGCAGCCCCATCCCTGCATGCCTGAGCCTTGTCTCTGCCCCACTGAGGTGGTGCCTGTCCCAGAGCCTGCATTTGACATGAGCCAGGGACCCCCGTGGCTCCTGCTGGGGCTGGGCTTGGGTTGGGTGGGTTGCCCACGGAGCCAGCTGAGTGTCCCATCTGCCTCCAGGCATCGTGTTCCCCTACCAGCCTCCCCGCGGGCAGTACAGGCTCAACTTCCACGAAGCCGAGCAAGTGTGCCAGGACCAAGGTGCCATCCTCGCCAACTTTAACCAGCTCTTCCAGGCGTGGAGCGAGGGGCTGGACTGGTGCAATGCGGGCTGGCTGGCCGATGGCACAGTGCAGTACCCCATCCGCCTGCCCCGCAAGCCCTGCGGGGGCGTGCACCTCGCCCCGGGCATCCGCAGCTACGGCCCGCGCCACCGGCACCTCCACCGCTTTGATGCCTTCTGCTTCTCCTCCGCGCTCAAAGGTGAATTCTGGGCCAGGGATGGGGGTGAGATCCTGGGGAACGTGCTGTACATCCCTCCCTCTTAGGGCACAGGACTTGGCCTGGGTGGGGTGGTTCCAGGCAGCGATGCTCCAGGTGGGGATGCTCGGGGTGATGCTCAGCACTGATGCTGCCCTCTCACGCTCCGCTCTCCCTCCTAGGAGAGGTTTTCTACCTGGACCGCCTGGCTGGGATGACGCTGGAGGAGGCCAAGCAGAGCTGCCAGGATGCGGGGGCCGAGATCGCCCGGGTGGGGCAGCTCTACTCCGCCTGGAAGTTCCTGGGGCTGGACCGCTGCAATGCCGGCTGGCTGGCAGATGGCAGTGTCCGCTACCCCATCGTCACCCCCCGGGCCAACTGCGGCCCCACGGAGCCCGGTGTCCGCAGCTTCGGCTTCCCCAGCAAGGGCAGGTTCGGGGTCTTCTGCTACAAGGAGAGATAAGGAGCCGGGAGGGGTCCTTCTTGGATGAAGGATGTTTCCAGCCTGCCAGTGCCCAGTGTTGGGCATGTCCAAGGGCTGTTTTGGGGGTGACTGGGGGGAGGTGGGATGGGGGAAAGTTTCTTTTTGTTTTGTTTTGTTTCTTTTTGTTTTGTTTTGTTTTGTTTTGTTTTGTTTTGTTTTGTTTTGTTTTCTTTTCTTCCTTTATATTTTCCACATCTCGCTCAGCAGCTGGCACATGCAGCTGCTTGGGGTGGCTGCCAGCTGGGCAGTGCAGGACAGTCCCTGTCGTGGGATGTGTGCAAGGATGACCCCCCATGGGCTACTGCTGCCACCCCACTTGGCTGTGCCACCCCATGGGTGGTGGCCCCTTCCTGAGGTGGCAGGTTGTCACTGACACCCACCTGCCCTTCCAGGCTGGTCCTGCCTCCCAGTTCACGAGGCAAGGCCATGAGGGAGTGAGGCAAGGCTGGGTTTGGCCAGAGCAGAGAGCGGGCATCTCCATTGCATCCTGGCCCCTCTTTCAGCCCTATCCATGTCCTGCTGAAGGATGCCATTGTGCCTGTCCCTGCGGGAGCGCAAGTGCCTTATCTCCATGTGCCCCTTGCGTGGACTCCATTTGAACTCTGGTGCCTTCTTCTTTGAGCATTGGCTATGAAAAGATGTGTTTTACTGGACATCTTCTAATAAAACGGTGGAGAAAGCCCTGGAGTGACATGGCTGTGTCCCTGTCTCTGTCCCAACACAAGAGAAAGGTCTGCTCTGGAGAAAGGATTTGGGGATCCCTGGCTGTCTTATCCTTGGCTGAACTCATCAGTGCTGGCTCAGCTCAGCTCCTGCAAGGGCCTTGTGTTCCCTCATTAGTGAGTGTTAATTAACCCCCTGGGTGTCAGGACTGAAAGCTGGAAGGTGAAGCAGTTCCTGCTGGCTGTGGGTTTTGGATGGGTTTTTAGGCATGTGGGTTAACCCCCTTCCAAGGTGAGAGCTGAACAGGGCAGTGTCCTACTCCAAGGTCCTTCTTCAGCTGGGGCTTGGGACATCCCTCCCACCTCCGTGGTCCCTTAGGTGCTGTGCTGGCTGGGGCTGAGCCATTCCTGTGTAGCTTGGAGCACCCTCTTTGCGTTCCCCTTGCTTCCTTGCTGCCTTGCCACGGGAGACCCCTCTCCCCCCAGCCCGCCAGACACCCTTCTTCCCTAAAAGAACCAACACTGACGAAGTGCCCATTCTGACTTCGCTCTCTTTATTATTTATCATTCTTTCAAAATAGGATATGTTCAAAAATATAAATAGGTGCAGGGAACGCTGGTGCCCCGCACGGTCCCCTGGAAAGAGCACGTTGTCCCAGGATGCTCGCTGCGCTGCAGAGGGGGCGGTGGGGAAGCAGAGAGGGGCCACAGCCCCCAGCACCCAAATCCTGGGTCTCAGCACCCCCTTGCCTCCCTCCTCCCACAGCTTCTTCCACCACAGCCCCCCGGCCCTCCCACCCGTCCTGACGTGCTGCAGCAGTAGAAGGATTCTGGAAAAAAAAAAATAAAATAAAACCCCAAAAGGTGCTGTTCACCCTGGAGATTAAATAACAGAAATAATTACATTGTTCGTGGATAAAATCAGGAAAAAATAATCATCTTTATTATTTAACTTAACCCCCTGCCCTTTGCAAACCCACCCCGCTCCCTGTCCCCAAAGGCACGAAGATAATTGGAACCGGATGGTTAGTAAAAATGCTGAGATCTAATTCGTTTTGCTTTGGTGCTTGGAAAAACAATTTTTTTTTGATATATATATACAAAGGTGGGTTTGTCTTTAATATAATTATTTTTTTCCTTATATGACAAAAAAGCAACAAGAAGAAGAAGAAATCAACTCTGTTAATATAAGTGTTCCGTTAAAAATCTCTCTTTCTCGCGTTCTCCCTCGGTCTCTCGCCCCTCTCTAATGGGTGGGTCTGTGCACGGCGCTGCCGCTGGGTTTCGACCGGCTCCTGGGGCTCCTCTTGTATAGCCTGCGCTGGTAGCTGGAGGCTGTGGAAGAGAAGAAAAGGCACCTTGTTGGCAGGAGCCGGGACAGAGAAGCTGCTTGTCCCACGCTGGCCGGCCCGGCCGCTGGCTGCCTGGAAAAACACGGGCAGCCGCAGGCAGCGCTGCCCGGGGGCGGCTGTGTGCGCCCCGGCGCCAGCCCGCCCGCACACGCACAATCGGCCCTTCTCTCGCCCTGCCGGGCTCTGCTTCACCCCCGGGACAAGGTGCCCGGGGCTTGGCGAGAGCCTGGGCAGGAGCATCATCTCCCCGGCTGCTTGTCCCATCCCTTCCCTGTGCCCAGCCAGGAGGGCAGCTCTTCCCCATCTCACCCTCTGCCCTATCAATCCCTTAATCCCCAACCCCAGTATCCATAAGTAGTGGGATGTGCTCAGGGCACAGGAGGGGAAACAGCCCCGTCTGGCTGGCAGGGACAAGGTTTGTGCCTGATCTTTGCTGCCAGTCTCCCTGGAAGCTGGCGTGCTCTGGTGTGATAATTACAGGAGGGTTTGGGTGGAAACAGCAAAAGCTGGTTGGGAGCAGACCAGGTCTCTTGATCGCTGGCAGTCCGTGTTGGGAACAGCCTGCACCTCTCCAGATCCACAGCAGAGCCAAAGGAATCAGCATCTTGGTCCGCAGCAGGCAGCCGCCCTTGGACACCTCCTCCATCCCTCCTGCTTTCATCTCCTCCCTGGGGCAGAGGCTTGTCCCTTAAGCCCATATCGGCTTTCCCTGGCTGCAGGACCATTGCTTAATCTGCCTTATCTGGAATTGCCCAGCTGGACCAGAACCTGGCAAGGAGGCCACTGGACAGATGTGATTTGTCTGAGGCCAACAAAATTCTTGGGAAGCTGCAGGCAATCAGGGATGGGACAGGGGTGTAGGCAGGCTTGGGTGTGGGCTGGGACACCAGTGAAGAAGGCTGGCTGCCATCAGCTGGAGGCCTGAGGAGGAGAGTCAGAAGCCCAGCCCTGTCCCTCAGCTTGTATCTGCTGCAGGACTCCTGTCTGCTCCCAGGGCAGGGGAAGGGCTGGGGGGACCACAGCTCTCCCCTCCTATTCTCTCTGTTAATGCAAGTAGTGCCAAAACTCACCCTTTCAGAAGCCATTTATTTTTCTATCTCTGAGTAGCCTGGGCCATTGGTAAGCTCCTTGTTGCCCTTTCCTGACTCTGGAGCTGCCCCTACTCTGCCTTGGTGGTCTCCAGGGCAGTCCTGCAAGCCAGGCTCTGCGGTCCACAACTGCCCAGAAGATGTCAGCTCCCACAGCCCCGTCACAGGAGAAACTTCCAAGAAGTCAAGGGAACCACAATGCCCCCTTCTGCCTTGCTCAGAGCTATGCTGCACCCTGAGATGATGCCCCGCATTCCCATCTCCTTCTCCCAGCTGCAGGGAGGCATCAGCCCTAACCCGAAGGCAAAGGGACCAAGACATACGGTTTAGGCAGGATATCCGTGGCTCCTCCCACTGCCCGTTGGGCTGGCACCGAATTGTGGGCACGTGGCGTTGGATGTAGCCTTGGTCGCACTGGTACCGCACCATGGAGTTTATCTCGTAGCGTTCCTTCTTCCGACCGAAGGTCCTGGCGTTCTCCACCGCAGGGGGGTCCCCGCAGGCCACTGCAGGAGATGGGCAGAGACGTGGAGAGTGAGTGAGAGAACACCTGGCTGGCTGAGCAGGCAGCTCACACCCAGGGCAGGCTGGGCATGCACAGCCTCGTCACTCCTCCATGCACGAAACCGTAACTCCCTTTGAGACTGCCTCTGTCCACAAAGCTTAGGGGCAGGGGGATATGGAAATTCTGTGATGTGAAATTAAGCAGGGCTCGGCCTCAGTGCTCCATTCCTGCCTCCTGGAGAGGCTGCGAGAGCTGAGCATCACAACAGCTGCCTGTGTCTGTGTGAGGGCACAGAGCTGGTGTGTGGGAGCGATGCTGCAGCCAGGGTATGTCTCTGCCTGGGGATGTTGAATCTTAATGGCTTGTCCTATTTATTTTCAAGTCCTTGTGAAACTTTCTCCTAGACCCTTGGCCAACTTCTGTTTCTAATTCCTTCCATCTCTTTGACCACCCTTTGCAGTGACAAAACCCATGTTCATGTGCACTGGGGACTCTGCTCCAGACCCACAGCCACCTCCTGAGCACCCAGTCCTTGCCAGTATGGCACAGGGTGCTGACCTGTTCCTTTCTTGCAGGTGAAAGGGAGGTGATAGTTGCAGGGAACGTCGTTCCATTCGCCTTTCTCGTGCCAGATCATCACAACGCAGTCCTCGCCCGCCGAAAAGAAGTTATCAGGTTGGTTGGGCCGCCAGTTCTCGTATTGCTGCCGAGAGAGGACAGTCCTTCATCTTAGGTTGGGCCCTGGTCTCTCCTACTCCCTCCTTCATCCTCACTGCCACCTCTCCCACACCTCTCTGCAGCAGAGGCCGTGGGCTGCCAGCACTGCCCCTACACCGCTTATTTCTGTTGTGTCGGTGCCCGGGATCCGACCAGCTTTTCTAGAGGCTTGGAAAAACCATGAGCCCTACAGAGTTTAGGGTTGCCTCCACTCAATGCCCAACCCAAGCGCTCCATATGTAATCCGTGGGGCCCTTCCCACCCAAGGGGAACCTCTTCCCCCACCAAAAGCTGGCGCCTGCTTTTGCTGCGGGCTGTGGGCTCACCAGGGAGTGCCCATCGGACCAGCGGAAGTCGTTCTCCACAGCTCTGTCACTCAGACCAATCCACTGGTAGTCCTGGGCATGACCTGGAAGAGCAGGATGGGGAGAAAAGAGTCATGGTTGTCCTACACTTTGCTGGAAGCATTCTTTGCCATCTCAGCTGTCCCTGTCCCTGGAGCCTCTGGGTCATTCAGCTACCTCCCAGTCACTCTTCCCTGAGTGACGCCCCTTTTCCTTACATCATGTTTGTCCAGTTCCCTCCCTACTCAACCTGCCATGAGCATGGGTGCACCCATACAAGGATGAGGCTTTGTTAGGATACATATGAGAACCAGTGGGGCAAATGGTGGGTTTTACACCACTTTGGATAAATCTGCCTGTAGAGTCAGAGTTCAGTGGTTGGATCCATGCCCAGTCTCAGGCTGGCCTCAGCACTCACTGTTCACGAATTCTTGTTCCTCTGGGGTGATGATACTGCTCAGGTGAGCATGATGTTGTCGGCATCTGGTCTCTGCATCCATCCAAGTCTCCCTCTCTTCAAAGTGCCGGTAGCAGTGGCCCTGGAACTTGGTCCAGCCTTCCTCGCAGTTTTCCAGATCTGAAACACACAGAGGAGGGATGAAAAGGAGTTGGTGCATGTGTCTGAAAGCTTTCAACTCACCTCTTAGCAGCTCATGCTCCCATTGCATGGGACAACCCATGGTCACTTTCACTAAAAAGCAAACCCTGACACTGTTGCCTGTAGGAATTCCCTGTGGAAACTGTCAGAAGGCATCCAAGACACGTAGAGAGGGCAAGCTGTGTAGAAGACCCTGTGTCTGCAGCGACACAACCAGTGCTACTAGAAAGCTTGAATGATACAGACTTATTCCTGGGACATTCAATTGCTGTGTAACGTTCCTGAAATATGCTTTTGAGGGACTGACCAAGTGAGAACACCTCTCTTCCCGCTTGTGCTGGCCTTCAGAGTTTCCTTGCTTTGGATAAAACCCCTCCAAACCTCATATCCAGATGTCCAGAATCAATGCATTTGTGTTGAAAATGAAAGAGGGGACCACCAGGTTCGGGTGGTTCCATCACTTGGTGTGATTCTGGAGCTCTGGAGTAGAAGCAAACCGACCAGGATGGGTGAAAAGAGATGGAGATAGAAACTTACCATAGTGGAGAGAGAGAGAATTAAATCTCAATGAAAAAGCTTGGAAACTGCTAAGGAAGTGCAAACATTCCTCAAATTTTCAGAAGATCTTTTACCATCTGAGTAATGTTGAGGAACTGAACACACTTACTAAGAAAAATAAAACCACAGATAGGGAAAGTGGAGATAAATGGAGAAACCACCAGAAAAGGCCTTCAGCAGTTCCCATGCAATGCAACACCACGCATTTGTCTGCTACATGTGACTGAAGGAAACAGAAAATGAAATGTGTTTAATCTCAGCCTTTCAGATGCCTGACCTACCATCCTTTCTCAGGCCCTTGCTGTTCTGAGAGTGGTGGGCTTCCATGAGCCCTCATGCCTGTCTCCCTTTTCAGTAAGGTTTTTTGTACTCAGTTTCTTTCTTCTTTGTTAAACTTGGTAGGTCAAAGCACTAGTCACCTTCAACCACACTAATTCCTCCTAATCCACCTTTTTGGTGTTCTTCCAGCTGGGGATTGCAGGCACATCATAGATGTTGGAGTGGTTGGTAGTTATTTGAGACATTAAAAGCATTTCCTGCCTTCTTCAACAGATTAAATGGGTTATCTGGAAGTAGGTGAAGCTCTAAGGATTCTCGGGTTTTACAGGCAGATCTCTTGCTCAAAGTTAGCAGAGCATCCTTGGAGCAAGGATGGTCTGTCTCATGGGAATATGAAGATTTACATTCCCCACAAATTTTGGGGCACTGTCTTCCTCTTGCATCTCCCAGGCATCAGAGCCCATAATTCAGAGAAAAGAGAAAATTAAGTCTGGCTTGGACCACACAAGATCATAAGCAGTCACAGGGTGGAAAGTCTCTGGTTGGATTACAAGGATCTTCAACAACAGGTATCATGGATGGGTAAACTGAGAACTGATGAGGTTGCATTGGGAAAGTGATGTTAAGACAGCACAATTCCTGCCCAGAAAGTCCAGTGATCCTGAGCCTTCTCCTTATGGTCTACTCCATATGTTCATATTTGAAGCAGAAAGAGATGTAAAGAGAGGAAGGAGAAAATCCAACATATATTATTGTTACTCATGCCAAGGTGAAGAAGATACTGCAATCTTATTTCTCTTTTGTTTGAGCAAGGCAGGAGAGCTTCCCCTCAGCTAAGCTGATAAAAGTTCGGACTTTCATCAGCTTTAAGAAAAAAACACAACTCCTTTTCTTTCCTTGTAGAAACAAAAAGAAGTATTAGTGCAGGTCAGAATGCCTAATTTTGATGGAAATACAGGTTGCTTCCTGTTTCCTCAAAGATATATTCCCTGCTGATTTTTCCACGGGAAGCCACATTGTGGAGATGACAAAAATGTCATGCTGTGTCAAATCGGTGGAGACTCCTGGAGTGAACGAGGCTTCTCTCAGCTGCATCTTTCCTGAGAGAAACACAATCATTTTTCATGGCTCAGTTGAAGCATCCTTCCACGAAATTCCAGTCTAGCAGAGAAAGTCTGCCTGGGGTGACGATGTACTCAGAAGGTTCCCTACTGTTACAGATGAACAGAAAGACCCTCGACCCAAAGAGACAGCAACTTCTGTGATCAACGTTGTTGTGATCTATGTGGAGATTCACCAGAGAGACTTAAAAAAGAGAAAGCTGGAGAAGACACCAGAAGCTCCTGCTTAGGAATCTTAGAGGACACGGTGCTGTGAGGAACAAACTTATCAAAACAGATACGCAAAAGCCTCAAAGCTTTTCCCTCGTGTGTTTTAAGCTGCTGTTAGAGGTTAGCTTACTGAGATGAGGGCAGCACTGATGGGAGCACTGGGAATCAGCTTTTTTGGGGGGTGGGTAGCATGGGAACAAGGTGGTGCAGCAGTTAGTAGGATTAGCTGAAGCCAGGGAGGCCGTACCGATCTCACACAGGTCCCCTCCGTAGCTGGGAAGGCAAAAGCATTTGAAAGAGTCGATGCCATCAACGCAGGTGGCTCCGTTCAGACAGGGGCTTGAGTGGCACGCATCGGTGTCTGCAAGAAATCAAGGGCTTCCATTAGGGCTCTGGGCAGGCAACTCCACCAACAGGAGAGCTTGTTTCCTCGCTGGTTTAGGAGGGAATGTCAGCTGTTTTGGGGGGACTTGGGACGGTTGTGTTTTATAACATACTGCCACTGCTGCTGCTGGAAGAATGAAGGCAGGAGACCCAACCCGCCCTACAAGGAAGACATTGGTTTTGTGATGGTTGTACACCACTCTGAAGATATCAGAACAAGCTCAGCAAGACATATCCAACACGCAGCACTTGCTGTGGGAACTCTTCCTTGTCCGCTGTCTCTGCCTGATGCATCAAACACACAAACTTGTGTCCATGTCTCCATCAGCTAAAGGTCTATGGGGAAGAATGTGGAATTCTCATAAGTGATGGAAAGATCCTCAAATAGATCTCTGTCTCCTAACCAGACAGTGTTCCTGGTTGTCCATCCTCACTAATAGTTTCTTCCTAACCATGATTTAGATGAAGGTCCACATCAAGAAATCTCTTCTCAGTGAACATGAAGAAAGTGAAGAGAAGAAAAAAAGTGGGTTCAAAGGTAGTTCAGAGACCCTCAACTTTTTCTCTTTGAGGATCTTAGACCTGGCTAAGGGAGCTTCTTCCTTGGTGAGGGATACTGGAGTGCAGTGCCATTTTCTCCAGACCTGTCCCCACTATGTGCTCTTTTCATTGTGATGGGGTTGGAAGAAGCTGGTATGTCTTTTCCAGCTGTGGATTCCATCTTGGTGGAGAGAGCTTTGGAATCAGAAGAAGGGTCATTCAGAATGGAAAGATTTCAGATACATTCAGCTCAGAAACAAGGAGGAAGACTAAGGAAGAAAATGGGAACACATCCACTCAGGCTGGGTTAAATGATGGCTGGTTAGATCCTCATGCAAGACAGCATTTCTTTCACACTCAGGAGAAATGTAAGGCTTTAAAAGTGATGACTAACTCTCCATGTTCTTCTTGTGGGCGGCAGAGTTAGTGAGGAAACCTTCAAAGATGATAAACATGCTGGCTGTGGAAATAGCAGAGCAGAGCAGCGACTCCCCAGGACCTGTGTTCATCTTCTGACTGGGGTGTATTTGGTTGGATGTTGTTTCCTTGGAGCTGAGGCCCAGCTGCTCAGTGTCCCCAGGCACAAGAGAGCAGATGGGCATTATACCCCCTGTGGCTGTCTAGTGACTCAGTGGCCAAGGTCTGATACGTCCTCTAAGAGCTGACATGTTCTGTAACGTGCCTAAGTGATGGAAAAAATCCTTTCTGACCTTGGATGCTAAATCTGTGTGCGCTTTGGAGCAAGGAGATTGTCATCTTTATTCTAGGCTGTATCACTGTGAGCAGTGAAATCATTCCTCAGATGGCTGATGAGCCTCTCACTCCAGTTTTGCAGTTCTTCTCTGAGAAAAGGAATTTTTCACTCTGGATTGCCCTTCTAAATGTCACAAAAGCTTTCTGGATTTCTTTGTTCACTGCAACATGAAGAGAACTCCTGTTTCCATGATACTAGTAATTACTTTGAGACTTTCCAGAACAAAATGGGAGTCACAAGCCTAGAGGAAGAATAGAGGAGCTGAACTTGGCTGAGTATTGCTTATTAGTCACACTTGGAGTTCCTAGAAGACAGAGAGCATAAAGAAAAACGAGGTATCCTGAGGGGTGATTGCAACTCAAGAGGCCCTTTGGGCTTCCCAACAGCAGTGGCAGCAGAAGTACATGTTGATTCCAGTGGGCTCCAGCTGAACACGTAAGGAAAGGCTTTCCCTCATTCGTCAGGCTCCATGAAGTGGAAAGAACACTGCAGAGGTGGGAGTGAAGCACACACGAGAGCTAAAGCTGAATGTTTAGTGGGGGATAATGAGCCTTCAGCTGTCTTCAGCCATGTGGAGTAAAACTTGGCGTGTCCAAGATCTCTTCTGAGATGAAGGAGACCTGCTGTGTGCTGCCATCCCTAGTCTTGGAGGAGGGGGGAGCAGGCACACATGTGCAAAGTCATTGCCACAAATTTCCAGCTGGGAAATAAGACTGGAACAGAGTTTCCTTTTACAGACATCACATATAATGCGGTTGCACATATTATATATGCAGTAAAAACAAATCTCTGATTATAATATATATGTTACATATCTCTCCATACATACACATATATATTTTTATATATGACACATAGAGAAAGGGTGTGTACTTGTAGGTAATGTTGGAGAAACAAACAACAAATATGAGTGAGACACAGACAGGTTTTTTTTTCCCCAAAATTGTGCTTCAAATGGCTGGAGAGAAGATGTTTTAAACACGTGATGATCATAAACACCAAACTCCCCTTCTGCCTGTTGGGCTGTTGAGGCAGTGACCCTCTCTCCATCTGGATGTAGAATCACCTCACCAAGCTGATATTGGAAAACTCAAATATACCTGTCAGGTTGGAGAAAGTGTTGCTGATTCTGGTCCTCCCAGAAAAACTGTATCTCAAAGGTATTTAAGAAAGGTCTAAATGGTAAAATTGGCAGTGATGTTGCCTTTGGAAATCCCGGCAAGTTGGTTTGTGGGTGTCTCTGGAATATTGCATCTAAGCCACAAACATGATGTACAGGAGGTGAGAACTCCATTTAAAAAAAAAAAAAAATTCCTTTTATCCCACAGCACTTAGCGTTTTTTTCATAGCCTTTTATACACTATAAATGTGTCCACTTCCACATTGTTGAGAGCTAGATGAGGTCAGCAAACGAGATGAGGCTGCAAAGCCTGCGACGCACGAGGTGTGCCCGCTCTGCTCAGCACGGAGCGAGCCCCCACTCCCGCAGCGCTGGCTGCCAGGTACCTTGACACTCAAGGATCTTAGACACGAGCTATTTATTTGCTTGGGTGAGCAGTCATCCAAGCAGCCAGCTCTGCTGTGCGATGCAGCTCAAGTGCTTATCAACTGACAAGGAGACAAGACCACTTCTATTATTACCCTGCGCTAACAAAGGACAGCGATAGTCGGGGAATGCGGGAGGGAAGCAGCCCTCGCTTTCAAGAGCTGCGGCTGTAACACAAAGACGGGGAGAAAATGCCTCGCGGTGCCAAGGATAGGAAACCCAGTTAGAACATGTTATTAACTCTCACTCCTTGAGGGTAATGCAGAATTAGCAGCTCTTCTAAAGTGGGTTCATACTGCACTTAATATTGCCCAGAAGTTGCAAAAATTCCTCAATTCTACTGTCACAACAGTTTCTATTTTTTGCTACTAACTAACTTTGTTACAAGGTCTAACTTTCAGATTTATTTTTTTTTTAATAAATCAATTAAAACAAAATGGCCAATGCAAACCAGGTCTTGCATCTGGAAGATGTAAACTGTTGGCTGGAGAAAACAAGGGCAGTTACACAGCTGCAATGCAAAGTTTAAATTTGTTTCACCATTTTCTTCCTAAGATTTCTTCTCCATTGCCAGATATACACTATGTTTAGTCAGAATAATTTTCTTTTGGTGCAACTAAAAACAAGAGAAGTATTCTTGTTGTCGCTGCCCAGGGTGGGGGGGAGGCTCGAGCTAGATCCTCTTTGAGGTCCTTTCCAACCTAACCGTTTTACAATTCTGTGATTCTCCCAGTGCCTTCAGAAAAAAAAACTGTTGTACTAGATCATGGAAACTGGAAAGAGAAACCTGGCAGAAATGAAAGAAAAATAGATTGGCACTGGTTTTGCTCAGAAGGCAAATGGCATGTACATGTGAACACGCAGTGTCAGTGGTGAGAAGGAAATGCTTTTAAAATTCTTCATCTCAAGCTGAGACAACAATACCAGAAACAATGCTACCATTTCCTAAAACAGTGCAGTCTGTGCGTTTCTCTGCATGGCTGCCTATAAGGAAGATGAGCATTAAACATGGTCAGTTTTGTTCTTAAAACATCTACTAAGGAGAAGCAGCTGGTGACCAGAGAGGATGCTATCACCCAAACCCTGAACAAACTACAGTTTTCCTGAAGCTGTGAGTAACAGGTTTAGTAATACACCCTAGAATATTTCTATACCCTCCTGTTTTTGTTCTACAGAGCAGAAAAAAGGTCAGAGAGAAGGGCAGGGCATTTTCAGGATGCCCAAGAGTGCCTGTTGTGCCCCTCACCCTTTCTTTATAGGCCTCCTTGTAAGTGCAATTATCCAAACAGGGAATCAGAGACCAACTAGAAAATTATCTCCTAGAGATTGGGGAAAAAAAAGAATCCAGGTACAAATTAAATTTGCTTTTCAGAGTCTGTTGGGAAGTTTGAACTGCTGATCTGATAGCTCAAACATCAAAGAAAAACATTGGAGCAATTGTAGGGTGACTCCTAGAAGAAAAGAATAGGAGGAGTTGGGGAAACCAGTTCTCTCACATTTTAAGTTAAATGCCAGCATTGAACATCACATAGCCAGCTACCGACATACAATGAGCAATTAAGTAATTAAAATAATTAACTACAATAATTGAACCGAAGTCTCCATGCAGCAGAAGGGGCAGGCGTTGCTGCAGCTTTAAAAAACTCTATTCTACTAGATATCATCAAGTTTCCAGGAGGACCTGTTGATCTGCTGGAACCTTCAATTTGTCCAATGCTGTCATGGAAGAAGAGCTCAGGAAACTCGGATATCTCTGTCCCCAAAATATTATGTGTAAAAGTAAATGGATGTGTAAATAACACTAGTCCAAGACTGTAGGTTACCTCTGCAGAGGAAGGGTTTTTTTAAACAAATTAACTTCTGGTGCAAAGCAGACAGCGTGTCCAGGAGACATCAAAGCATCTGCCCAGCCACAAAGGGTCTGTGCCTCTCAACCAGGACTGGTACCTCCATCTCCTTCTTGAGAGCATAATTTGCATTCCACATTGGGTGAAGCATTCTGAATCAGGTGAATATTTTCTTGACTTTTTTTTTCTGTATGATTTTCTCTGGCCCAACAAAACTCTATCCCTCGTACTTCCAGGTGGTGAAAGTATGAGGAAAGCCCGTTAACCTTTCCTCACTTATATTCTAACCTTCTGCTGTGTGGGGCCATAGGCAACAGACTTCATGGACTTGTTTCACCAGAGACAAGCAAAACTTAACATAAATAGATGCCATTTCAGCACATTTCTCTTTTCCCCCACAACTGGAGAGAAGTTTTTAAGTCACTGACTGGTCAGAGCGCTCCAAACCGCAGCCTTTCACTGAAGTGCCAGCATGTTTTTTCAGCTAATAATTATTTGTCTTCAAATGCTACCAGAAGCAAAAAGACCCACTGAGTTGGCAAAACCCTGGGAGAGGAAGCCAAGCCTGTGGACAATTCTTTCAGCCTGTGGTGTCCCTGTCCTCACGAAGGAATCAAATGCTGACTAAAGACATGTACAGGCATAGCCTTCAGTTTGGGTAAATACTAAAGGATACTGGCACTGCAAGTGTTAATCTTTGGTCTTCTGGCTCTGGCTTTTAGACATACTTTTAGGCTACAGCAGAGCAGAATAATATCATTCTTCTTGAATCATGCCACTAAGTAGACTGCTGGATCTCACTGGAACCTTCCAACAACAGGGCCAGAGGGCAAAAGCCGCATTCCTTCCTGTTCCTCACGCTGAGCTCCTGCAAAGCTGAACCAGCTTCCCCCGTGCTTTGATGTCAGTCAAAATCCACTGCACTTCATGGGCACCCACTGCACCCTACAAACCCTGAGCACAGCACAAGGTATGGATGCAAGAACTGATTTTTTTTGCAAGAACTGAATTTTTTTTCAAGATCTGAATTTCAAGACTGGGGAACTTCAAGTGAAAAGGCAGCCACAACATGGGAAATGGCATTTTGGGATCCAGCCTACGGTTCTTCCTTGTAGATTTTCCATGTTCGCAATCCCCAGAGCTCTGTAAAAAGTAACAACCCAAAAAAGGAAACCTAGGATTCTTTTTCTTCGTTGTCTTCTTTTTTTTTTTTTTTTT
>VXAD01007337.1:281985-377189 GCA_013399195.1 Dicrurus megarhynchus
TTTTTTTTCCTCTTCTTCTTTTTTCATCTCTCTGCTGTAATTCTCTAGAAGAGGTTTGCCTTGTTGCAGGGGTGTTCTGAGTTCATGGTCAATACATTTTTTTGCCACCTGGATGAGCTTCCTTCATACCCTGACCAGGACTGCATTTAACCCTTTAGGGACATAGCCGTAAAGTTTACCAATAAAAAGATAAGTTTTACCCTAGAATATCTTCCCTGTACATGTGTACTCAAGCCCATTTCTAATTTATGAAGTGTTCAATTAAACCTCATGCAGTTGTTGCTTACCTCTTGCTGTCATCTGCTAAGAAACCCCAGCTGCTTCATTGTCCTCTCTGTGACTTGCAAATACATATATTCCAATTTCAGAACATTTTTCAAGATTCTTCACACATGAGCTGCTGAACACATGGTTTTCTTTCAAAATACTTCACAAAAATGTTGGCTAACAAATGGTCTGAGGAATCTGGCAATTGCCTTGTGGTTAATTTTTAAAAAGAAAAAGCAGTGGAATAAAACCATATTTTGGGGCCAATTTTTTTTTTAATTTTTTTTTTTTATTTTTACTGATCCTCACTGGCTTCCTTCCTCTGCCTCAGTGCTGCCTTTGCTGGCTTATTTTTGTCTCTGGGCTTGGACGTGGCAGTGGGCACGGCCCAAAAGCAGAGCCTACTTTTGCAAGAAGGGTTTTTGGGTCCGTAGCTCCTGCACCACCCTGCCAAGCCCTGGATGCTGTGCCAGGCTGAACCAGTGCTGTGGGAATGACCCTGCTGGCTTGCCCTCACCCACTCCTGCAGCATCCTCGGGGCAGCTGCTCAGTACAGAGGGGACCTCAGATGTGCTGTGAGCAGGGCTGAACAAAGGTTTGAGATTACCTGTGCTCTCAGAAGGAGAGCAGTGACTCACTGGAAACACTTTGGGCATGGAAATGACCTTAGAAACCAGGCTGAGCTTCACAAAACCCTGCACTTACAGACCCTTACTGAGTCCAGAGCTATGCTGAGGGGTGTAAATTGACCCAAAAGAAGCAGTTTAGGAGGTAATGTGGGAAGGGGTGGAATTGATGACACTTTTGCTGGAAGGAGCTGAGCCAATCTCTTTGCACATATGTTTTGTACCATACTTAAGCAACATGTGGCCCTTTCAGAACCGAGCACATGCAGGACATTCATGCAACAGCACAAGCATTGATGGCTTTCAAACGAGGCTTGTCCCCAGGAGCCAGCTCCTGATGGCAGCAAAGGGAAACCAAGCTGTGTCCAGGGATGCTGCAGGACATCCTGTGTTACCAGGACTGGGCACCTCCCTTGGCCAAGAGGCACAATGTCTTGCATTTTGTTTTTCTTCTCACTGCAGTGCACAAATGCTTCCACGGAGTGTGAACTCTGCTCAGGGAATGCTCATCAGAATGCCAGGAGAGTGTTTTCACCGTAAATGGTTAATCAGGCTTAACTATTGTGTCTGTTGGTACTTGGCAACAAGGGGCCCAACCAAAGACAGAGCACTAAAACACTAAAAAGGCAGGGTGGAGGGAAGGGCATTTATCAACAGAGTTGCCAAAAGCTAGTGATGCTTTGAGCATTATCTCACACGTTCATCCCATTCTAGCTGCAGAGAGAAGCATAAGACACAGACCAGAGGGTGGCCACATGCTGAGCAGTACTTGGGGCTATAGGCAGCAAGTCAGCCCACCATGGAAAGAGAAACAGAACAGGACTGAGACTTGCAGCCCATCTTTTCCAACTTCTCAGCTGCATGCAGGGTTGAAATCTCTGGCAGGTGGAGCCGTTCTGTGGAACACTGGAACAGGCTGCCCAGGGAAAAGGTTGAGTCACCATCCCTGGAGGGATTTAAAAGACGTGTAGAGGTGGCACTGAGAGACATGGGTTAGTGGTGGACTTGGCAGTGCTGGGTTAATGGTTGGACTCAATGATCATAAAGGTCTTTTTCAACTTAAACAATTCTATGATTCTAAAATCAGGACCTGTGGAAAACCCCATGTTTACGGCTTTCCATCAGAACAAGGTTCTGCTCAAGTCTGCTCCTCTGTTAATGTTCTCTCCTGTATAAAAACCAAAAAAGGTGACAGCTATGCCCCCTCCTTCCCTTCCACAAAGCTTTTCCTTCCATATGAGACACATTACCTTCTGTAGTGGGTCCTAATGCGTCAATGGCTTCTTGTGAGACTTGAGGCAGGGCAGCAGTGGTGGTGGCCAGCAGATGGGGATTGTCTGGAGCAACAGCTGTCTCTGTCTCTTGTCCTGACACTGCAGGAGGGGAAGGCTCTACTTCAAGCTGAGCCTCTTCAGGGTTCCTGAGTCCCTGTGTTGGTTCAACATCTGGAGTCCTGGTACTAATTACAATGTCTGGGACAGAGGTTTCCCCTGAAACGCCTGTGACCGAGTGTGTCACAGCTCCAGATGTTGCGTCAGGAATCTCCTTCTCCTCAGGAGTACCAAAGGGCTCCCCACTGGCCAAAGATGTGGCAGCTGTTGTGATGTTAGCAGCAGGCAGTGCAGATGCTTCCCCACTGGTTTCATGGACTGTGGATGCTTCTATGCTGATCTCAGGAAATGTTTCACCTCGGGCTTCTTGACTTGTGGGTGTTCCTATGCTGATTTCAGGAAACGCAGAAGTTTCCCCACTGACTTCTTGTACTGTGGATGTTTCTATGAAAATTTCAGGATAGGCAGATGTTTCACCCCTGGCTTCTTGACTTGTTGGTGTCTCTATGCTAAACTCAGGGAATGCAGATGTCTCCCCACTGATATCACGGACTGTGGAAGTTTCTATGCTAATCTCAGGAAATGCAGATGTTTCACCTCGAACTTCTTCACCTGTGGATGTTTCTATTCTAATTTCAGGAAATACAGATATTTCACCGCTGGCTTCATGGATTGTAGAAGTTTCTATGCTAATTTCAGGAAAGGAGGACATTTCCCCACTGATTTCATGGACCGTTGAAGTTTCTATGCTGATTTCAGGAAAGGCAGAAGTTTCCCCACTGGTTTCATGGACCGTTGAAGTTTCTATGCTAATTTCTGGGTAGGCAGACGTTTCACCCCTGGCTTCTTGATTTGTGTATGTTTCTATTCTAATTTCAGGAAATGCAGAACTTTCTCCACTAATTTCATGCACTGTGGAAGTTTCTATGCTGATTTCAGGAAAGGCAGATGTTTCTCCACTGGTTTCGGGGACCGTCGAAGTTTCTATGCTAATTTCAGGATAGCCAGATATTTCACCCCTGGCCTCTTGGCTTGTGAACGTTTCTATTCTGATTTCAGGAAATGCAGACGTTTCCCCACTGATGTCTTGACTTTTGGAGGTTTCTATTCTAATTTCAGGAAATGCAGATGTTTCCCCACTGATTTCTTGTATTGTTGATGTTTCTGTGCTGCTTTCAGGAAATGCAGAGGTTTCCCCACTTACTTCTTGACCTGTGGATGCTTCTATGATAATTTCAGGATAGCCAGACGTTTCACCTCTGGCTTCCTGACCTGTGGATGTTTCTGTGAAAATTTCAGGAAACGCAGAGGTTTCCCCACTGATTTCTTGAATTGTTGATGTTTCTGTGTTAAATTCTGGAAATGCAGATGTCTCCCCACTGATTTCATGAATTGTGGATGTTTCTATACCANAAAGGCAGATGTTTCTCCACTGGTTTCGGGGACCGTCGAAGTTTCTATGCTAATTTCAGGATAGCCAGATATTTCACCCCTGGCCTCTTGGCTTGTGAACGTTTCTATTCTGATTTCAGGAAATGCAGACGTTTCCCCACTGATGTCTTGACTTTTGGAGGTTTCTATTCTAATTTCAGGAAATGCAGATGTTTCCCCACTGATTTCTTGTATTGTTGATGTTTCTGTGCTGCTTTCAGGAAATGCAGAGGTTTCCCCACTTACTTCTTGACCTGTGGATGCTTCTATGATAATTTCAGGATAGCCAGACGTTTCACCTCTGGCTTCCTGACCTGTGGATGTTTCTGTGAAAATTTCAGGAAACGCAGAGGTTTCCCCACTGATTTCTTGAATTGTTGATGTTTCTGTGTTAAATTCTGGAAATGCAGATGTCTCCCCACTGATTTCATGAATTGTGGATGTTTCTATACCAGTTTCAGGAAATGCAGACGCTTCACCACTGATTTCATAAGCTGTTGATGTTTCTAGAGCACCTTCTGGCAGTGCAGATGTTTCCCCACTTAGTTCGCCAGATGCAGAGGCTTCACCACTTGGCCCCACACTGTAGGGAAATGTGACAGTTTCCCCACCCAGTTCCTGTGATACCGTTGGTCTTGTCACCACTTCTATTAAATCAGAAGTGACTAAAGTGATTCCTGGAAGCCCTGAGGCTTCCCCACTGACATCAGTCACTGCCGAAGACTGTCCACTTAGATCCGTGGCTCCAGAAAAGTCTCCACTGATGTATGGGATTCCAGGTGGCTCTCCACTCAATTCTCCTGCCCCTGAGGGAAACCCACTGGTCTCCACAGCTCCAGACCCTTCTCCAGATAGTCCTCCATCTCCAGAAGTAAATCCGCTGATTTCTATCATCCCAGATGGTCCTTCTCCCACTTCTTGCGCCGCTGACGTCTGTGTTACAACTTCCACCAAAGTGGTATCCACAAGAGAGACAGTGGGAAAACCAGAGGTGAGTCCACTTTCCTCTCCAGACAGCAGACCGCTGGTGACATCAACTCCAGAGACATCTCCGCTGCTGTCCGTCACTCCACTCGGATATCCGCTCGTCTCCAGCACTCCAGAAACACTCCCACCAAAGTCTACATGCCCGGAAGGCTCACCACTGATGTCTAAGCTCCCAGATACCATGCCTGACCCATCTTCACCTCCCGAAGGCAATCCACTGGTTTCCAAAGTCTCTTTTGCTTCTGCTCCTGTAATTGGCGGGGTTGTTGTCACTTCCTCCAGAGTGGCATCTACAAAGGTAATGCCAGAGGCCTCGCTGCTTCCATCAATACCAGAGGGAAGGCCACTTAGGTCCACCAGGCCACTGATCTCCTGTGTTCCAGATGGTTCTCCACTGGCATCCAGTCCTGAGGGCAACCCGCTAAGCTCAGACCCTCCCGAGGGCAGCCCGCTGAGCTCGGGTACCCCAGAGGGCTCCCCGCTGGGCTCAGCTCCTGAGGGTAAGCCTTGGATTCCACCACTGCTGTCCCACTCAGAGGATGGGAACCCCGACAGATCTCCTTCACCGCTGACTCCGATGGACCCTTTTCCCTCCTCTCGCCGTTCTGGCACTGCTGTTACGACTTCCACTAATGTGGTATCCACAAGAGAGACGGTAGGAAAACCAGAGGCGAGCCCACTTTCCTCTCCAGATGACATGCCACTGACTAGCTCAGTGCCAGAGGTTTCTCCGCTCACTCCAAAAGGCAGCCCGGTGCTTTCCACTTCCGATGGCATCCCACTAATTTCTGGTATCCTTGAAATAGACACCGATACCTCCTCCTCTGCAGAAGGCAGGCCGCTGATATCAACAACGCCGGAAGGCACACCACTGAGGTCTCCTGAGGGCAGCCCACTCTCTCCGGGTGGGAAGCCACTGGCATGCAGGTCCACTGATGGTAATCCGCTCTCTCCAATCCCCGAGTGCTCTCCGCTAAGTTCAAAAACTCCAGAAGTCGGTTCTCCGCTGGTATCCGGGACTGTAGGTACCCACCCGGATGCTGAAGATTCACCACTGACTTGATGCTCTCCAGATTCAGTCACCTCCCCTGACACTTCACTGATGGAACCATTGGTACTTGTTTCCTCTGGTACTATGGTAGCTGGAGGAAAAGCAGATGGACTCACTGGAAAAGAAAGAGCCAACAAAGAGAAGGAGTTGGGAAAATTATTTATGTTTTGGGAGTGTCCCAACCCTACACCACCGGCCGAGCATGACAGAGGCTACATGAACCCACCTGAGAGCAGTGACACATCGGTTGGAAAGACCTCTGTTCCCCAGGCTGTCTGATTCTCAGGTTGAGTGGCAGACTCCATCTCCACGGTCGCCTCCTCCCCAGAGGGCACCCCCTCCACTCCAGGGATCACTTGTGTTGCCAGCACATCTTCAAAGAATGGGGTGACCCCCTCCTCCTCCACGGGAGGCAGAGCTGGAACAAAAAAGGCATTGAAGGCAGCTCCCAAAAAATTCCCAATCCAAGATGCTGGTGAAGTGCCTCACCCAAACCGGCACCCCCACATGCCCTGCCTCCCTTTTGAAATCCCATTCCCTGAGGAGACAGGTTTCTGCACCCTGCAGGGGCTGGGAGGGTACCTCTGAAGCAGAAGGCGTGGTGCCGAGACAGCGGGTCGGGGAAGCCCGTCTGGTTGTGGTGCTGGTACAGAGTCCTGACGCCCGGCGCGTCCCCGCCGCAGGCGGGGCGGGGGCTCACGATGGGGTAGCGCAGGCTGCCGTCAGCCAACCAGCCCGCGTAGCACCTGTCCAGGCCCTGCTTCCAGGCGGCGTGGAGCTGGCCAACGGAGGCCAGCGTGGCGTTCTGGCTCTCACAGTACTGCTGGGCTTCTGGGAAGGTGAACTGCTCCGGCTGAGTTGCGAAGAACACGTTGCCTGAGGGATGGGAGAGGAAAATGGGTGGACCCCTGCATCCCAGCCACCTCCAGACAAGAGGTGGAGGTGTGGAGCACATTTTCGCTCTACAGCAGTGCTCAGGGGAAGGGGGAGGATGTACCCTTGAGCCTGTCGATGTAGCAGTACACGTCGTAGGTCTCCGAGGCCGGGCGCATGCCGTATGACCGCACGCCTGGAGTGTTCTCTTTGTCTCCCACGCAGTTATTTCGGGGATTCACAATGGGATATCTGCCAAAAAAAAGGAAGAGAGGAGGTAACCCAAGGTCAACCTTATGTAGCCAGGACTGAAGAACCTCAGCGTGCTTGAGAGCAGGACATGAACTCTTCAGTGTTTGAGGTGCTCAGAGCCCCCAGCATGAATTGGAGATAAGTCCACTTACAGCTCGAGGCAATAAATACAAATTTCCTTCTGCTCTTCCTACATACCAGGAGGGCTCACTGGTGCAAGATGTATACACAGGTGAGGAAATGAGGAAAAGAAGTGGACAAGAACGTGTCTATTGGCCACTGAATATCATAGACTGGAGACAATCTTGGGTCAGCAAAGCTTTAGATGCTGATGAGGAGAGCAGCAGGACAGACCAGAGCAAAGCCTCAGTTTCATGGCTGAATAGTCATTTTTGAGGGGTGTTTTCCCCAAGTCAGTGTGACTTTACCTGACTGTCTGGTCCCGCAGCCAGCCAGCATCACACTGGTCGAAGCCAGCCTCGTAGGCAGCCTGGAGCTGCTGGGGGGTGGCAATCACAGCGCTGTTCTCCAGGCAGGCCTTCTGGGCTTGGACGAAGGAGAAGGCGTATCTGCTGGTGGCTGCACGGTAGTGAAACACCACACCTGGGGGAAGAGAAGCTGTGGTGAGACAGCGGGTACAGGACCCCCCTGCACTGAGATGCGTGACCAGAAAGGGTCTTCCAAAAACCAGTGCGAGGGCCAGGCCCTCGTAAAGTCCCTGTGATGGAGATGCCTCATTCATGGAGCTCTGCTGCCATTGAGGGTGATGTCCTGGGGATCTATCTAGCCCTCCTCTAAGGTCTTCCTGCCTTGACTTTCCCCTTTCCTGGAGTTAGCTGCATATGGGAGAGCAGAGTGTGACCACTGCAGCCCAAGCCCTGGGCAGCAGATGATGGGATGGCCCACAGCCTTCTCTCCCCTCCTGCCCTACTATGGTGGAGGCAGTCAGCCTGTCCCTGACCCCAAACAGGCCTGGGCACCTCCAGGGACACGGATGCCCTCTGTGATGGCAGAAACTCAGGCTGTTTTCAGCTGAATGGTTACCTCTAGAATGAACCGACCTTCAGGCTTCTCGGAGTCCTGGTGACTTACCTGTAGGGGAGATGGGCTGCTCGGGAAGGTGACCGGCCCCAGGGGCAGCTGTCACTCGCACAAGCTGATCTTCCACTGTGAACGCCGAGGCAGACTCCAGTCCTGGTGTGGCAGTCACTCCCGTGAACTCTTCCACCGAGCTCACCTCTGCCTTTTCGGTGGTACCAGCAGTGCCTAAGGCTACGGTGGTGATGGCAGCGCCTAAGTCTATGGTGGTGGCCTCTTCAGGTACAGTCCACACCGCTGTGACATCCTCCCTGGTCACATTTTCCTCCTCTGTGGCAGCTGTCTCTACTGTGACAGCGGTGGTGAGGAGATCGGGCAGGGCAGTGAAGCCCTCGTACAGCCTGGTGGCGGTGGGGGTGATTTCAATGGGCTCCAGGGTGGCGATGCTGCCGCGGGCCTCCTCCTCCGTGGCATTGTGTGACAGAGGCAGCTCCACCTCGGTCTGGGTGACAGTCTGGACAGTGAAAGCGCTGCCCAGCTCGCTCCCTATCTCGTCGATGAACTGCCCCGGGACCAGGCTCTCAATGTCGTCTCCTGCATCAGGACACAAAGCAGCAATCAGAGAGGACAAGGTCAGTCTGATGAGGTGAACTGTGCTGGTGCTGCCTCCAAGAAGCAGCTGGGTATCTGCTGGCTCTGAGGGGATTAGGAAAATCATGTCAGCTTGGTAAAAGAAATGGTTTTCCTTCCTCCACTCTCTACAACGCCTCAGCACAGAGGCATGGTCATGAGGCACTGAACCACCTCATGCTCCAAATCTGATTCATCAGCGGGGACATTCCCCGCTCTCCTGCCAGTTCTCCTTCTCGGGAACACCTTGCCCATATCCAAGTCTGTACTGACCTCTAGTGCCTGCTGCAAGGAAGTTAAGGTGGACAGAGAGAGGTCGGGGAGCTTGGATAACCTCTATAGCAGATCTGTCTGAGCCGTGGGAGAAAGACAACTGGATCCTCACGCTCAGTGCGTGAAGCCTCACCAGGATCACGATCTCCTTCTGCTCTGCCCAGGTGACGACTTAAGAGCTCATCCCATATAAGCATCCTAACCCCATTGCCAGGACAGCCAAGGCCACTTGCTGTACCAAATACATTCAAACAGCTCCCACCTTTCCCCTCCCAAATCACTTTCCTGCTCAAATCACACCCCTTGGGTCTAGGAGAACGTGCTTAACGTGGCACTGAACAGCTCAGCTGACAACAAGGACGGTGGTTTACAGAGCAGCATGAAACAGAACTGTGAGGGCAGGTAAGGGAGGGATGGATCACATCTTGGATATGCAGCAAGGCAGGTCTTGGCTGGGGAGGGAAAAGCTATGAGGCAATGCCTGGGTTTTCCTCTAATACTGCTTTCCCTGCTCGATGTGCAATTCCATTTTACTGCCAGTTCATTTTAGCCAGCACCTTTCAGATCTCAAGGGATTCAGAGATTTCTGTAAAGATGCTCAGACAAGGACTGACCATATGCAGCAGTTTCAGAGGCGAACCCTGAGATAACCAGAAAGCTGTGGCTTGGTGGACCAGTCTTTAACTTGGCCACATAACTGGGTACCTGCAAGGGTCTGGGAGATGGATCTGGGCACAACAGATCTGATCAGAAGGGTTTTAACACATATTTTAAAATATTGTTTTTTTTTAACCATGGCAATCCTATTTGAATTGTTGGCCTCTGGCTGCCCTGAATAGACCACGTATCACTGCGTTTTCCCCTCTTCTTGCTTCAGGGAGAAGTGTGCAGTTAGAAGAAAGGCGGAGTAGCTGGGATGCTCTTCACTTCTGAGGTGCAATTTTGATCCACAATTCCCAGAGACTGCATGAGTCTCAGATTTATCCCAGCATGGAAACTCAGTCACGCATCTGTACCACATCACATCTCATCACTACACACATCTTCAGCATCAGACCTGTTCTCTTTCTCCTTCACTTCCTTCTCCAGCATTCAAAGTCTTGTATATGAAGCACCTGAGCTCTGCTTCGTGTCTCCAGGAGAGCTATAAAAGCAGGAGGGTGTGGGAGGACTGGAGAGAAGCAGGCTGTGTTACACCCACCTCTGCAGAACCCTCTCTGTACAGGTCAAGCAGCCTTTCTGGATCTGCTTTCTATCTGAACACAAGGAGAGGATTTTGTCCTTTGCCAAACCTGCTTCCCTCCTCTCTTTTTTATCGAAAACCCCAACGATAAAGAAGCAAAAGCTAGTCTCTGGCCAGGGAGCTCCTGCTGGCTGGCGTGCAGAGGCAGTGCTTAGTGCCACAGCCCCGAGCACTCACCGCTGTAGCAGATGGCGTCGTAGCGGGAGTCGGGGTGCGGGTACCCCGTCTGGTTGACGTACAGGTACACCGTCCTCACGCCCACCAGGTTGCCCCCGCAGTTGGGCCGTGCCCTGGAGATGGGGTAGCGGACGCTGCGGTCGGCCAGCCAGCCCGCGCTGCACATGTCCATGCCGTCCTTCCAGGCCAGGTACAGCTCTCCCGTGGTGGCCAAGCGCGCTCCCAGACTGCGGCATTTGTCAAAAGCTTCTTGGAAGGTGAACTTCTCTGGGGCAGTGGTGTAGAAGACTTTGCCTGCAATCACACCCGTTATTACGTAGAGAATTTAATCTCAGTTCCCTTTCTATCCCTTCCCACTCCTGAGAGTTTGGATAAGATGAAGAATCCCGTGTATTAGAGGTGAAATGCAACTCCATGTTGGTGACTTTGTAAAGACCGGGAGAGAGTGAGTCTTACAGACCAAATGCAGAGTGGAGCAAAACACACCACACCAGCTGCAGCCACAGGCCAAGAGGGAGATAAAGGACAGTTCCAATTCTGTTGTGCTGAATATTTCAATGGATCCCTGTCAAAAGCATGAGTGATTGACACCTCTGAATGTCACACACTCAAATGGCTGACCAGGCAGGATGGCGTGGACTCTGGTGGACGTTAGAAGGTCTCCACCCTCTGAACTGCATTAGTCATTTGACATTAAAATTGTCCAAGGTCTAATAAAGAGACTGTAGAGAACATCTGGCCTGGCCGGGGTATGTGCTTTTCCAGCTTTAACCTGTCTTTTCTCTAGGCCCTTTGCCTCTGTATTTGCTGTTGTTCAGTCTAGGCATGATCAGGGCTTTGGCTGCTTCTGTGTCTAGCAACAACAAAACCCCCAAATCACCTTGCATTTGCTCTGCATAGCAGTAAACATCGTAGGTTTCATCTGGCTCACGGACACCGTAGGTCCTCACTCCTGGAAATTCGTCCTTGTCGCCATAGCAGCGCTCCCGGGGCCAGTGGATGGGGTACCTGAGGGAGAGATTGTGGATAAGAGTGGGGGCAGGACCCTGGCAGCCACAGGAGGCTGGGAGGGAGCTGCAGGGCACTGCCCAGTGTGGTGATTTATGGCTTTTCCTGGGTTATGGGGAAGGGGAAGGATGATCTGCCGTCCTGCTCTCACTTTGATGGTCCTTGGAGCACTGACCAAAGACATCAGGACAAGGAGCCTCCCCAGTGGGGGATGCACAGCTTGGTCTGGTTGAGCCACATTTGTGCAGCTTGGCACAGCACTGGTTTTGTTCAGGGAAGACGAAGGATCAGGATGAAGCCATTGTCCACTCAGTTGTCACCACCAGCTGAGGAGGACGGGTCACTCTGCTTTCCTACTAGAAATTCCCCTCTGGCAGAGAATGGCTTGCAATCCACCACTCCCTCTGCACACCAGCAGTTACAACAGCTGCTATTAACAACCATTTTCGGTTGGTGGCTTCATTACAGGAGTCCTTCCCTAACGACCCTGCTGTGTCTTTCCCTTCCCTGCATAGCTTCTCACCTGACAGTCTGATCAGCCAGCCAGCCAGCATCACACTGCTCGTACCCATCCTCGTAGGCAGCCTGCAGCTGCTCGGGGGTAGCAATGACAGCACTGTTCTGGATACAGGCCTGCTTTGCCTTCTCAAAGTTCAGGGTGTACCTTGTGGAGATTGCTCTGTAGTGGAATACGATGCCTGCAAAAGACGATGGCCATCACTCACAAACACCAGCCCCTCACCTTCCAGAGAAGGCACAAGAAAAAGGCAAAAATAAACCTTATCCTGTACAGTCCTGCAGTGGAAGCTGTCTCCCTGTCTTATACAGAAAGCAAAAACCACAAATAAGAGAAGGATTGTACAAAATTTTCGTTATCTTATCCACCTATTACTAGGACAGGCTTTGCAATACGGCAATGGAAGTTTTTCCAGAACAGCCCAATTCTCCAGATGAGGGCATACCACCTCCTAAAATGTTTGGAAAAAATTAAAGGTCTGATAAAGGCTCCGTTCCAGCTTCACCCGCTTGAGTAATAGCCCAGTGTATCCAGTACCAACTCCTGCCAAGGATGTCGTCTTGCTGTCTCTGTAACTCACCTTCTGCCACGAGAGTAATTTTCTTGCCATATTCTGCCATGAGTCATTTTACTGGTTTGTTTAGTCTGGTCCTAGCCTGCTAAAATAAATGCTTGGCCCGTGGCTTCTGCTCACCCACCCATCACCTTATCTGTGACCTGGGAGAAAGGGCTCATTCCTATGAGAGCAGTGCCTCCCCTACCCATTCACCCCTTCCTCCCTTCCACCCAGGCCAAGCAGCAAGACACCGAGAGAGAAGAGCAAGGGCAGGATCCCACCTTTCACCAGGACCTCTATCGAGTCTTGTCTGTCCTCAATCCCGTACATGACTTCACAGCGATAAATCCCAGTGTGGTTGGATCTCAGCGCCTTGATCTCCAGCGTGGCGTCGGTGGGGATGGCGGGGTAGTTGGGCAAGGAGATCGCCTCCCTGTACTCGCTGTTGAGCCGGATCTTCCCACCGGTGGCCACCAGCAGGACAACTTCGGTGCCGTTGGAGAGCTTGCTCCATTTGATCCGCGGGGTCAGCACGAGGCTGGTGTCCTGCTCCTCTGGGATGTTGAAGTAACACGGGATGTTCAGGGAGCTTCCCAGGATAACACGCAGGGGAGACTGCTCAGGTATCTTGACTTCCAGGCCATCACCACTGTCTGCGAGTTCCCAAACAGAGCAATGGTTACGTCAATAACACACGTAGTACAAAATATCCCGTGTTTCCATGTGATCCGGTGCCTATATCTGCTGTGCAAACCTGTACCCACGTATACAAACGTGACCTTTTTGGTCTAGTCTAGAAAGGGAAGTTGTGGCAATGACCACTGCAGCATGGCTGCTTTGGAGATTTGGACCAGTGCTGGATATGGGCATGAAGGGAACAAAGGGCTCTGCTGCAGCATGGCTGCTGCCCACACCACGAGATCACACCCGATAATGTTTCAAAAGGGAAATGCTGAAATTCTCTTAGTTTCCCCACAGATCTGCCTTTGCCTGCAGCTATCTCCCTGGCTTCCCAAACACCGGAGCAGTGAGAGGCTGTGGCTCAGCAGCCATCCAAACAGAGGAGCCTTGTGTCTGCACAGCATAGATCTTGGGTACACTTGTGTCTGGGGGCTGCCTGTCCTTGGGGGTGGGACCAGAGTGCAGCACATGGCTCAGTCCTGCTTTCCCATGGCCTGGACACGTACCTGAGAGCTCCACAGAGTCGGCTGCGGTGATGACTTGCAAACACACAAACACTAATAGTAAAGTGGTCATAATTTACCTGCAAGAAACAACACAGGGAGAAAGGGTTTGTGTACGTTCACAGGGAGCTGAGTGCTGTGGATGCTGCTGCGGGGCAGTGCAATGCTTTCAGCTGCCCCTAAAGCCTCCTACACTCCTCACACCAGCAGGGGAAACCTGTCCCTGGGGAAGGATTCTCCCTCAAAGCGCCACTTGCTTCAGGAAATAAGTCCATGAGACAAATAAATAAGATGCTCTGCTATGGACAACAGTCTGAAGTGTTATTATACATCCCTTATTGTATTGCTGTCCCACTCTTTCTCTTGTGATTCAGTCTTACCTATGGAGCAGAAAGACAATTTTACAACAGGTCTTCGCACACCTATTACGTATTTACTCAAGAGGGACCACCACATCCACTAAGCCTTTGCCTCAGAACAGGAGCTGTCCCTCACTGGGCATCCCAAACCAAACCAGAACTGGCTCTCAGGCCAGATGGTTGGAAGCATTTTCTATTTCTTAAGATGCTCTGAAGGGAAGTTTGCGCTCTGCATGGTGGAGAAGTCAAACATTACAACTCTTTGGTCCAACGCTCCTGCACTGAGAGACAGAATATCCTTAAGGTGCAAATGGATGCAGAACTGATACAAGAAATCCACAGGATACAATCCTGGGCATCTTAAATCCACCCCAAGAATATCTTCTTGGGATCCCTCAATTAGTCAGAGCAACCTGCTTCTTCTGAAGGCTTCAGGAAAAGAGAGGATCATCCTGCTGACATTGAGTGACAGAAGCAATATAGGGAGGCCAGCTAATTTAATCCTAACTGGATTACCCTCCAGTGTAATATCATGTCGTGTTAAATCGCCACAAAGACTCAAGTTGGTTTCAATATTTCAAATAAAAACCAGGTCCTCTGGCAACCCAGCACAGTTTGGCATCACGTTTCAGCCCTGACTCAGAAGGAAGGACCACACCTACTGAATCACTGGTGTTTCCTTTGAGGTCCAAATATTGGCTGTTGCACTCCTGTGATCTAGAAAGATTCCATCTGACTTCAGCTGACAGGTAACATTCTGGGTACATGCCTACTGGCCTTGTAGAAAATTCCATTGCATATCTTAACTGCCACAAGAAAAGGCCAAAAATAAACCCCATTCTCTACAGCTCAGCATTAACCTTTCACTTATGAAAAAACTGACCTCTGTGCACTCACTCATTTGAACCTGACACACCACAAAACCTTATCTTTAGTTAATAGAGACATCTCTACTGGCAGAAAATAGGAGACAACAGGGATGGAACACATTAGCAGAGAAGTGGAGACTTCAGTTTGTAGGGCTGAACAAGATCAAATGGAGATATCCCATTTTCTGCCGTGCATGGCAATAAAATTTCAGGTAAGTTCTAACCTCAGGGAGAACTCTGGGAGCTGTACTTGTGTTTGGGTGTCTCTCTTTGGTGAGGGGTGACGTCTGCACAAATAATGTGTTACAAACCTCTTCTGCAGATGACAGCTGACTTCACCATTTCCCTCCAGGGACGGGCAGTTTGGAGCTGAGGAGGTCAAAGAGTCTGGCAGTCAGCACTGGGTCAGTGGGAGGGGGCTGTGCCCACAGGGTGGGCTGTGGGGGGCAATAAAGTGCCTTCTGCCCCTCAGTAAAGCAAGGGGAATTGGAAACACCATCTATTACTGACAAACAGCCTGAAATCAGCTTGGCCAAGCAGCCCTACCCAGGAGTCCTCCAAGAGCTGGCTGAGTGAGCTGCTGGCCCACTGAGGTTCATTCGTAATCCGCGCTGGAGCGCTGGGGCAGGTCCCAAGTACTGGAGCATTGTGTCCACAGTCAGCCAAGATACACAGTGATGAGCCTCATAAATAAGTGCTAGTTTGATTGACATAAAATCCAGGAGAAATAATGGAAAATCTGATACAGGGTTCAGTTCATTAAGCACTGAAGAATAGATGTAATACTAATCTTAGTTAAGGCACTTGTGTATAAAACAGGTGCTTCCAACCTTTTATTATTTGGCATGATTCTAAGCTTGTTTGATAAAGCTGCCTGCATGGCTGCAACACAATGTAATTAGATTTTGATAAGGTTTGAATTTTTCAGGGTTCCATGATATGAAGATGTGTAATGTCAGTAGTGCATCTGTTAAAATGGCTCAGCAGAAGCCAGGCTGGTGGGTCTCTAATGGGATCCACCTCAGGGACCTTCAGGGAAATATTTCTAATGGGCATCTACTGGGTATTAGTCCCAATAGGTTTCCAAACAGACTGTATTTTAATAGAATCAAATATAAAATTGTACAAGAGATGCGTGCCTGACAATGGGATGTTGAGTCCTAGGAAGAAGTCACTCAGGAGAGCTACTGCTATTATCCAACATGAAACCAAACAGGAATTCCTCTCTGTGCATTAGAGGCAAACAGTGGGAATACTTTGCAACTCTCTGGGCTGTCATGAAGATATCAGAAAAAGGTGGTGAAGAAATATCCACTAGCAAGGATCTGAGGGCTGGACAGAATGCTTTATGGGGGAAGACTGGAAAGCAGGAAGTTTGAACCTAATTATTGTAACAAATAATAGAAGAAAAACTGAGAAGATGACAACTGTGCACAAATACTGTTTCAAGCAGAGGCTGCTGGTGCTAAAGGGCTCTTTAATCTAGCAGAAATTTGTGACCAGAACTAATAGCTGCAAGACATATGCTGAGTAAACTCAAATGGGAAACAAAGCCCACATTCTGCATAGTGGGTGATGGATCACTGAAACTGGTACCAAAGGAAGTGATGGAGTTTCTGTCAGGGTGGATCCTGCAGGGCAGAAGGGATTTGGGTAGAGGACACTCTCCTAACCACTGGTAGGATACCTGTTTGAGCATTAAATAAAAACTCTTACTTCTCCAGGCTGCTTAGATGAGGTGCCTTTCACTGACTTGCATTTTGCCAGAATCCAAGTAAGCTGAGAAGCCCAGATGAACTCAGCCAGGAGAGGCAGGCAGCTTTAGACCTGGATTGCCTACTAAAGAATAGAAACATCCTAGAGCATGGAGACAGAGATGTTTAAATATAAGAGGAGCTGGCTGGCTGAAAAGGCTTGTAGGGTCTGTGGCTACAGCAAACTGGTATTGTTCCGAGTTGATATTTCTGTGTAGATTGGCAGTGGATAGGAGGAGAGCAGGTTCATCTGTCCATCAGGTAGACATCACAGAACAGAATGCCCTGAACAGAAGAAATTTCCTTTGTCCCAAAAGCTCAGACAAGCTCATGTCCTCTTAGTCTTATTCAAGCTTTATGCTGATCTTCCACAAGGAAAAACAGCCTCATATGACAACAGCTCATATGGGGCCAGCAGTATCTTTGCAGTTTGGTTTAGCTATGGAGAAAAAAACCCAACCTCTTCTCATCCCACAGAAGCCCAGAGGAAATGCATTTTCCTTGTGAGCAGTGGTTAACAAATCAGAATAACAATGTTTTGGGTGTATTCCGCGAAAGTGTTGAGTCCCTGCCAGTAAGAAACCCAACCTACTCCTCAGGGTGCTGTTTGCAATGTTGATCTTCATTTTTCATTCCCCTGAAGCATGCCAAAGAGATCCAACCCTGAGTCTGCATGCAGCCCTGGTTGGGATTCACTGTGCTGGGAATGCCTTCGATTAATGTCCCGTTGTTACAGCAGTGGTTCCACGCTGTGATACCTCTGCTCTGTGCTGTCTCTACTGGGATGTCCAGGCACATGCTAATGAGTGAACAGCTGCTTGAAGGAGCAGTTCTGGAAGCAAGTGAGTAGAGAGGGAGGTCTGTGTGAGCAGATAGCAGGGATGATGGAGACCTGGTCCGTCTGGACAAGGGAACTGGGGAGGTTGTTCCTGTCATTCTAAAGCAACATCTACAAAGACTGTCAGGGCAGAGGAGGGTGACTAGTTCGAGCTGGAGGCTGTCTCTTACAGAGGTGTGGGTTCAGACTGAGAGGGCTGTGCCCAAGGAGCAGGAAGGTGCAGCTCAGCGTGCAGGAATATCAGTGTGTGCACGCTGAGATGGAATCTGGCACAGAGGAAAAGTGCTCGAGGATGAGCGGCCGAGCTGCACGACTGAGTAAAGGCACGGTACAGCCTGGAGCAGGCTAAGCAGTGGCAGGAACATCCCCTGCTCAGGATCTTACTGACTGGCCCCCAGCTGTAGCTGAACGGCTACGGAGAGAAGTGGACCTTGGAAACACGCTGGGAACAGAGTCAATGCCCCTACCACGTGTGTCACAAATAACACAGGCCTCTGCACATAACCTTTGACTGCTGCTTTGAAAATCATAGCGGTATTCTGGCTGCTAGAAAAAGGTGAGCTCCTGAACCCACAGGAGCTACCGGATCACTGCTGGCAAACTCCAGTTCAGTTGCAGAGTCCTTCTCTTCTGGCAGAAGAAGTCACCCTGAGGAGAAGCTGTTCTGCACACACTTTGGTGGAGCTGAAAAGAGAGGGTTGTCCAGGCTGTGGCAGGGAGCACTGCAAGAGGATAATTCTTGCAGCACAGAGCCCTCCAGACAGACAGCAATGGTCACACTATGCTTTCTGCCAGGTCCATGCTACAAAAACACCTCCCATCCCTTCAGATTGCTTTCCTGTGAAACTCCATTTGCACTTTCTGGAAGAGCAGCTGGAGAAGGCAGATTTTGTGGTGAGAGGAGAGAAGGAGGCAGGGCAAGTTACACAAGGTCACGGCTGTGCCTCTGCATCAGGATGACTGTCCCTGTGTGGGGTACCGAGCAGTCTGGAGGGACAAGAATCCAACCAAACTGCCACAAAAATTCTGGCCATCCTACCATCTCTAACCAGAGCCCAAGACAGAATCAAGGCCCTCTCCAACTCAGCCTGGGCCAGGAAGAATTCAGGAAAAAACTCCTGCCTCTCTGAAAAGGACAGGATTGGGAACTGCTGGTAGGCTCAGGAGCTCCCCACCCTGGAGAACAACTGTCCCTTTCACTGAAGTTTATTGCCTCTCTATTTTACTCCTAAGACTGTGCTTCTGTATCAGGTTGTGTGCAGTGTCCTAAACTGGCTGCATATAAATATGTTTATTTGAGAATCTAAGTGTGTGTGGAGGGAAGCGTGTACCTATGTGCGGGCAGGTTTAATCCCTTGCTCTTCCAACCACATCCCCAGCTTTTCACAGGGCTGGAGAATGTGGAGGGAGCAAGAAAAGGAAAAGTCACTACAGTGGAAGCTTGACAAAGTACCTACACAGTCAGACTGTACAGTGGAAAGTAGCCAGATGGCCCGTTTGCAGCACAGCCAAAGATGTTTGCTTGCTGCAAAGCATTTTCTGTTCTAGTCTATTTTAATTGAGTCCCATCTGCAGTTTTTCCTCCTGTGGCCTTTGCTTGCTCCAGACCATGTTAACCACCCTTGTTGCAATAGTTGTCCTCTTTTCTTTTTTTTTTTTAGTAGGGGCAGATGGATCATTTTAAGCTTCCTTCTTTCTCAGTTTTGGAAAGCCTTTAGTACACTTACATTTTCCTTCTGGCTGGCAGCTAATAAAATGTCACTCATTACCTAGAAGATACGCCTGGACATAAAGGCATGTCCAAAGACAATATTTCCTCTAAAATTATGGATATAAAGAGGCTCCTGAGCAAGCAGGTCTGCTTATTTAGCCTTGGATTCTCTTTCTCCAACTGGTTTTCCATCCCCAGTTTATTCCCCACCAGGGGACGGACCTTAGTTTCTCTAGGACATGTGGCCACCTCCAACCAGCCTTATCTCAGCATTATTATTTTCAGGCACCAGCACTTGGGACCAGGGGTTTGATGAGGTCTGAGCAGACCCCACCACCCAGCAGGGACATCAGGAGAGCACATCCTATGCCCTTGTAGGCTTCGGAGTCAAACGGTGGTTTCTCCTCTCCTCTGTAAAACTACAGCCTGCTCCTCTGTGATCTCTACAAACAAACACTTTATTGTCCCTCTGTGTGTTCCCAGCCTCTGTGCTGGACTCAGGGTTTTTCTGTTAAAAACCTCAGCCAGGTCCAGGAAATTGGAGGGAAGGAAGGGGCGGCAGGGGTGGGGAGTAAGGGAGGTGGGCAAAACCAGTTTTATTTCTTCTTCTTCTTCTCTTTTTAAATAAGGCAAACTTTGGAACAGAAATGTGGCAATAAATGCACTCCTGTGATTTTTCATGTTTTTTCAGCTGCAAAGAAAATAGGAGAAATATTCCATTCTGTCTGGCTTCCTAACCATTCTGTGAGTAAGATCTTTATGTGCAGAGCAGCTTGGAAGCTCCGTTTCTGAAACCATCCCTGCAACAATAAACTCTTTTTGTTTTCCCCCAGTCAGAAAGATACATGGCAGCAACTGCTCAGATATTTTGTCATCAAGGGACGTGGTCCTGGCAGCCCTGCAGCACTGGCTGCCTGGATTGCTGCAGGGGATGGCAAACTGGTGGCACTGAGGCACTTTTAGTGCATAAGGCACAAAGCAGAGAACATTTATTGAAGATGAGGGATAATGGGAGGTTCCACCTCAAGCCTCAGCTGGCTCCTGTCCTCAAGCACCCCTTGCCACTGCAGGTATGGACATGGTCAGACAGCTCTGTTGATGCACCCTGGTGATGGTACCAGGGTGTCTTTAGCCATGACATGAGCTCCAGAGCTCCTCTCTGTCCTCTGGCACAGAGACCCAAAGCTGGTGCTATGCTCTACCCTTTCCAGTGTCTTTATGACTTCTCTACCAATAAAACAGTTGCAGTCTGTTATAGTCTGACTGTTTATCTGATTTTATTGCACACACACTACAGGAAAAGCCAAAATGCTCGAGGTTGCATGCTCATGCTTTCAATGAGCAAGATGCCAGAGGAAATCTCAGCAAAACCTAAACAGTCCTTTGCTAGGTTCAGTTAGTGATCCAAGCTCAGACAGATGGTCTGGAACAAAACTCCTACTGAACACAAGAAGTCTCCCAAGCAGTTATCTATTTTCTGATATCTGTCACAGAGCAGCTCTCATCTTCCCCTGATTTCCATTGGTTTTTCATTATATCTCCATTGATTTCAGCAACAAGTTAAACACACAGGCTCCAGGACAGCAGAAGCCCAAACCACCAGCCATTGCAAAACTAGCTCTCTTGCAGGAAAACCAGAATTGTCTGCCACTAGCAACACCCACCACGGTAATTTTTCTATCCTTCAAGGATAGAGAAGTTGCAAAATACCCACTATGGCAGGCAGATGACAGCTGGAGCCTTTCAGGCAAGGTGTGGGATCAGCACCAAGCCCTGGGCTGCCATGGCTCCAAGTGTCTGCTTGATATGGAAAGCCAGAGCTACACTCAAACAGGCACTGGAGCCTCTGAATTCAAGGGAACAATGAGCCTTTGAGACTGGTTGAAGCTCACTCTCAAAACCCTCTCTAGTCCAAGAGGAGGAACAGAAACTTCTAAAGAGCACTTAATCTCCTTATAAAATAGATGTCTCAGCTGAGAACCTTTAAAGAGGGGTTCAGCCTTTTCTGTCAGCTAGCAAGGGAGCTTGGAGCACTGTTAGACATCTAATTTTTAGAGATTGCTGGGTGTTTATGCACTTCATAAAGTCTCCTTATATCCTGTGCACTTTTTTTCTGGAGCTGCTGTCAGCCTTAAGTGAAACTCCCCCAGACACGAAAAGCACAACACGAAAGAAGAGAAACCAGAACCTCCTTGGATGTGAGGTGTGAAGATGGCAGCTTGGGCCATGATCCAAGGAAGTCAACAACAAATTCTTAAACTGACAACTTTTTCCATCCAAATGCACTGGCTCAGTATAAACCCCATGAGAACCACAAAAGCTGTTGTTTCTGTGCACCTAGGATCGGAGCTACTAAAGCCCAGTACGGAGGAGGAGGAAGAAAAGATTGAGGGACTTGGAAAACCCTCTGAGAGAGCTTGTGTAGGACAGGTAAAGCTCATCTGAGTGGCAGCATCCACTTGCCTCCACCACAGGATGTCCTACTGCTCCGCTGGAGCGTGTGGATGATGCACAGGCTGCGCTGGAGATTTTCCCTCGTGCAGAATTTGACTTCTCACTTGTTTCAGGAGAAGGCTGAAGCCTCATTTATGCAAAGATGTAGCCTTAACAATGAGAAATCATCCTTCTCTGGCTGCAGAACAAGGTGTGACTGTAACTGCAGAACAGCAAATCTCTGCAGCGCTTCTACGCTGGCAGAAGATTCCAAAGAACCATGGAATGGCTTGGGTTGGAAGAGACCTTAAAGAATTCATGGACAACCCTTCTGGTCTGACCCAGCTCAGCCCTTCAGAAGGATGGCTTTCCAGAAAGCAACAAAGTGTTTGAAACCATGTTTTATTACAGAATCTGTAGGCATGGAGACATAAATCATCACAGACTCTGCTCATTACTGCCCAGATGGGATAACTGTCAATACTCTGCTACCCAAAATCACCTTGGATGCAACACATGTGCTCCTAAGAAATGCCATGAGGAAGTTCACCTAACAGGGCACTGGGTGGCACTGGAAGAGACATTGCAAAGCTGGTTCCTGCCAGCTTCACAATGACCCTTCCAGGCAGGCAGAAAACATCACGCTAACTTGGAATGACAACAACCTCCGGAGACTCGAGGTGAGAGCCACAGGACCATGTGTGTGGCTGTAGGGTCTCTGTGATGACCACACAGTGGGTCACACCAATGGTGTGTCGTGACCACGTGGCCCCATTGCAGTGATGTCCCTTCATGAGAACGGGCACCTCTCACGAGATACAAAACTGCAGAAACCTTTTCTTGCTAAGGACGCTTTCTACTGATGTGCTACACGCATCAGACTCCACCTCGATCTTTGGTGAGGCTGTCCCTGCTGGGAATACACACAGCTGGGGATATTAAACCTCCTCGTAGTGCCACATCTTGGACACAAAAGAGATGGGTGAGCAATCAGATCCTATCTGGGCCTTGCCTTAGCACAGCATGCTGCTGGTGCTCAGTAGCAGTAAAAGCAGCCTTTCATCCAGCTTGGAGGAAGAGCTTCCAGCTTCATCACAGTCTCAGTATCTGCCTCTTTTTGCTCCCCATTTTCTCCTTCCAAAGTTGGCACCTGAAAGTTTTCTCTGCATTAATTCCAGACATTGTGTAAACACTGTGCTTAGATTTCCTTAAATGAGGCTGTTTCAGCCCCAGCTTTGCTCCCAAGTAGATTTCCTGTCTCATAAATTCAAGACATGAACAGTTTAGTTTTGCTAGGAAGGTGGAATCTCAAACTGATCCTCCCTTTGGGATGACCTGGAAGACAAAAGGGCAAATGGCACGGGAGAGGGCCTGGGGTTTTGTGCTTACTGGCTGAAAGAGGGGAGCCATCCTGCCACGTGCTGTTCAGGAGGCAGTGCCAGTGGTCCAAGAGACTGTTACTATTTGCCATAAATAATCTGCAAGTTTTGAAATCTACCAATTTCTTGACGTATTTTTTTTTTCTTCACAACTCCAGAAGATGGAGAACAATCTTTTCTTACTGAGCAGATCACTGGCATTTTCGTTGGAGAAGCAAGGGATTACTGTTTTCTCACGTATCCAGATCCTCAAAGTATTTGTGACTCCTTAGAAAGGCACATGCATATCCAATGTCCCCACACACTCTTTGTGCAAGGCAAGCAGAGGAAGTCCTAGGAATAAAAGAGCTTTTCCTCTCAGCCTCTGCTCACTGGGTCTTCAGATAATTTCTCTGGCAGCAACATGAACCCCCAACCACAATGCAGGTGTGGGTTTTGCTACTGCTACTGAAGGATCTCACACACTCTGGTGTCAGAAGAAGGGACTTTACCAGAACATTTTGGGTGGGTTTTCACCAGGTCTGTCGTCTGGGAGTGACATGATCACCCTCAGTTCTGAAGGCACTGGGCTCACTTTGCCTTCCAGCTTATGCAGAGGGCACACAGCATAAAGGGACCACAAGCTTCACATTCAGACTGTAAATGAGGGTTTTGCTGCTTTGGCTGTGTTGAACAAGACTCTCCTACTTCTCCATTTCCTCTGCCAGAAAACCTCTGACAACTAAATCGAGCACAAAACAGCCATGCCAGCTTGTAGTTCTCTAGGAGGTTGAATGGTACAGGAAGGATTAAGGAAGAGAAGCAGCTTTTCACTCCCATCTCTGGTTCTAGGAAAACTTAATCAATGGCTGGGCATTGCACCCCCTGAAACTGCCTCATGCATGGCAGCAGGAGAATGGTTCGCTGTCTCCTCTCATTTCCTCCTTGACCAGCTCTCCCAGACCACTTTGTCCCCCTCTTGACAGCTTTAGCAGTCGTGAAAGATTTTGTGGACCATGGACAAAGCGCTCCCTCTTGGTCCCTTCCAGGGACGGAGCCAAGCAACTGGCGGGTGCTGAGCAGGGGCAGTGCCCGAGGCCAATGTCTGGCTGTACAAACCAGGGGTTTTCCTGTAAGTGTGTGGATGGCTTAAGGCCCTCTTGAAAACTCACCAGATAATCTCTTCTTTCATGTTTTCCCTCTATATTCATCCCCAGACACTCCCCCAGCCGTTGCCATCTCATGGCACCTGCTAGTCACAGAGTCGTAGAATGGTTTGAGTTTGATGGGATGTTAAAGATCATCCAGTGCCAACCCTCTCTGCTGTGGACAGGGACAACTTTCACTAGACCAGATTGCTCAAAGCCCTGTTCAACCTGGCCTTGAACACTTCCAGCACTGGGGCATCCACAGCTTCTCTGGGCAACCTGTACTGGTGTCTCACCACCCTCACAGGAAAGAATTTCGTCTTAGTATCTCATCTAAACTGCCCTTTGTCAGTTTGAGTCCATTCCCTCTTGTTCTGCCACTACATGTTCCTGTCCCAAGTCCCCCTCCAGCGCTGTTGTACCCCCTTTAGGTACTGGAAGGTGCTCTAAGGCCTCCCTGGAGCCTTCTCTTCTCCAGGCTGAACAATCCCAGCTCTCCCAGCCACTCTCTAACGAAGAAGTGCTCCAGACCTCTGAGCATCTTCACAGCACTGCATCCCTGTACACTTCCTTCCTTTTTTTGTGTGCTCAAACTGTTCCTGTAGGAGACCCTTCTGGTGTGCAGTGCTCTCTTCACTCTTAACTAAGGCACACAGTGTGTGTTTAACTTAATTTAACTGGCTCAGTCAATACGTTCTCTGTTTAATTTAGTACTGCTCTGTTCTTTCGGGGCACAGAGTGCAGTCAGCTGTCCCGTCCTGCACCAGTCATTCCAAGGGGATTTCACCGTGCAGGGAACACCGAGGGATGCTCAGGTCTCTGTCCTAGGGGCACTTCCACTGGGCACAGACACTCATCCACTGCTCCTATTCACTTGTCAGGTCACTTTGTCCAAACAGTAATTCCTGCCTTTGGTTCAGGCTGTCCTTTTCTTCTTGGGAAGAAACCAACGGGGACTCCAGGCAGAAAATAAATCTCTCTCTTGTGTTTTTCTACTCTAGTGGTGCTTTAGAACCAAGCCAAATTGTACAGCAGAGAACAAAACATGACAAGAAAGAAGATAACAACAAAACAGTTCACAGCCAAATGAGCTTGTTTTGGGGTGGCCACAGAGAAGGACCATGCATCAGAGACCTCAAAAGCTTTAAGCCCTATTTTATGAGACTGGCAGGGAACTAGAAAGAAAGGAGCAAGGTGATGGAAAAGATGCCTAAGAAATTGTCCTTTCTCAGCCTCTGACCCCTCCCTGCAGTGGATATTATTCTCTGGGTGATGTATTCATCCACCCAGGAGGAAAGGTAATGGGACTCCTCATCATAAGAGAGAGAATAAGTGGCAGAAGAGCTTCAATTCCTTGTCCTGAGATTTCCATCTTGGCTCAGGACAAAACTCCCCCAAGAAAACCCTTCAAATAAACAATTCCTGAAAAAAACAACGAAGGTAAAAGGATAAATTTTTAGTCATACGGGACCTATTGTTCAGTCCAAAACTCAATCACAGCCTTTTCCTTTTTCTTCCAAAAGAAGTCTCAGTATCTTCTTGCAACTCTGCCCACACTGAAAGGTCTGTTCCCTTCAAACACCTGGAGAAATTACCCTAAAGAACAGAGACACTGCACTGGAAATACAGCCAAACTCTGTGACCTGAATGTATATTCTGTATATAGAGATCCTTTTCTCTACATACACATGATTTTATAAATGGGCTTAGGTACGGTATAACTTAGCAGAAAACTGTGTGGATGTGACATTGAAAGAGAGAGCAAGAGGAAGACAATTACCCTCTCCAAAATGGGTTTCAGTCTAGGGTCAATAATATCAATAATCCTTTAATTACAGCTCAGATCTGAGGACTCCACTGAACTACCCCAGCACAGGCAGATGACAGGCTCTGCCTTAGAGATCTTGGAATCTAGAAAGTGTGCTGCTGGCCAAGCCTGGAGAGCACAAATGTGAATTTGGGGAGACCATGGGAATCCTGAATAAAATCAAGGTTCTTACATGAAATATAAAATTATTCTGTGAGGTGTAGACTGTGAAGGGAAAGAAATGTAACCTTAACACAAGCCACAGACATTTGGAGAGCTGCTGCTGCTGAGCCAAAATCTGCAGCTTGCTAAGCAAAGTCCATTTGTCATACATTCAAAAAGAGAAAGTGAGGTATGGAGGAAACCCAAACAGCAATTAGATGGGAAAAATAATTTTTCTTAGAGGTAAATAAATTCCTATGTGCGAGATGTGGTTGAGGGAGAGTGGCAAAATCTTGGCCAGTGTTTGGTGAAGTGTTCTGTAAGGGCAGCAGAAAATGTTGTTTTTCCAGAGAAATGTGGGACACCTTAAAACCAACAGTGCCCACATTTTGAGGAACAGAAAGGCGCCAACACAGATCCCCTTGTAGGCAGAATCACTGCCTGGCAATGTGTTTAAAACCTGCAAGTATGGTCCAGCATTGATGGTGGAGATGTGGGCTTTAAAATGGATGCTGGAGCATGTTATGCTGGTATTTTAACTCAAATATGCAACAATACCAAGGGAAACTGTATAAAAGTAAAATTTGTTTTGTAGTACTGGCATAAAAGACCAATTCAAAGGCAAGTAATAATTATGATTTATTTTAACCTATCCTGTCATTCTTCCAGTAAGATGGACAGGTAAATTATCTGGTGACCAGATCCAGTTACCACTGGAATCAGTAGTAAACACGCCATTTACCTCTGAGGTTGGGAACATTAATCCCAAATTCTTCTATTAAAACCTAGTCTAGACAGGTAACTGCTTGCAAGTCCTGAAAAGACAGCAGGGAGAGCCCTCAAAACGATGTCTAAATCCCCCCAAGCTGGCACAGAGCGCTCTGCTTTCAGACAGAAGAAGAAGTGATTCCTTAAGACAACACAGAGAGGAAAATCCCCCGTGGCTTTTTACATGCAGTGTGAGAACTGGATCAAATCATACATAACATTTGGGCACTGCCACAGAGCAGCCTGCAGGTCATGGAAATTCCACAGCTGCAACTGAAGAGCCATCACAGCCTTGGTGGACACTGAGGCACCACTGAAACGAACCACACACCAGGAGAGGTGCTCAGGAAAACACCTGAGCTAAATGTTCCAACCAAAATTATTCTCTGACACTTAGGATTCCTGCAAACACGGTTGAACGAGTCATGCTTTAAGTTAATGATTTTTAATGGAAGTGTAATGGGAAGGTGAGGGGTTACACTGATACTCATTTTGGCCCTTAAAGTTTGGTCCATACAGACTCCAGCCTTGTCCAGCCAATATCTGGAGTCTCTCGAGCCTTCTGCGGGCATTGGGGTGTGCAAAATCCATGCTGGACATCCTCTCCCCTTAGGCTGTGAGCTCTGTTCTTGCTCTCTGCACAGCTCAGTGAATCTCCTTCCCACCATAAGGATGTTGCAAAAGGGAATGAAATCTAAAAGCGAGTATTTTGGAGAGCAAGAGACATCAGACCCACTGGTCATTAACAAATTCAACAGATTGCTTCTAAACTGAGCTTTCAAGGATCTTGAGTACAAGTTTTGACACTATAGCAAAGGGTACATCTCGTGAAATGCTGTGAGATTTCTGGGAATGTCAAAATTGTGCAGTAAAACTCTGATGGTCTGACAAATTGTGCACGGTATTTCAGAACTTAGAGATGCAAATGGATGAGCAAGGCACATAATGGAATTTGCAGAATTGCTTCTCTCTGTCTTTGGGTACTCTGCTGCAAAACTGGCTTTGAATCCCTAAAGCAATGTCGGGAAAAGGACTAATTTTATAAGGGAGATAAATCCAATCAGATATCTGAGCATCTAATGACCCCCGTACCCAACCAGTTTAGCAATATTATTGTTTAATTATACCCAACAGCACAGAAGAGAGAGACATCTCTGACGGGTGAGGTACTGCATGCAGATTTACAGAAAACCAGTCAGCTGCACTTGAAGTTGCAGAACAGAAAGCAATCCAGTTGGAGAATAGAAGAAACTGGAAATGAGCTGTGCCAGGGTTGAAGAGAAGGTGCCAACCAATGTATTTATCTTCACTTTTGCCAGTACACATAATGGAGAAATGAGTAAAGCTTCAGTGTTAATCTGAGACTGCAGTGTGAGAAAGTTTCCATTTCAAGCATAAAAAACCCAACCTTCTTATTTTTTTCTGCTAGACTATGATTCTGAAGTTGCCAAAATACCCTTTCTCCACCATTTCCTGAACAGATGAGATGTCATGGGGTATGAAGGGGAGGGGAAAACCTTAGCATCTAGGAAAGAAAGGGTTGAGCATAACATTCATAAAGCACATGTGTTTATGTCAGTTTGATGCACTTATTCAAGTAGGAGGCCAATGGCAATTGTATGCAAATGACCAAAACAAGAGCAGAAGTGAGGTATCCTGTGGGGATTTAAAATGTGGAAAAGGGCAGTGTGATGTTCAGCAGCGGCCAGCTCACTCGAGAACTTATTTCTCAGGAAGGCTTTGTAGCCCACACTGAACTTGAAGCTGTATTTCTCAGAGGGGTGATGGTGCCTGGGTCGAGATGATTCAGCTACGTTGCATGTGCCAGTGAGAGCTGGAAGCACAGCATTGAGGGTGAACTGAAATGAAGATCTTGGTTGACTCTGAGTTCTTCATGTCTGTAGCCCACATGCCTGCCTGGATTTGGCAAAAGAATGGCCAAAAGGGCCCAAAACACATTCATGTGCTGATGGGTACAAAGGAAGGTGCCTGTGCCGATCGTTGTGCTGATATGGGAATGATTTTGCAGATGAAATGGGTAGAGCACTGCAGAGGGAACCGAGGGCATGCTGGGGTTGGTCTGGAGCATTTCAAAATGCTGGACAGGTTCAGAGTTGAACAGTAAGAGCAGTGAAGACCCTTCTGTCCTCTGCTAACCACATCTCAACATGATTGGTGGTGCTGAATCCTTTCTGTGGCTCCTGTAACAGGCAGGAAGCCACATGACAGGACTGGCAGGGGATCTCTGCTCTAAGTAGCATCAAGAGCTGTTTTCAGCAGACACACTGCAGGAAATCTGGGAATTATTCCTTCAGGCACAAGGATTTTGCCCTGAGTCTGGAGAAATGGTTCCTGGTCTTGAAGGACACAAGGAAGGGTCACAATCCCACGGGCTAGCTGGCAAAACAAAGGGCTGATTCCTTTTTCTGCTGGCACACAGTGATGGTTGCAGGGTAGCATTAGCTCTGTGGCCACTGAACACCCTGTTTTTTGAGGGAAGGCCCAAGTTTCAGTGGTGAAGGGCGAAGCTGGGAGCCCAGTGTCCCTCTCTGCACAGTGCTGGTGTAGTAGGCAGTATCAGCAGAGTAAGAACCCTGCAGCCTGATGGGATCACTTACATATCAATTACCACGAGGCAGCAGGGTATTATTCATGCAATAAGTGCTATACAAAACAGCAGAGCAATATTTAGAGGGCAAATACTATGGAGAGGAAAGCTGCAATTTGTTCTGCAGCAGCAGGATGTTCTGTGCACTCCAAAGTGCCAGGCAGGATGAGGGTGATGCTTACATGCCAACTCCTGTATGAGGACAGGTTATTATTTAAACCCCAGATACAATGGTAGGGAAAGAGTATTATTTACTAACCAGGCGGAATGCAATAGCAGCAGTGGCAGTAACTGCATGGTGTAATTTACAACAGAGGAAAAGACATCATTTGCAGACCAGTTATTACAGAATGGGAGGGTGTTTGTTGTGGTACAGCACTGAAGTATTACTTTGAAGCTGACCACTATAGAGGTACAGGGTATTATTTATACACCAAACACCAGAGAAACTATTTTTTGGGGGGAAAGTAACAGTGACAGTTAATCATTTATATGAAAGCCATTCTGTAATTTCCAATATGTAACCTACATGATTATTTCAACCTTGAAACTGTGGTACAGATGATGTAATGTTAATTATACTGAGATCTACAGCTGCTCTACCACAGGGCTGCTTAGCTGGAATAATCTTCTGAAGTCAGTAGATTTATGCCAGCAAAACTACTGAATCTGCCCTGCCCTGTGCAAAGCCTGTGGTGCCTGGGGATTTCCAGGGGTGTTTATTCCTGACCTTGTGCAGGATCCCAGCAGGAACGGCAGGTTTTGCTGTGGATTACAGGTTATTCAATCACCAGCACAGCGACTGCTCTCTCAGCAGAGGTGCAAATGATGGATGGGACCTCCAGCTGGGAGGGATCAGCAGCATTTTCATCTGCTTATCAGCTGCTGGCCTTTGCATTTTTTTTCACAGACCTTTCTCATCCAGTCTGTGATCTAACCTCAGGCAGGAGATGTTCCTTGGTTATTTCCTTTTAGTTTTCCCTACAGATTTTTGTGTCCTGTTGAATTATTCCTGTTAAGTCGAACTTGTATGTCTGCAGCCATGACAAATGATTCCTTTTGTCTTTCAGTGGTTGTCTGCACTACGAATTAAACAAATAATAAAGTGTCCAAGTCTTCTGCCCACTGCTAACCAAGGGCACTGGAGAAGCCAAAGGCACATGGAAATTGCCAGACCAGATGAAACCAATGGTGTGTTCAGACCAGCATCCTGTCTTAGACAAGACCTATATTACCAGCTTCAGAGCAAATTTCTCATCATCAAAAAATAGGGAGAAAATTGCTGAGGAGGAAGTTTCTTTTTAACACGAGGCATTTAGTGGTTGCCTTCTGCCTTGAAGCATGAGTATTTACATTCCATATTCTCCCACTGATGTACACTAGGTTTATTTGGCATGGCTTAATAAACAATTTTACTCCTCTCAGGCCTAACCTGTGAGCACCACCCTGCCAGAAGAAATTTCTGTCCTGATCACTTCATCACTTGATCCGAGGTGGTTGCTCCTGCAGATGCCCTTTTGTCTCTTGCCTTTTGATGTGGCCTCTGTTGAAGTGAGTCCCTTCCCTCCAGGACCTGTCCTACCCACTGCTGGCACAGAGGAAGGCTGGGTCCAGCTCCCCCACACCAAGGTGTGTCAGGAGATCCCTGGCTCCCAGGTGGTTCCCTGATAACACGGTGGCAACCAGGACTATCCACGTGTTCATCATGTGGTGCCTCACTAATACCATAGCAAGCACATCTGCCAGGTCAAGCTGTCCAGTCCTGCCTCTCCTGGGACATCCCATAACCCCAGTTCTTCACTGCAGTCACTGCTCCTTTCCATCATAAGCCCCCAAGCAATTAGGACACAGTGACAACCTGGCAGGAACTGAGCAATGAGGTAGGACTATTCATTCACCTGAGTTAATTTTGGGTCTTGCCCGAAGTTCTCCCTACTTCAACTGCCCCAGGTGTCCTCTGGCTTGCTCTATAAACTGGCTTTTATGGAAAAGCCATGAGTTGTTATGCCTTGGTTGACATAGAGAACAACTACAAGGCTGAAAACCCAGAGGATTATGCTTGTCAGAGATCTCCCATTTCCCTACTATCATCTCTTACTCCCTTCTCTCAGCAGAACTCTTTCTGTGGCTGTCCTCCTGTCCAGCTCCCCTGCACAGCAAGGTTTCCCCCTCAGCCAGCCTCAGGAACTGGCAGAACCACGGAAACCCACAGGCAAAGCCAGCTTCCAGGCTACTTCCATGCAGCATATACAGCAGGAATGGGGTCCTGGTGGCTTCTGGACCTCACTACGTGACCAACACGCTCAAGGCACAGCATCTCCCTTATCCTTGCTTGGTCACAGCAGAGGTGACACGGCTCCAGCTGCCTCCATCAATGTGCTGGAGCCTTTGGGAGCATTAGATCACTCCAGCCGATGGCACAGCAGTTGGGCTTGTAAAGCAGGGGAAGGAAGTGGGAGCAAGGTGGTCCGTGGGGCTGCTACTTAACACCTCAGGGCATTTCGACAGCTAAAGCACATGGAGGGCCTTGGGGTGTCCAAGTGGAATGATTCTGGTATTTCTCATCCTCCCCCCACCCTTCTGCTCTCTGCTCTGTACGGAGCAATCGTCAGGGAGGGGGAATGTCATGCGAGGGAGATGTGGAAATTTTTCTTAAAAAAGGAAAGTCCGATGAAAAGCACACGAAGGGGAAAAAAAAATCTCGGTGTGAAGCGTCTCAAAAAAGGCTGCGACAAAACCCCCTGCCTATTCATCAGGCCAACAAAAAGCTTCTTTAGATTTATACTGTGAGCCCATTGAGAGGGAGGGGAGGGAGGCAGCGCTCACACACCGCCCTTGTGCACACACAGCAGAGCCCGCAGTCCTGCCCCACACACACAGGCCGGGCTGTTCTGCTCGCTCACAAGGAAGCTCTGAGTTTTTAAATGTAAACTGTAAGGTTTCCGTTGTTGCACTGGGCTCAAGTAATTTTTTTTTTTTTTTTAAAATATATAACAGCTCCCTCTCTTTGCTGTCCCTCCTCTCTCTCCTTCACTCTTTAAACAGGCCCAGCTGCTCTGGGCTGCTCGGCAGCCGGCGTGCGCTGGCTCCCTATGTGGTCCAGACCCGCTATGAACACGGCTTTTGTTGCTGCTGCTGGGAAGCTGCCTGAGAGCGGCACACACAGCCCGGCTTGTTCCACACGTGGAGGCTGCTGAGGGCTCGGGAAGCGGGGGGAAAAAAGGAGGAGAAGGAGGAGGAGGAGGAGGAGGCGGAGGAGAGCAGCTTGGGTTAGCTTGTCTTGCGGTAGAGCAGCCATCCCACCACTGGCAAGGGAAAGGGGGAAGCAAGGAGATGGAGGCGGGTGGTGGTGGAAAAGATGCCTCAGGCAGCTAAGAAAGGTCCCGTTGATTTTTAAAATGGGACCAGCTGGCTCTCCACCAGCCCACGTTGCCGCCGGGTGTAAGTCAGCACGGGAAGGCAGTGAAGTCACTGGGTCTGTGCAATTTACGCTCACAGAGGATCTGCCCCGGAGAGGGAAGAGGAGAGTAAAGACCAGTAATGGAGTGGATTTTGGAGTTCCAGCGTTCCTAATCATTATGTCCATCCCTGGGTGATACCAGAGCACTGAGCAACAATCTGATTTTTTTTTTAATGTACATCCATTCGTTTCTGTCTTTTAAGTGATACCATCCATCCTCTTTTCCTCTAAACCCCTTAATATTCCTTACTTATTGGGGAGTATTTTACAGCAATGAGCTGCTGTTTGCTCTGATGGAATCTAAGTCTGCTGAATTTTGTTTAGTGTCCTCTTTTCCTTAGCAAGTTTTTCCCTCCACCTCTTTCACACCCTCAATTTCCTATCCTGTCCGCTCTCTTTGCCCATCCATCCCCCAGCCCTCGTGCTGCTGTCAAACCTGGCTACTGTACACGGAGGTGATTATACAAAACATTAAGCAGCAGTTCAAGTGGAACAGATGGAGCTTCCCCCCAAAGAGTGCTCAGGCTGCAGAAAGAGCTCAACCTCTGTCCTGTCCAGCGATGGTGGGAGGTGATGCCTCCCCTTTTCCATTCTGACAACAACCTGAAACATCTCAGAAAGGGGCAATGCCCCCTTTGACCTGTCAGGCAGATACAGTCTCTTCAAGCCAGCAGGGAAATATAACATCAAACAACCAAAGCAAAGAAAGAAATAGTTCAGCTTCCAATAGTGCCTTTGCAGGATTTGAAACCCCACGAAATTCAGTCCCCCAACCACTGGCCCCTCTGCCCAGCCAACATCCTTTACCAGGAGCTTATAGATGAAAACCAAAGTAGTGAGGAATGCTAAGAAATTCCTCTCTCCCAACTATTTTGTTGTGGGATGCTTCCCCCTTTCCACATCTGGCAGAGCTATTTTGGAAACCAAGGAAAGCTTTTCAAACTGACGTTTTTTGGCTAAACAACTCAAAAGGGAAAGGTTAAAATGTACTCTTTCTTCTGTGTGCAGAGCACTACTGAGCACGGGATTTAAATGAAAAGTCTTAAAGAGCAGTGAATGAGTGGAAAGAAGTAACTTCTGATAGAGATTCTGACAAATGAAGCATTTTTTTTTTTTTGCTCGCTCTACTTCTGGAGAAGAGCTCAGCTCTGTGAAAACTGTTGCTAAAAATACGCTTTGTCTGTGAATGGATTCGGAAAACGGGCAGGTACTGAGGAACGCCCGGAGCAGCTCACTGGAAGCAGCCCAGGGGACTCTGCCAGCCGCCAGTCCCTGACATCCTCACGCAAGGGGAGAGATGTCAAACCCTCGGGCATCCCACTTCTTTTTACTCTTTCTCAGTTTGTCAACCCCTCCGGAGCTTAACACCCCTCCAGCTCAGGGGTCACCCTTTGCCTGCCCCGTGGCAGAGCAATGACACCGAGCAAAGCCACGACCGCAGGAAACCCCGGCGCTGGCTGGGACACTCGCAACAAATCAGCAGGACAGCAGCCTCCATCCCCAGAGCTCGGGAACGGGGTCAGACACATCACCTGAGCTCTAGAGGCAGCTGGAATCCATCACAAGCAAACACCGATGGGTTGGAGGGTCTGTTGGGGAGAGAGAGTGGGGATAACCCTGTCTCTGCTCTCCCACCTCGTGGTTCTGACTGTAGGATCTCTGAATCCATCCTTGATTTCCCTCCCTTCCCCAAGCCAACCAACAAACTTGGCACACAGCTGTTGCCCCTGGCTATAGGTCTGCTCCCCACAACGGGTGAGGACCCTTTGTGCCGAGGTGAACCCCAGGCACAGGCTCCCCTTCACAGCAAGCGCTGCTTGCAGGAGGGAAAAGCTCTGGCTCAATCAATTTTACAACTTTTCTCACATTTCTCTGCTGGTTGCTCACCAGGGAAACAACCAATCCACGGACTGAGAGCCTGCTTCTGTAGAGTAATTAGGAAAGTTAAGGAAAAGACACGAAAGAGAGAGAAGGGAGGAAAGTGCAATACGTTACCTTTAACAGTTCAGTGCAGTGCTTCCAGAATCTAAGTCCCATACACCTGGCAGAGAAACGAGGTCTTTTTCAGTGTTCAAGAAGTAAAGAGCTTGCCACTTCTTGCTGTTACTGTATGTCTTCTTCACAATCTCCAGATGAATTTTCCTGCGTTTTTGGTTTTTTTTTTTTTTGTGGGGTTTTTTTTTTTTTTTTCCTTCCCCGGTTCCCCAGAAGAAATCAAAATTCCCTATGTGGTATTTCAGGTCCTTTCAGGCAGTGGCAGCAGCAGCAAGCTTGAAGAGTAAGTACTGTGTGTGAATGGCAAAAAAGAGAGAGAGGGTTTCAGACCACATTAGCTGCCACTGGCTGCAAAAGAGACCATCAAACTCCTGTCAGCCTCCTTAGATACCTCTTGAAGAGCTGGCACTCTAAGTGTATTGGATCCTCCTCTGGATTTTAGAGTAAAGGTAGGCAGGCATCCAGGGGGCAGGGGGAAATAGGAGGGCTTATGGACCGAAAAGGAAGCCCAGCCTCTTGGAAAGAAGGGAAAAAAAAAAAAAAACAACAAACCACCAAACCAAATACCCAACCCAGAAAAGAAAAGAAAGGGGAAAAAAAAAAAGCATTACAAAAAAAAATACTGTAAATGGAGAAAGCCGAATGGGGAGTGGGGGATTAAATTTAGCCCTCTGGTTTGGAAGCAAACTGGCTGGGGCACCACAAGTGGCTGAGAGAGAAGAAATAGTTTGTGCAATAAAAAGAGAACGTGGTTTGTGCAAACTAAAATAAGATGAAGCTAATTAAGGAACCTGAGCAAAGTATGTGTGTCTGCAGTGCAGTCAATATCACTGCAGTCTGAGCAGAAAGGAGCAGATCCACGGGGAAGCCCAAAGACAGCAGCAACCAGGGCAGTGTAGGGAACTCCTGCACGGCCCCACTTGCTGCTGAGGGAGGGAGGCAGGTGGTGGAGGGAAGGAAGGGATGCTCAGCATTTGGGAAAGGGAAGCACCTGGAGCATCAGTAACTGATAAGTGATATAAACGCAGAGAAAGGAGGCATTTGGGAATGAGTTTGCTTAAAGGTTATTTGGGGTGAACTGGGGAGAAATGGAGAGCCTGTACACACCTAGTAATGGTGGAGGCTGAAGAGACTACCCCAGCACTGAGGAGGAATCCATAACTGAATCCTTGGCAGTAGTGAATCAGTGAGAAAGTGCTGAGAGGACTGTAATGTGTTTTCTTTTTTCTGTCTTTTTTTTTTTTGTCTTTCTTTTTTTTTTTTTTTCCCTCCTGTGGGGTTGCTGGTACCTTTGAGAGGGATCAAAAGCTGTGACTGGGGAGGAGGGAATGGGTCTGTGACTGCAGACCTACACCTTGGCTTGTGAAGGGGCCAGATGACAGCTGGGAGCAGGTGAGAAACTGCTGAGGTATTCACAGTTGAGAAAAGCACTTTTGTTTGAAAAATCTGTTATTTCTAACATGGAAGAGAGCACCACCAGCCTAAAGTAAAGGTAAAGTCTGAAACTGAGCATAGGGAGGTCCCCCTGTGCCCTCCTTGCACCCAAACCACACGGCTGCCCTCAGTATCTCTCCCTCCACTTCTCTTTTGATATGAACTTTAATATCTGCACTTCCCTCTCTTTTCCCAACATCCCACTTTGCTTTCTGCTTTATGATATAATAGTTTCTCTTCTCTCCATAAATTATTTTGGTCCCATGCCTCACTTCAAAACTTGCTTCCTTGGCTGCCTCACTTTTTAACCTGAGGCTCATAACCACCAGCCGTGCATCCATCATCCTGACAGGTAATGCTCCCAGACCACAGAGCGTGGATCCTCACTTCTCCCTGCAAGTCCCTTATTCCATCTCAGAGATTCAATACCAAATTTTGGTTGCGAATCTCCCTTTGGATTATCCAACTCCCACATCCCCCCTTTTTTTTCCCCAGTAGTTCAGCACTAGATATTGACTTAAAAACTTGCCACGTGCCCATATGTTAAAAGTCAAAAGGGCAGTGAGGGAAAGCTTTGGAAAGGACCTTGGAAAGGACGGTGTCTTTGCCACCTGAAACACTGCCTTTGATGCAGCCCAGGCTGCACAAGTGCTCATGGTTGGGTCACACTGAGCTTCTTATCCACCAACGCCAAGTCCTGCTCCTCAGTGAGGGTAAACTCAGCCTGTTCTCTGCCCTGCCTGTATCTATGCTTGCTTCCCTCACCTCACCAGCCTGTTCATATCAAATTTAATTCTCCACCTGATGAGATAAACCAGGGCTCTTCCCACCTGCTCAAAAGGCATTGGATCCATCCCAGGGCTGCCACCACCTGCAGGTGCTGGGTGGGCTGGTACAGACAGGGCTGTGCTGGAGCATCACATGCCTCCCCCCCTCACTAGCTGGGGTGTCTCCTCATGGGCAGCACGGTGTAGCCACAGCAATGAAAGGAGATGGGCAAAACACACTGCAGATGGGGCATGACAGCTCATGCTCTAGGCAGGACTCAGTATTTCCAGCTGGGTGTAAAAGACACATAGACAGGATCTATAAAACGTGACCTGGTTGATTTTGCTCGGAGTCACGTACGTGAGACACTCCGAAACAGCTCATGCCTGACCACAGCCCTTTCTCCCCGTAACATAAAGATCTTTTGGGAAATGTACATGTTTAGTTGTTTTGCTGTGGAATAACTGAGCCCTCTGTACCCTCTGCTGCTGCCGTGGTTTGGCAAAGAAAACCTCATTTGAACCTTTGGTGAGCATAAGCCAGGGAACAGAGAAAATTCCACTTCGGAGCTGACCAGCTAGGAAAATGTGATGCTCCACACAGAGTGGTTTCTTAGCAGCTTCAGGAAGGGGATAGAAACTTCTCAGTACCTGCTGGCTGTCCCAGTTTTTTGTCTGCATCAGGAACGATTGGAAAAACAGCTAAATATGTTCAGAGAAATTGTGATTCATAAACTGCTCTTGTGTTTGTTTGTTCCTTAAGCTGAGGAGCGGCCAGGTAAAAAAAGAAAAGTCACATAGATGACTCTTGTTTGTTGTTTAAAGCAGGAAAGCAACAGTTCATGGCTCTTTGAAATACAGGTAACACATTGCAAAAGTGCTTGCAGTTAGGTAAGATTTTTACATGTCATTATAAATTCAAAGGAGGCTTATGTCTATTCCCGGTGAAGTTTAGCCTTCAGGGAGCACAAATATTTGAACAGAGAACAAACCCTGTGGCCAAGGAAAAGCGGATAATAGCTTTTCTGTGAAAACTATTGAATATCCAGAATTAATATGGTGGAAGCAGTCACCTCATGACAATGGCCAGAAAAGGGAAAAACACCAGACAGAAGAAGGTTGTGTCAATTAAGGTGATAGTTGAAGTTTTAAAAAAGCAATGAAAGGTGGGCTTGGGTGGCTTTTCAACCAAGAGAGAGAGGGAAAGAAAAAAGAAATAGAGCAATAGAAGAATAAAGAATAAACCTTTCAAACTGCTATCAAAAATTGTTTTAATCAAACCACTCATGGTTGTGAACTGCTGCTCCTTCCTTACAACTACCAGAGCAGTCATCTCACAGCTCTCAGCTTGTCTTACTCACAGAATGAAAAGGAGGGTATTGTGTCCCTAAAACACTTACTAATTCTGGAATTATTGTGTTCTATTAAAAGCTAATTTGTCGTTTAAAAAAAACCACTGGGGACATGAGAAGGGGCTGGGGATCCCAGCTACTCTGTGCACAGGTAGCTGAGTGGGTGCACAATTTCAGTCTGTAAATAATTAATGCACAATTTCATTCTGCACACAATTTCAGTCTATGAACACTCTTCAGGTTCTGAAGATTCAGGATCAATCCAGGACCTTTGGGCTTGTGTCCAAAAAGCATTGTTCATGCTTTTCCAGTCAGTTGTCTGACATTGCAACAGACACTTCTTGATCAGCTGTCACCATTTCCTTCAGCGATCGATATTTGAGCTCTCCCTGCCCTGTGGTGCTGCAGAAGCTCTGACACCACACTGAACTGAGGCGCAGAGAAACAAAGTGCCTTGCTCAAGGCTATGGATGAAGCCAGTTTTAGAGCCAGAACACCTCCATTCCCAGCCCTCTTCCCTCTTTTAAAGCCAGCAAAGCCCCCCAGCAGTTCAGGAGTGCGTTTGCTGCTCTGCTAAGCTGAAGAGCAGTGATGGGCAGTGATGCTTTGTAAGGGTTAAGCTGCCACCTCAAAATGTCAGCTTTGACCCTCACATTTGGGTTCTGCATTTCTCCAAGCCCAGATCCCATGATGGGGAAAGCATGGTGTAATATAGGAATGTCCCTGGCATAGCTTTTGTCACTGGGTCCATGAGGGGAGTCATTGTACGGTCTTACTTTGGAGTCCAGCTGGAGGGGTGAAAAGAGACAATGCTGACACTTCTCTAGCTAAAAATTAGGAGGGGCCTAAAACCCCCCGGGAAAGTCTTTGCCTACCGAAAACTTATCCTAAAAGCATGGGGGGGGACTGAAAAGAAATGAGTCAACATCTGGGGGTAAAAAGGACACAGAGGAACATCCCCACCAAACACAGCACCTGTGCCCCTTTATTCCAGGGTGAATATCAGCCTTGTTGGTGCAGGTGGAAAACTCACCCCATATTTAAAAAGCCAACCCCATACACACACACACACACACACACACACACACACAGAGCTTCTCCCAGCCCTGTTTGCATCCCGGATTGGAAACGGTGCCCTTCCTGAACCTCCTGTGCTGGACAAAGTACCTATTGAACCTGCAGTGGCCAGGAGGCTCCAGCTCCTGCTGAATGAGCTGCCTTCTGCTCACAGCCCGTCCCAGCGCTGGCAGACGTAAACAGCGGGGCTCGCCCCCACCCCGATATTGTGGCTTGTTCATCCCCTGACAAAAATAGAATCCCGGGCTGGCGGGTGGGATGGTGCACACAGACAGGGTTTGTTCAGCAGTGGGTTTTTTAAAAAATATTTTCTTCTTCTTGCTTCTCTTGTCCCCTTGGTGTCTTTCTGATTGCGCAACGGGGCTGTGCGAAGGGAGCAGGGATGGACACCTTCGGTCAAGGATTTGGCACTCGGCAACGCTGGATCACCAAGATGAGGCCTCTTACACTTATCCTGGCTGCCAGCACCTCATCTCCATCCTTGGGTGGCCAAAGGGAAGGTCTGGAGGTGATGGGCACCACCAGCTTAAAATGTGTGGTGTCAAGGCTCACAGCAGCATTTGGGCTGGGGCTTGGCACACAGAGGGGATGGATGGTGTCCTGGGGCTGCTCATCCCTCTGCACTTCCAGAGGGCTCCCCAGGGATACTTGCTCTTGTGTTTTGAGGTGCAGGGACGGGCTGACATCTCCTAGGTGAGGGGAGAGGGCAGTGGTGAGGCGGCAGCCTGGGGTGACACAGGGCTGTTAATCGGATGAGATGTGACTTCATGGTGCACAAGGGACTTGCTGTCCCTCCTGCTGCCCAGCTCCATGCTCACAGCGTGTGACACATGTCCTGCCTTCCTGGCCTTCCCTGGGTGACACTGAAACAGCTTTTGTACAGGAGGCACAGTGTGGATTCCTCCCTTGGCCAGGGCGATGCTGTGCACAGCTCCCTGCCCTCTCACACAACTCACACAACTCGTGGCTCTCCCTTTCTCCTTTTTTCCCCTTTTGCCACATTCATGCCCTCACCTCACCTTGTTAATCAGCTGCTTGGACTGAATCTAACTTCGCCCCCCTCCCAGCCTCCCTGATGGAGACTTGCAGGCTCAGCAAGGAAACGTGGGGGTGGGCACCACGCGGAATGTTTGCACAATGAATGAATGAAAACAGTGCTAATTTTATGTTCTTCCCAACTCGGGACGGAGCAACACGGGAATACAGCCCCTTTTGTACGGGCATGGGACATCTCCTCTGTTTGCTTTTCTCCCAGAATGCCTCCTCTTGCCCTGCACAGTATAAACAGGTCGCTGTTGACCTTGGAAGCTGGCGGAGGGGTTACGTCAAGCCCGGCAGGTTTGCTGGGCTGGGTATTTACGGTCTCGCACCCTCTCGCTCTGGCAAGAGGTGACGTACACTGAGCACTCCCAGCTCCCTGCCGGGCTCCCAAGGGGGGCTGGCCACCTCTGCCTGTGGCAGTGGGGAAGCCTGGAGATCTCCCTGACCCCCAGTGAAATTTGTTGCTCAGGGGAAGTTCTGCAGAGAGTTTCTCCTGTGGCTTCCTTTGCTTTTTTTTTGTCGAACAAGGTTTTTTATGGCATTTGTTTTGTTCCAGTGGGAGGTGTTTGCTTGTCTGAGGTCAGTGAGGAAGAGGCAGGGAGGGGACGTGGGAGTGCAAAGAGCAGGAAGTAAATAGGCTCTGGTAGCAGGTGTAGCTTCATCTGTCTTCATCAAAAAGCTTCTCTGGTCTTGGTGGGATGTGCCAGGTGCTTTGGAGTTGGGAGAGATCACTGGAGAGCCTTTTGACCTGAGCATAGTGATGCCACTCCACAAGGAATATTGAGCTGATTTGTTGATGGTGAAAAGAAAGCTCAACAGAAACACCAGCAGCAACCTGACCCATGGAAAGGGCTGCTCCACAGCTCTGGGTATGGCTTGTCCTCTGGCCAGGCTTTGCTGAAAAACAGGAGGAATGAACCTATGCGTCTCAGTGCTGAGGGGTGAATGAGGAGCTCCCCACCCAGAGTCACTTAATTCTGGAGGGGCAAATGCTTCCTCCTGAGATCTGGAAGGAACACCTTCTGTACTTCCCACCCCGACGGTCATGGCCACTGTGCTGGTAGCTTTAAAGCCCCTGCAGAGGACTAGGCCAAGGCATTTGGTGGCAAAGAGCTTTCCAGGAATCCTCCAGGCTGAGCAGCTTCAGCTAAGGAATAAAGGGATTGCAGGGAGCCTTGGCTCCGCTGGCATGCAACAGCCCAGAGGTCATTTTTTAAACAGACTGTCCAAGAACATTCACAGCAGGCAGTGGGCTTTTCTTACAGCAGTTAACTGGTTTTCAGTCCTCAGCAAGAGGTGTGTACTCATCTCTTGGGCACTCAGCCTCTTCTGTCATCCCATTAACACAAGAATCCCCTTGAGCCTCTTAACCCTCTCAGTCCTGCCCAGAATATTCATTTTCCCTTTCCCATTTATATCTCACTTCTTAATTTGCAAGTGAAAGAGGTTTCATTCTGGTAAACAAGAAAATGTTGTAAAAAAGTCAATCTCAAACCCAAAACCCCGCTAAAAGCTTCACTCAGCTGGACAGTAATTACACAGACCCACGTATAGCAGATGTGGATGTAAGATCAGTGCTGGATGTTGCTATCTGCAACTGCTGGAGCCGTCAGAACTCAGTTGCAGGCCTGTACAAATGGAAAAGAGTGTAGAGGGCTTCTTCAGGCATGACGCATGGAAACCTCGATAAATTACCCAACCTCAGGGTTGGCAGTGAGTAGGTAGCTTGTTCCTTCCACTTCTTTTACATTTACTATTAGTTTTTCTCCTTCTTTTTCAGTTTAACTATGAAATCTCATCCTCTGGTTTCAGCATTTCACTCTTTGTTTTCCAGTCTTCAGCAAAGGTGGTTTTTTGTTTGCTGCAGAAGAGAGGACATTTCTCTGTCTGGATTGTAGGCTGGGTAGGTGGAGCTGGAGTGTTTTAGGTCAGAAAGCCCAGAAATATCCTCAGGGTTACTCCTAATAGCACACCTCTACTTTTTCTCACAGTGGAATATATAACCTGCCTCACCTTTTAGCCCTGAGTACTCATGGGGGGCAGATAAACCTTCCATTAATAAGACCATGGTTAGAGAGGAGGTTGTGACCCTCCCATCCTTTCCCCAGCCCTGGACTGGAGTTCTCAGAGAAGCATCCAGAGTTAGGGAGATGTTCACATGGGTCTCCATAATTAAACACACCTCCAGACAGCCTCCTCCTTTTCCTTAGCTTGGTGCTGCTGGGCCCTTCCCACGGGCTGATGTCTCTTTCTGCCCCTCTGCTGAGTTGCCAGGTGGATAAGATGAACAACAGATATTTGAGCCTGGGTTGAGGCACATGTGGTGTGGCTGGTAAGAAAAACGTGCCTTGGCTCGTGCTTGTGTTAGGAGAGAACATTTTGAGCTGCCCCAGGTTTTTGCATCCGTGCTGGGATTAGATCTGCACTCACTGCCAAATACTGGACCAAGGGAGGCTGCAGGGGAGAAGTCCTCAGAACACCTTCCCAGCAATCCATACACTTCTGCTTTACTGACTGCTCTTGCTTTCTTAAAAACCCAGCTGGGACTGTGCTTGGAGCTCTGAACAGGTCTCTCTTTGACAACTGCTGCCTCCTGGCATCTGTGCATTTTTGGGAAACATCCCCCACCGGCCTGCAAAGAGGTGGCTACAGCTCCAGGAGGCATTTCTGTGCCTCTCTCCAGAGGTTCCTGGTGCCTGAATCTGGGTCAGGGTTGGACAGGTCCACCTGAGGAGGTTCTAAGGTGGAGAGGAAAGCAAAGGACTAAAATCCAAATCCCCCCATCTTCATCGGAGCAGCTCTGCAGATCAAGGGCTCTCTGGAAATGTTATTCCTCGGCCGGGGTGTTGAGATCCCAGTGTCAATATTTGTGAAGTAGGAAGGGCCCTGCCAGATGCAGCATTCCCAGAAACAAGCCTCTGTGCACAGGGCTGGGGCAGCTGCTGGGGCTCAGCCTGGGACACCCCACACTGCTGCAGAAGCCCCTGGCCAGTCCTGCCCTGTGCGGCTGGGGGAGGCAGAGGGATGGCTCTACTCACAACCTTAATCTGCCTCTTTGAGGTTTGGGTGAGATTTACCCTGTTCTTCAGAGAAGCAGAGGCAAGCATTGCTCTGATGCTGTAGAGTTTCAGCAAAATGCACGAGTGAGTTGACTTTGATACTGCAGCAGAGCTGCCTGAGGGCCTGGGGGCAAGAGCCTTGATGTCTGCTCAGGAATGATGCTGCTCCAGCACAGCCACTGTGTCAAAACCGTGTCAAAACCATTCCCTCTGAGGGAAGAGGTAACAGTGACTTGACTCTCACAGCCTGGGACAGCTGAGAGTGGGCAAGAAGGTGAGACTTGAGGTAATGATGCTGATGTCAGGCTGCAAGGGTAATGCCACTGTCCCCAAGAGGTGACCTGCCACCTCAGAGAGAATGGGCTGGGAGCCCAAACCTGATGTAATGCCAGGACCCTTCAGGTGAGTGAGTAACAGACCTGGCATTGTCACAGCCTGAAGACTAGCTGCTGCCAGAGCTCGCTCCTTCCTTCCTTCCTTCCTTCCTTCCTTCCTTCCTTCCTTCCTTCCTATTCAAATAATGAGTCCTAAATATGGGGATAGTGTTCCCTTAAGTGGTAACTGCTTGGTATTGATTTTGGGGAAAAAAAAAAGACGTCAGAATATTTTCTTACATGGAAGGAGTGACAACCATTCTTCATCTTGTGGGCCATTCACCTTCTGTCCCCTCTTTCCCCAAGCACTGCTAGAAAAGGCTGGATACGTGTCCTGGGTGGCAAGGAAAAGCCAGATCCACTGCATGGGAAAGTGGAACTGAGCAGCAGCTGAGGCTGCAAAGGTGGAAGCAGAATTAGCAGACCAAGGAAATCCCCACAGTAGGGAGCGAGGGCTGTGAGGTTGTGCTACCCTACCCCTTATCCCTGCTTTCTTCAGCCCCCACACGTAGCACAAACATTCAGCAGACAGCTTGTCCTTTGGCTTGGGACTACTCAGGTGGGAAATAGCCTTTCAGGGCTTTGTGATTTGTTTTACCCTTTCCTTTGTTGGGTCCTTTTACAGGAACCCAAAAGTAGCTGTTTTGAAAAGACAGCAGAGACTGTGTGGACCTTTGGTAACTTTTTTGAAGACCGTGAGACCTGCCAAACAGCCCGAGAGAAAGGATCTTACTGTGTTGATTTGTTTTCTTTGGTTTATGGGGGGAAAAAATATTTCACACATAATTAGCGCAGCCACAGAGAGATTGTATTTAAGGCGCTTTACTGGAAATTTCAAGGGACAGAACAAGGGAAACCTGTGTTAACACAAGCAGCCAGGAGAAGGACCTTGCCTGCAAAATGGTGGGGAAGGACAATGTGGAGTGTTCAAGCTGCAAGAAAGAAACTGTTCAGGAGGGCAGCATGTGCATCAGGGGCTGGGATTAAACTAAGCTGCTGCGTGATGCTCCCTGCTTCCCTCCCCCAGCCCCGCCAGGGCTGCAGGCTGCCCGCCTGGGTGGTCAGCTCTGGCAGAGACTCCACTCCCATGGAGGGAGGAGTGCAAGGACCAAGAGCCCAACTTACTTCTCAGTGTCAAAATCCTTGGTGTCTCCTTCAGCTAAAGCAACCCAATTTCAGTTCTACCCCCGTGTCAGTGTGTGAAACCAGCCAGTCCTTCTATCTTGAAGATCTCTCCAACATGAAATAAGAGATCTCGCCTGCTTTTTCCATCTGCTGGACCAGCTCCAAAAAGAACGGGAGTTCTTTTAATGCAAAAACTTCCAAGACAAACCCACGTTGCTCAGCCTTGTCCATTGTCTAGTGAAAAACCCACCATAGGCCTCTCTCTCCCTGGTGTTTCCACGAAACCAATCACTGGGGGCTTTGCATTCCCCGGAGTTCTGAGTTTCCTAGTGGACCTTGCTGTATCCCGTGTGCTTCTGCCCAAAAAGAGTTGTGTGAGTGAGGTATGATCTTATTCAGGTGGGATTTTTGGATCCCTGGGGCTCAGTGAGATCCCTGGAAAGGAAGAAGCTTAGTTTCTGTTTTACTGTAGTTTGAGGGGCACTGATACAGGAGTAGAGGACTGATGTGTCCGTGAGACCCACGTTGGTACCTCATTGCATGGCACCTGCTGTTGAACTGTCTGAGCTCTCTGCCCACACTGAGGTGTCACTTTAACTTCAGACACACAAAGTACCATTATTTAAAAGCAGAGATGTGCACAGCCCTGCCCAGGGCCACGTTAAAAATCTCTTCTTCACACGTATTTAACTGCCCACAAATCAACCTACAGTGCCCCGGTACACTTGTTCCCAGGCAGGGGAAGCAGCATTTAGCCTCTCCTGCTTGCAGATCCTGCTGTTTCCTATGAAAATCATGTGCTTGCTGCTGGCTGGTTTGTCTTCCTTATTGTTTCTGCTTGTTTTGTTTTTAAAGCTTACATCACTCCGTGGCCAGCAATGTCTTGGGCGTCATACAAGAGCCGCTCTTTCCCAGGTTACCTGAGGGCAGCGCCAGAACTGAACAGCAGCTCCACAGAAGGCACGAATATACTGTGGCCATTTGTTTCCTGCTGTGCTTAGCAGAGGAGTGAGGCATATTTGTGGTGGTTGCTGTTAGACATCAGGGAGGAGCTGTGCCTGGTGGTTGGCAGAGGGAGGGGCATGGGCTGCTGGGTTGTATTCACAGCAATGCCACTGACTCTGAGGGGCAAAGTGACATGACCTGGGCTCCTCATCCTTGACAGGGACATCAGTATATTTAACTATTCCACAAGGGAGCTGGCAGCACCTGGATAATTCAGTAATTCAACAGCAGCTCAATTGTTTGTGTGTCACCTCAGCTGTTCTCTGGCTGTATGGTGGTGCTTGGGATAGGACATGCACGTAGGGGTGTTGAGCAGGGAGGGCTGTGGAGGTAAAGCAATTCAAAAGCCACTCTACACTACATTCAAGTTGTGGGTATCCCTTTCTCTTGGGAGCTCATCTTCCCTCTTCTCCTTTTGGACTTTATACCTTTCCCTGCACAATATTCTCTGCTGGAATATCTCTCGGGCTCTCCTGAAGATTCTGACCTCTCTTGAATCCAGAAGATCATTTCTTTGTGCACATCCCTGACTCCCAGCTCACGTTCCCTCTTGTTTTCCCATGTGCCAGCTTCACAGCAGAAGGCACAAATATGCTGTGGCTGTTTATTTCCTGCTCTGCTTAGGAGAGGAGTGAAGCCTGTTTGTGGTGGTTGCTACTAGCCTTTAGGGAGGAGCAGTGCCTGGTGGTTAGTGCAGGGACTGGAAAGGTACTCGGGCTTAGGCAGGAGGATCTGCCCAGGGAGCCCACCTGTCACAGGTGAAGGTGCTGCACGGGTGCTGAGAATGGACCTGAGGAGCAGGGCATGCATCAAACCCCTGCTGGCCAAGGAGAACCTGGGCACTGGGAACATGATTAACCAAATGAGTGTTTATTCCCATTACTAAGCTGTTGCCTGTAACTCAGGATGCTGATTAATTGGGAAGTGGTACCAGGAGGCAGGAAAGGCCCTGGGACAGTGTTTACAGCACTCCTCCTTGGTACAGGGCGAGGGTGGCCAAGAATAACCCTCTGTTAGCCACCAGCAAGGTGTGCTGGTTGGATTTTTCCATTTGCCCTGTGTATGGCTCTCATCTTTGTCCCCTGACTCATGCCAGCCCTGGAAAAGCCCCGGCCCCAGTTGTCCCCGAACAGGGTTCTCTATTTAACACTGTGGGGAGGTGGTTGGGGTGTGAGGAAGGACAGCACCCATCCCTGGGAGCCCTGGAGACACTCGGGCGGCGTCTGTCTCTGCGCTGCCACTCTTCCCTTAGTTAAAGCCACACTGTTTACGTCCCAGTCTGGATGCAGGGGTGAAGGGCTGGCAGGCACTCTCTGGCTCATGGTACCCTCAGGGCGGGAGACAAAAGATGGAGGAGGGAAGCAGGGCTGATGGCAGAGGCAGCCAGGTCGGCAGGGATTTTCCTTTGATGTGTGTCTCTGGGCAGCACTGCTCCGTGCTGCTGCAGCCGCTGCAATTATGGCACTCTCTTCCCTGCCAATTTTCCATGTCCGTTAGTGCTGAGGTTGGTTTGTGACATTAATTCTTTCTCTGCTGACGTGGGCAAATAAGCTACTGGCGTGTCTCTGATTTAGGAAAGCCAGTGGTCCAGCTCTTTTGCCACAGCCATGCAGAGTGTGGCACACCACAGGCAGAAGAGAGCGGGCACCAGAGCAGAACAGGGCAGCGCGAGTGGTGGGAAAGGGAGAGCTGGAAACAAAGTGCCCCAAAGCATCCTCCCTTCCCACTGCCTGGGCTCAGGGCTGCTCCACACCCCAGGGGTCCTTCCCACAGACCCCACAAACCACAGTACTGGTCTCAGGTGGCATTCCCTGCCTCCAGGAATACCTGCCCCAGCACAAGGCTGGCAGTCCCTAACCACTCAGAGTCCAGCACACTCCCTGCCATTTATTCGAGTGGATGCTGAGAGCATCACCTCCCTGCTGCTGGCCCTGCAAAAATCTCCCACTTTTGTCCTCTCTGGCAGTCTCATAATAAAGATGCAATAATTTTATCTTGCCTGCATAATTTTAATCATAAAGGCAGCTTGAGCACAGGAAGAAAACTACCCCTTTTCTGTGTGACATGGAGTGACTCAAGGAGCCCTTCTGAAACCCTGGTTTGAGCATGAATCTCATTTGAAAAACACTTGGCAAGTGAATACAAGCATATAATATGAAACAACAATTCAATTATTTTAAGGTCCCTCGAAGCAGCAAGCCTGGAGAGAGTTGATGGGAAACTTCTGCCTCAAGATCAAAATCACAGATCCAGGATCAGAATCCAGATGAGAGAATTTGGGTTGATTGGGAATAAACGGTCACTTTTCAGTACAGTAAAAGAAATGACATGAGATTTATGAGGCTGGATGAAGAAGAGACTGGTCTGGTACAACAGCTTCTGGCTTTCTGGACAGCAATATATCTGCTTCCCCCACCCTACATCCAGCCTCTCCATGGGGCCTCAGTCTGCACTGCAGGGAGCTCCTGCTGAGGGAATTCAGTGTGTAAAGATGGGGAAAGAGGTTTCCTTTCTAGGCATGGCCATGAGCTGCAGGGGAGTGAAGGAACTGGTTAATATGAGCTGAGACCTCAGTGGGACGCTTGACAGAGCTCAGAGCAGACTGACCTCAAACACACTCAGACAGAATTTTCTGTCCTGGGGTGATTGCTAGTGCTGTCTTGTGAGAAGTTGCCAACCTGCTGCTGTTGGAGACTCACAGATTCTGCCTGCAGGGCCTGTAGCTGCCTTCATATTTCGCACATCAGACAGCTCTGCAGAAGCTCCAGCACCCAGCGGGACCAAAAAATACCAGCGGAGAGAAGGCAGGAGTAAGAGAAAAATAGATTTTAAGATTTGATCAGAGGTGCATTTCCCCTCACTGGGTAGGCTGGAGAAGCACCTGCCTGGCCAGGTGTTAGTCTGGGATGAGGTGCAGCAGGCAGCAGAGTTTGGGCAGGTCTGTATCACTGCACTCACACGTTAAATTAAGGTGGCCTTTAATTTAGGTGGCCCTGACTGTCCAACCCCCAGACTGCAGTGAAGTGAACTGATGTGGGCTGAGTGATGTGGTGGGATGTCTCTCCTGGTGACACTCTGCTGCACTGGGAGCCTCCCAGCTCCCTGGGGTGAGCCTGGATTCTGGCTCCTCGCTGTGGGGAGAGGGCTGAGTCCACAGCACTGGAAGCTGGGCACCTGGGGCTGGGCTCCTTCCAGCACTCGAGGTAGCTCATTTAAAGCCACCTGGGATAACTGTGCTTGGCTGTGCTGCTGGCAGTGCACACGTGGCCTGAGAGCAGCCTCTCTACAGAAACTCATGAAAAACTGACTCGATGGCTTTAAAGGAGGGGACCAAAGCTGCAGACAGCCCTGGGGCTGAGAAGTAGGGGCCTTGTTCCCAGTCCAGTGCTTAGTTCACTAACCAATCCACTTCAGGCTATTGAAAAGTCCCTCTTTGAGATCAAGGATTGCATTAGTGTCTCAGCAGAAAAGCCTGCTGAGCTCTAATCAGCTGTAGAGAGGGATTTTATGGAGGATATCTTTTCTCCAGGCCCTGCTCCAGCTGCCAGGCATTTGTTCCAGCAACTCACCAGTGCATCTTCCTAAAAACATCAATGGGTGTGTTATAATAGGCATCATGAGGTGTTCTGGCTGGAGAGGAGGTAAAGTCCCTGACTTCAGGAAAGTCAGGAACAGAAATTAAAGCAGTAGGGTGCTCTGGTGTGAAAAAGGCCAAAGTTTCTGAAGCTCTTAACCAGAAATCTACAGGGGTTTTAGGGCAGTCTCCTTAAACAGTGCCTGTGTGGGGAAAGCAGCAGAAATATTATGGGAATGCAAGAGGTGGCCCTAACACGGCGCTCATGGTTAGGGTTTGAAGGTAGCAGAGAGGACATAAACCCAGGGCTCCTGCCAGTGATGGCAGGATAAAGTCCTTTGGGAAAAGGTTAAGATTCATCAGTAAAACAGCATGAAAGTGCATGGAGATGGGTTTCTGGGTGCTAAAACAAAACCACTGAGGACTGTGTGGGCTTAGAGTACAAACTGAATTAGCTCTGCCTGTTTGCCATGATTTTCTTTCAGGCCCTGGGTAAGGGGACAGGAATTTAACATACCCTCTTGGTCTTAGTGGTAGCACAGATAGCATTGCAACCTTCAGGTAAAAAAAGGAAAAAAAAAGAGATGTATGTTTAATTTAAAGCAATTTGTTGAGCCAGTGAGCAATTTGCATAACTCTGTGATCTGAGGAGAGAAGAGGCAGCTCTGGTCATCTTGTCCTGGCTGCCAGTGCCCTGGAGCTGGTGACCACAGGCATCTGGCAGGGAACAGCGGCTGAAGACCCGGACTTCTGGAAGAACTGCAAGTCCTGCAGCTCTCCGTTCACAGAGCGCTCTTGTCTAGCAAGGCTCAGAGTAGGCCCTGCACTTTGCTGAGTGCTCCTCAGCTTAGTTGGACAGCTGTTTTCTACCTGTCACCCTTCCTAAATCAACAGGCTCCTTTGCTTGCTGCTTTTGTATTTTTCCCTGTACAACTCAACAGATAGCTGCTGTTCGATCCTTTAATGGAATTCAGTGGGAGTTAAACTGTTATCTGGGGTTAAATGGTTATTTGTGTGGTCTGAGTGCAGCCTTGCGCTTGGGCAGTGCAGAGCCATGGGCTACAGCCACCCATGGCATCTAGTGGGACACCACTGCTTCTCCTGAGTTAGCAAAGCTGAAAGCTCAGGGAGGTGGCTGGGGGTGTGAGGAGTGTTGCTCTCTCATTCCCTTCCCTCCCGTGTTACCACACCGGGATCTTCAGAGACAAGAGGAGGGTCACTGATGGCACTGGGAGATCACAGACTCACAGAATCATTAAGGGTGGAAAGACCTCTAAGATGATCAAATCCAGTGTTGACCCAGCACTGCCAAGTCCACCACTAAGCCATGTCCCTTAGTACCTCATCTACACAGCTTTTAAATACCCCCGGGGATGGTGACTTAACCACTTTCCCTGGGCAGCCTGTTCCAACGCTTGATAGTCCTTTTGGTGAAGAAATTTTTCCTGCTATCCAACACCAGCAACCTGACTGACAGCAGATGGCCACTCACTCACAAATGACTCTAAGGACTGGTGTGAGTCAGGCTGCAAGTTGCATTAAGTGCTTTGTACTTCGGGGCAGTTATAAATTGCAGTGCTGCTCCCTCCATGGGTTACCTACACCCTGCTAGGAGGAAGGATGCTCTGTGTCATACAGGGTTGACCTGTTCAGTTCCCTGCATTGCTTCTGAGTGGACACTGTGGCCTCTGGCAAGTCTTGTCCTCTCAGTAACTGGATTTCCTATTACAAAAGAGGAGTGGCAGCACAGGTATGTGATGGTGATGCCTTTGAAGAGCAGAGCCACAGGAGTGATGAAAACTGAGGAATGAATTCAGCACTGACTACCTACTGTCCAGAGAAGCTGAACAGGGAACCAGTTTAATGATTTATCACTTGTGCAGCGATGCAGCACGTTACCTCTCCCCTCCCCTTGCCCAGACAGAGGGGACACGCTTTGCACAGTGTGTTTCTGTGACAGAGAAGGGTGTCAGGCCCCAGGACTCCCTGACAGCTGCAGAGGCACCAAAGGGGTGGTTGTGACATTAAATGACAGGAAAGTCATGAAGATAAATGTTCTTGATGATGCTGTTTTGAGTAGAGGGCAGTGACACTTCCAGAAGCTCCCCTGGAATTAGATGATCTCTCCTCCAGCTTACCAGAGAGTTTGTGGGACCTATTTCAGGTTGGGAGAAATGGCCGTAAATAATGAGCTGAAAGAGCTAATTCAGATCCAAAGCATTAAAACTTCAAAGACCCCCTCTAAGGATGCTAAAAGGCAAGGAACTAGTGTGGCTGCATTCGCTAGTGTGATTACCTGCAAATGAAGGCAGCAGCTCTGACTCATGTGCTTATGGAGGAGAATTATAAAGAGATCTGTATTCCCAATTATTCCCCAGGCTGGAGGACAGGAGCTGGGAGATAATGGGCAAATCAGATTCAAAGGTAGAGAAAAGCTGTTTCTCTTTCTCTGCATGGCTGCATGAAGCCCACAAACATGAGATTTGAATTTTCTTATCTCCTACATAGGATCAGCTTAAGAAAATATGGGCATGACTCCACCACCAGCATTCATACACGTGTGCTGTCTTGGCAAGCTTTTGAACCATACCACACCACAAACAGGGCTTAAGGCACTTGCTGCTGCTGGATCAGGGGACAGACACCCTGATCTGAACCCTGATCCCCAAAAACTATCCTGAGGCTGCTCAGCTGCTGAGCCGGGGAATCGTTTTATAAATAAACGCAAATGAAATTTGGTTTCACACAATTCCCTCCAGTTTCTCTCCTGCTCGTTGACGGAGAGGAAATGCTTTTCAGATGCCAGCTGGTGACACTGCTTCATTATAAATTGCTCATGTCCCGTTTTTAAACAGTGACTGCAAAATATTCATCCAGCTCTCAGATCAGGCTGTCTGTCCTCTCTGGGGCACCTCCTGCTTCTTGGGCTTGGAGTTTGGTAAGAGTTGTCTAAAGATTCAACACCTTTGCCTGCAGACAGGCTTGGAAATCCTGAGACTGTCCAAGTGACCCCTCCATTGTCCTTGTTGGGTTCTGGATCAGCTGTGGGAATAGGGCCAGCTGGAGACCTTTCTCTAAAGCAGCCTTGCAAGGACCAGGTCATGTATTCCCTGTGCTCTCCCTGCTCCCACTTGCAGGGGTCTGTGACCCCTCGAGGCCCGTGCCCTCTGAAAGCACCACAGTCCCCGCAGCCCCGTGTTAAATACCACAGCAGGGGTGTGTGTGTGCGGGGTGTCTGCAGAGCTCCCCCCGGGAGGAGGAGGGCTGGGAGTGAGCACTCACCGGTACTTTTCCATCCTCCTCCTCACAGGCTGCTGGCTACCTCGGTGGGAGCTGTTTGTAGGGCTGAAGCCAAGAAGTGCCCATGACGTGGCAAACCCTCTTGTGCCAGGAACCACCTTTTCGGAGCGTTTTCTCCCTCATAGTCATCTGTGTTTTCATTTCTCTCTCCCAGCTCTGCAGGGAAGGGAAGGCAGCCAGCAAGCTGGTGGGGATGGAGATGTCAACTGCATGGGGAGAGGCAGGAATTTAGCAGTCCCTGGGCAAACTCAGCACTTCTGGCTGTCTGGCTGCCATTTTCACACCTTTGTGGATTCCAGCCCCTCAGAGGTGCTGCTGGTTTAACTCCTCCAGTGCCAGGCTACCACAGTCACAGGGGTGACTCTGGTCTTTTCTCTCTCAAAGGCATCTCCTTTCATCTGCTTGTGACACAAGGTTTAGAAAGACAGTGATCAAAGTAGAAGTTTGGGAAGTTCCCCAAGGGTAGGGACAAGCTCTGTGGCTCATTCCTGAACCTTTCTGAGTGGTTGAGATGTTCTTTGGCCTGTGTTTGGTCAGCATTCAGAAGCAATATGTGTCTTTGGTCAGGGGTGGTTTATTTCATAATGGGACCCTTCCATGCTGTAAAATCAAGAGAAGTAAATAGTAAGTCACTTGTCAAAGCAAAATTGAAAAGAGATCTTGAGAAACCATGTTAGCCTTAAGACCTGGAGATTTTTAACCTAGTCCTAAGGACACTGGTGACATTATAGATGGGAGCACTGATGTTTGTGGAGATCATTGTAGAATCCTGCCTGACAAAGCTGGCAGTGTCCCGTAGTAGACATTCCACAAGCAATAAGCACTTCAAGGAGGAGAGAGGTAGGGATGTTATCTAATTCTTCAGCCAACTTCAGTGCACCTGTTAACTGCTGCTGGGTTACAAGGTTTGTCCCAGTGCAGATGCAGGGTGTGGTGCACAGCGTGGTGTATGGATGGCCACCCCTTCAGGGCTTTACCCCTTCAAAGTTCCCTCACTGGCTTGCATGGCAATGAGTTTCTTGTCCCTGTGTGAGGACAGAGGCTGTGCTTGAGGCAAAGAGCTGGATCCTGTGCCCATCTTCACCCCAGTCCTCTGTATGGTCTCGGGTACATCTCTTCTGTCCAGTTCTGCAATGGCTTTTAGCACAGAGACCATCCCAACCTCTGCATTTACATGATGAGGCAGAAGAGAGTGACAGGACCAGGCTGCCACAGGAGCCACATTTCCTGGAGAAGGGCAAACAAACCAAACCACCAATGTCTCATTTCACCAGAGCATGCTGACACCAGCTTACGCGCACACCGCAGGCGGCAATAAACAACAGGAAAAATACAGTCAAAACCAGTCCTGGATGAAAAACCCAACCATGAACAACACTGCATTTTGTATTCAGCTGGCACTTGTGATTTGCTGGGGTTTTTAAAAAACATGATGTTCCTTTGGGTGGACAACAGAAAGCTGTTTGAGAAAAGTGGAGCTCACCCAGCTGCACAGACTCCTCGGGCCAGCATCCCCATGACCCAGTCCCCTCCACTCGCCTTATCCTTTGTCTACCTGGGTCTGTCAGTCGCTTCTTCTCTGTCTGCATTTTCCTCCTCTTCACAACTCAGAACACTACGTGGTCTATGGCTCTGGCTGGAACAAGTGAGGACCTGTGTCGGCTCCAACTGGAGCCGATTGCTGTGTGTAAAGCGATCGAATACAAAAATTAGAAATGAAAAGAAGGTTGGGGCGAGGCGGCCAAAGAAAACACACATTGCAAGCACATGGGGAGAAGAAAAGCTTGTAAGATCCCTGAAACTGGGCACCACTTGGAGTGTTGTGGTGGACACCAGGGAGACACTGTGGCCTGGTTTTTCTCCTGGGGGGCTCTTCTCCCAAGCTCACCAGGACAAGGTCTGGTTACATCAGGGCAGGTAGCAGCAGTCTTTGCTCCAGGGATGTTTTGGAGAGCAAAGATGGGCTGGGGTGGGATTTATGAGCAGGCCTCAGGGGCTGGTGTATCTCTGAGTGTTGCTGTGGGAGCAAAGAGCACGGTGTCTTTCCCATCGTTTGGTTCATTGCAGAGCTTCCCTCCAGCTTGCCATTACTCCCTGTTTCCTGTGCAAAATCTTGCACAAACCCAGCTTCAGTTTCTGACCTCTTTGTCTCAGTCCACCTGGAGAGGAGATGCAGCTTGGGACTGAATTGATGGGAATGGCTGCTCAGCATCCTGGCATCCCCACCACAAACCCTGGCATGGGACCAGGCCCTCAGCATGTTCTCCTTCATGTTTTTAAGGAGTTTTTGAATCACCCCAGCCAGCCCATGGGTAATCTGCGTGCTGCATCCTTTGCTCACTTGGCACCTGCATTTGGCAACTGCTCACCAGAGTCCAGTGCCCTGGTTGTATAAAGCATGTTTGCAAAAACAGGACAATAATGATGTGCTTCTCCATAGACATTTCCTTCACAGGTAGATCTTTGTGCTGCGGTGTGTACCGTCACCACACTCACAAATATTTTTGCAGGTTCCCAAAGGCTGGAGGAGTGTTTGTGTTCAACAAACAGGACCCTGAATCACAGCTGATGGACCCTCGTGCCTTCAAGGGCGAAGAGTTGTCTCCTGCACAGACAGCAGAAGTACTGGGAGAGGAACACAGCTTTTGTCTAGAGCAGCATCCTCTGTTTTGACCCCGGCTGTGTCCAAAAGCCATTACGGTTTGGTAGCATTTTTGGTTGCAGGAGGTGGGAAATCCCAGTTTTGATCCCAGTGACAACATGATTAAAACCCAGCAGCTGGGGAATTTGGTGTTGCCTGGCTTGGTGATTTGGCAAAAGGATCAAGGTCACTCAGTGTGGTCCAGAGTTTTCCATGTGCTTCTCCCACCAGGTTCAGCTTATCTTTGAACACACTGATCAATGAAAAGCTTCTGTCCTGCTTCTGCCCAGCCACCTGCACTGATAAGCAGAGGCTATCTAATACATGTTTATCAATCCAAGAGTGTAAGAATGTCTTCAGTGAGTTGATGTACAGTGAAGACATTTCAAATTTCCTCTGAAAATCAGCTTCATAGCAATTATGGAGACACTGGAAGTAAGTGTGTTCATACAAGCCTGTAGGGGACTGGAATTGAGAGGTGAATTGGCTGTGAAATGCAAATCAGCCATGCTCCAGTGAGTAAGTGGAGCCACACTTTTGTCCTGGCTGAAGATCTGATCACTAGGACACAGTTTATATACTACAGAAAGCAAGAAATTCAGTTCCAAACAAGAAAAGAAAGAACCCCACAAAGGAATCATATGCCCAAATCCACAACAAGGAATGCACATTCGTGTTTACTTTCCACTTTGCACTTATTGGTAGCGAACCAGATACAAATATGTTTCAGGAGCAGAAACCAAGGGCCACCTACATCAGTTTAGCATAATCTCAGAAGTGGGGTCGTGGGAAGAAGGTGCTGCTTCCTCAGGCTTATGTGGATATACAGAATTCAGCCGGAGTTTACATGGGCTGCAGCTCTGCTGCCTGGTTGCTGCTATGGTCTCTATTACAATGATTTGTATCAAAAGAGGAAAGGAGAGAAAAAAAAAAAAAAAAGCCCAAGGGAACATAGCCTGAGTGTGAGAAGTGAAAATGTTAACACAGGCCAAGAAAGCTTTTTCTCCTGCTGAAAATCTGTTGTGCTCACTCTGGAGCAGGGAGCTGGCAGCGGGGCCGGAGCCGTGTTCGCGTTGCCGAGCCTCCCTGAATGGCCCTTTTCAGCCTGCAGTTTCTGAAGAAAAGTGGTAAGGAGCCAAAACCAGGGTGGAGGAACATATAAATACTATGTGTAAGCAATGATATTTTTTTATTTGGAAGCAGACCAATATAGTTGAGACTCACCTTGGATAACTCGCAGTGGGGGTGGGAGAGCTCCTCCCACCTCCACCCACTACCAAAAAAAAATTAGTTTTAGGAGGCTTTGACTCCTTGCTGGCTTTTGGGAACTGCCTGTGCAATGCAGAACTGCTTCCAGCAGCTCCTTTTGCTCCCAGGCACTGGGGTGGGTTTTGCCATCTCTAGATGTGACAAACACACTCCCAACTTCCCATGGGTGAGGCTTGCAGGGAGTATTAATGAAATACATGAGGTGGGACTCACATACAGCATAGCAAGAACATCTAGCCAGGGAGCTGTCACACTGTCACAGAAATACTGTCGGGCTGAATGTGGCTTTGCTGCAAGTCCCTGTTGGGGACCTGCTCTAGTCTTGCAAGGGACACCTTAATCTGATGTCACATGCAGAGAATACGGCTTGGGTAAATAGAGAGAAAAAAGAATGAACTTTCAACCCTGCCCACCCCCAGCTGTTCTCGAGCCATTTCTTCCTAGAAAAATGATGAGCAGAGTGCTTAGTTATGAAATAAGCAATTTATGTATTTATGCAGGATTTACATGCTTAAGCTCCACAGAAAGTCACAGGGAATTGTGCAGGAACAGAGCAAACACCACGAGTGTCATGTTGTGAGTCCATAATAGTGGTGGTGTGTGCTGGAAGAGCTGTGCAAGGGAGGTGTGGTGTTTTCCCACTGCATCCCAAACCCAAAATCCCACAGAGCTTTGCAATGTCCAGTGTGAGGCTGTCCTGCACAGCAGAGAGAGGAAGAAGGAGTAATATTAGTATTAGGGGTTTTTTTTAAATTTTCCCCCTGTGGAAAGGTCCATTCTTAATTCATTTAGGTGACAGGTATAATTTTTAAAAAAAGCTTTGAAGGTCAAGAATAGAAGAGACATTTTTCACATCGAGTCAGTATTTTGGGTTTATGTTCCTGTGACAAATATCTGAAGGTGGTGAAGCCAAATGAAAGATTTTGTACGCTTTTAAACCTTCTTCTTTGGACCAAGGACTGTGTCCCAGTGTCGACATCTGCAGTGGAGCAGTGCAGGTGGCTGTCCCTTGGCTCAGTGGAGAATGGCTCCTTCAGCAAGGCAAAAGGGGAAAAAGAAGGGGGAAAATGGTGGAGCGGGCTCATATTATGCACTAGCAGATGGAGGAAAGGGAATAAACAGAAGCTGTTTGCTTTCCCTCAGTGGGAGAGCCTATCTGGGCAGGAAAGAGGGGACGGGAGGGACAGGCAGGAAGGCTGGCAGATGGTCAGCCTTGTGGAGGGGAGCGGGTGGCTCGTGCAAAGTCGGCTGGAGGGGCTGTGACAGGCACAGGATGGAGTTCCCTGTTTGCTCAGGAAGTCTGCGGTGCGCGTCCCCTTCCTGCACTGCCACGCTGGTCCAAACTCTGATCTCAGCTGCCCCATGAAAGAAATCCCTCCCTCCAAAAGAACCATGTAGTTTTACGGAGGTGTTGCTCCTCTCCTGCTTTTCCATCTGCTGTGGATCATGAGTCTTCCAAAGGGTGCAGACTTGCTGTGCCCCCATCCTGTTCTTTGGGATGACCCTTGTTCTTCACCAGTTCTCAGTCCCACCTTTCACTGCCCCAGCATGTCCATGATAGATCTGCTGGAAGGGGATCACCACGTAAAGCTGCTTCACCCAACAGAGCTGGGGGGTTTGGATCTTCCTGCCATTAACATCTGTGGGAAAAGCATTAGTGTATCACAGAGGGAAATACTTCTGAGGTCAGTGGATGGAGCAAGGATAAAAGCTATAGAAACCTCTGTACTGGAACCTTACTAGTGAAAACTTTAATCCAGCAGTATCCACAATTCCTTCAGACCTTTCAGAAGGAGAAGGACCATTGCACACTGGAATCTGTAGTTCCTTTGAGCTGCAAATGTCCAAACTTCAGGAAGTGGGACCTGTGAAGTTTCACCTGAAGGGATGCTTCCCCGTGATGCTTTGGTCATGGGATAGGACCACATTAAATTCACCACATCTGAATGGTTGCATCATTTTCTTTCCTTGAGAACAGAAAGAAAATTCTGTTTTCCTTTCTGTCTCCATTCCCCTTGCCTTGCCTTTCCTCGTGAGGATGCTGTGCTACCCAAAGTCACCACATGAGAACCTCCCAGTTCGGAAGGCAGGAGCATTCCAAGTTCAGGTTTCATACCCTGCGTCCCATGCTCTGGGCAAGGGGAGTGGATCATGGAGCACCCCAGTGCGCCAGTCGTCCTGACAGCGACATGGTAAATCCCACAGATGGATGCAAATGGGAGCAGCCCAGAGCCAGCAGCAGACTCCCTCTCACCCCCAGGCACGGCTGGAGCAGCACCAGCAACAAAGAGCATCGTGCCCAGCTGGGTGATGCGGGCAGGCCCAGGGCTGTTACCCACTTAAGTATTCCATGTCAGGCTGGTCAGATCACCTCAGTGTGAAAATTATTCAGGGGGTTTTATAGCATTTTTCAAATAAACATGCAGTGCAGACTATTTTCATTGCTTTCCCAGCCTCCTGTAAAATTTGTCAACAGAGTGCTTGGGGAAGAAATTAACTGTGTGTGTCTGGGGTGGAGAGCTCAGCAACAAGAAGGTCTTTTGGCCCTCAATGCCAGCACTGCCGCTGTACGGAGTCCCCATGCCCGTTTCTCAATGCAGGAGCCAAGAAAATACTCTAGGTCAGGCTTTAACAGCCTTCTGAGCCCAGGGCTGTCTGAGTGTGTTAAAATATATCAATACCAGTGAGGCTAAGAGGGCTAAATTTTCCCGTAGCTGATAGGAATGAGACAATGCCTCCCATGGGCACCTCCCCGGGGATGGAGATGAAACTCTCCCAGGAAGAAACTTCGGTCCTGTCCTCCTGGCCTTCAAAGAGAACATTTCATCTCGGTGTGTGTTCACGGAGCGCGCGGTTGAGTGGCCGGGTTTATGGCGGGTGAAATCATTAACACCCCGGCAGCATGAATGCCCCACTTCTGCAGGAGCGGCCGGCGGGCTCGGCAGGGTTGAGGTGCGAGCGAGCCAGCTGAGACCTGAAAAGGCTCAAACATCCCCCAGCACATCAGGGCAGCTCTTGCTCAAAGGAGACTTTATAAAACATTTTACATAATGTTGAAAAACACCCTTTAATTAGCAACGCCTATTTCTCTTTGTCCCTTAGGTGGCAGAGATGCAGTCTCAGGATCTTCCTTTTAATTTCTCCCAGTTTCTTTTCCCAAGAACCCTTTTCTTTTTTCTGTGTTTTCATTGTTGCCAAAAACACCAACAGTGCTTCTCTGTGGGGCTAAATGTGGGAATAAAAGCTTGTGTCGTGGCTGCCATCCCTGGCATGTTGGGAGATGCTCCAGAAGCCTCCCTGGTGAGCTGGGACCTGCACTGATCTCCTGCAGCCAGCCAAAAGGACTGTCTAAGGCAGTGATGACAACACAGAAGAGTGCAGTCCCACAGCCATCCATGGCTGGGACTAGATCCCTACTGCATCCTTTTCCAACCAGCCAGCAGAACCACACCAGAGCCATAGGCTCTCAGGCTTTCCTCTAACTGGAAAGTTCTGTTTTGATTTTGATCAAACCAAACCTCATTTCTAAAGCTGTGAGTCCTCAGCAAGAGCCTCAGAAGAGCTCTAGCAGGAACAAAGCAGACCGAATGGAGAATGGCTCTTGAAAGCCCTTCTGTCACATATATGCTTTACTTTGCTGCTCTGAGTCAGCACTTGGCCTTACACCTCTGCTTTTCCCAGCCCAACCAGGAGAGTGGAAGAACTGGAGTTCCCGAGGATTTAGTAACTAATGTGACTAAGGCATAAAAACAGTGATTCATGTATTTATTTCTGAGCTTGAGCTCTCTGTTTGAACTGCTGCTATTTACAGGTGGTGGAACGTTGTTTCTGGGTGAAAATATTTGCAAACCCCTGTAATCATTAAGCCTTACCCATCATCTGCGCACATGTCCGCACCATAGAGGTGCTATTTTTTGCTGTTGCTCTTTTAAACTGCTTTCTCGTTCTTCATTCAGAAAGGGGAAAAAACCAAAGTCAACACCCCCAAGAACAAAACCCAACCCAAACCAAAACCAAAACTTGGTGCAGTTCAGCTCCCGAGTGGCACAGCATAAGGAGCAAACAGGAAAGAGCCATCGGATACTTCTTAACCCAAAAATCACTGAAGAAATGTTCTTTCATAGGTGCTTTGGGGTGGCAAATGTTCTTAAAGAAGTTCGGGTCACTTCCCTAGCAAACTGATAAAAATGCCATGCTCTGGCAAATAACGACATAAACAGGAGATTGTTGCTCCTGTGGGAATTCCCAGCAAATCAGACTCCAAACTTTTTCAGTAGTGAGATATTTAAATAACCAAACCTAGCCTTCCCTTTATGACTGATATCTCTTCCTTTTCCATGAGCACCTAACGTGGTGGTAACCCTGAGCACCTAATCCCTTCCTCTGCTGTAACTCAGTCATTGCCCTTTTTGGGCTACTCAGGTTAAAAAAAAAAAAAAAAGAAAAGAAATACTGAACTGTGGCAACTTCAAATGTTTTTTTCCATTAAAGCTGCTTGGCACAGTGATTTCCTTTCTGTCTCACCCTTTGGACAGCTGCCTCGCACTTTATCCACTTTTAGGTTCAGGACGTCGAGATGTCTGAGCCCAAGTGGTTTGGGAGTAAACAGGGCTAATGGAAATACCTCTGGACAATGCCTCTATATTTAAAAAGTAACTATATATATTGTGTGTACAGACTATTAATGGGGCTTTTGGCCACACGAATGAATTCAGTCACCATGCTTGAGAGCACATTTGGTTATTAGTCATCTCCCTGAAATCTCCGAGATGAATCCCGCTAGGAAGGTCTGTATGGGAGGTGTCAAAGAGGGCATAGACCTTAGCCAGATTAACCACAAGCCCACTGAGATGGGTGGTTTAGACACAGGGCTGTTCAGGAAGAACAGATTTGTTCCAACTCCTTTCGACGTCACCAAATAATTCTTTTCATTAGTTGACATGGATGCTACAGTCTGGGTGGGAAAAAAAGTCAGATTTATTGAATCCTTTTGTCTCCTCTGATTTTACAGTTGTGCTTTTGTTCCTGTCTCTCTCATTGGTATTTCCTTGGCAGCTCATGAGGGATTTCTTTTTTTGAATGATTGAGCTCATTTTGCGCCAAAAGAGAAAGGAGAGACAACCATTCTCCAAAGCTCAGGAAATGTGACATCACCCAAAATGCAGACCCAGCCTTTTGGCGGCCAGGTGGTAAAATGAAATATTCTCAGCCATCTCAGCATCTCCACTGCAAGGAAATTAGAAACAGAAACTTGGGATGACAGCCCTTGGCAGCTCTATTCAACTCTGGTTTGGGACGCTAAAAAAGCCAGCTCAGTAAGGCTGCTTAGAGAGAATAATAAAAGGGCCTAAATTTTGCCAGAATTGTGGATTTCTGCTTCGCCGCTGAGCAGAAGCTGAGTGGTGACTCACACGTCGCTTGACACAGTCTGGCACTGCTGGAACCTCGTGGGCCTGGGGAATCGTGGAGTTGTGGCTATCCCAGCCAACCCCACCGCTATCCCAGCCAACCCCAGCGCCTCATCTCGGCAGCTCTGGCACGGGAACGGCAGCGCTCGCACACAGAGGGGCACGGGAAGCTGGCAGAAAAATGGGCATTTTACTCTGCATCCCGACAGGCTGGAGAGCATGGGAGCGAGCACGCATCCAACAGCGGCAGCCACAGTTAGGCTAAATTTGGGAAGGGGGTGTTTCCGTTTCAGCAGTGGGCATCAGCAATGGGCATCAGCAATGGTTCTCAACAGAGCTTAACACTTTGGGAAAGCAAAACGTGGCCAGAAATCTTGCAGTGGGCCAGCAGGCTGCTAGGGTTGTGGAAAGCAGAGCTTTGTCTCCTAAAGGTACGTCTCTGCTCATTGATAGGAAGAACAATTTCTGCCCTTGTCAATTGACATTTTATGGCCTGGGTGGTGGGGAAACCACCAGTTCTGGTCATAAAACCATTGCCTCTCTGCTTTTCTAATGTTTTCACGCTTCGATTAGCTTAACACAAGCTCTTTATCTCAGGGGAGGATTTGACAATTTTATGCTGCTGTGTGGTACCTGCCGTGTGCAGACCAGGCAGGAAGATTCCTGAGCTGATGTGTGACAGCAGAGTCCTGTAGGCTGAAACTTGTTCTGGATAGGTGCCAAAGGCTGCTCCAATAACCCCACGTAGCTGGTCCTCCGCACAGAGACAGCACAGATGGCCAAAGAAGGCAGTCACCTGTCCCATACACATGGTATTCTGTCACAACCTCTGGGTATTACAAGCCCATCTCCTCGGAGAGATTTCAGCTGCAGTGTTACAAAGAGCCTTCATGACCTCCTAGCAGAGATATTAATATACCCTCTCCCAGCACAACAAGGATCACCTTGAACTGGGAACCCAAACCAGCACGGAAATAAGAAATGAACCATACACATGGTTCATATATACCTTAAGTGGGTTAAAGTCACTCAGCCCCTTCTCAAGGCTGTGTGCCACGTGGAGAAGAAAAGTCTTAGAAGGGAGGGTTGGGCCCAAGCATGGCTGATGGCAGCACCATAAACAACCCCATGAGCACAGCAAATGGGCCACAGATCCCCCATGCAGCATCACTCGTACACAGCAGAATAAATGCTCTTTGCTGCAGCAGCATCACAGAACAAAAAGCCAGAATATCAAAAGTCAAGTGTGTGGTCAGAGTAGGGCAGCTGGGTTGGCCACCAGTGCTAAAGACTCCTCTCCACCCATGGCTGGATGCAAGTGCAGAAAGAGTCCCAAAGCAGTCTGGAGCTTGCTGGGTACCAGACTCTGCCAAGCTGCAGCAGCCTGCAGCCCTGCAGGCCAGGCTATGTGCTGGAGGACTGAGCCACGGTGCAAAGGGCTCACCTCCAGCTCCACAGCTGCCTTTGAAATAAACTGCCTTCGGTATTGCTACACTGCACCCTGTTGGGCTGTTTAGCTGAATCCCTGCGTGTGGGATTATTGGGAAAGTGGAAGGAACAGCCACTGGTCCTTGACAGTGAACTTCACTCCCTGGTTAACCTGTAGTCACAACTACTGCATCTGCTGGTGCTATGATGGCTGTTTGGTAGAGATGACAAAGATGGTAGACATGGGGAGCAGACACCTTCTCTGTGCTCCCAAGACACCGTCCCATCAGGTCTTGTCTTTTTTGCTTATTTTAACTTGATCTGCGGAGTAAATTTTTTCCCCAGAAGTATCTGTGATTGCTTTCTTTAGAATTAACCTGGGGGTGACTGCTTCTGTTTGTTTTTAGAAATGGAAATGTTCTTTTCCTCCTCCACCCCAGGGCCAGGTTCAGCAATGGGGGAAAATATTGAGAAAATCGTAGAGGGGGAGAAAGTAAAAAGGCTGGCTCTTAGCTCCCACACATGCGAGGAGACCCGGGAACCAGGTAGAGCCTTCTTGTGTAGAGTCCTTAAAAGCTTCATTGTGATGTCTTTGCAAGAACATATTTATTTTGTTTCCTGAGCCGTATGAGCAGGGCATTGTATCTGCCGAATTAAGGCAGCTCTGTGCTGCTCGGAGAACTATGAAATCCCTCCTCTGTCAGGCTGATGTGAAAGGATCCCATTCATCTGGGCACTCCCGCCCGGTGGGGTCTGCTTAGCATTCATCCCAAAGTGCGACAGAGCTCCTACTGCTGTCCCTGGCTCACGCCGCTCCTTCCCTCCTCTCCCACATCCCCGCTGCCCCACATGTGCCGGCGGCCAAGAAAAGAGAATAGGGGACCTTTGCTCCGTGTCTGCTCACGGGCGGCTTTCTCCTCATTGCTATGCAGTGGGCATTTGCCCCAGTACCCTACTTCACACCAGCGAATGCTCCCGGCCCCGCCGTGCGCCAGCGACGTGCGGCGCAGCAGAGCCAAGGGATGTGGGAGGGCAGCCGCCGGTGACGACACGTGAATCAGCAGCATCCCTGCCATGGCAGCCAGGGCACTGCTGGGAAGGAGAGCTGTGGGCTGGGTGGGAAGGAGGAAAGGGAGAGTGTGTCTGAGTGGGTCTGAGCGCGTGTGAGTGTGCGAGTGTGCCTGTGCTTGCACAGAGGTCAGCCTGTGAAGGAGGTGTGGTGCCTGGAGCTGTAAAGGCCGGGAGGGGATGTGAATCAGGGAAGCAGATTGGTGTTGCAGATGTGTGGAAGAGATCAAGGTCTTGGTCAGTTTCCACTTTCTTGTCCTATGTTTGCTTTAATGGCAACTGGACGTTGAGTTTTGTTCATAGTTTGGATTCCTGATATGAAGCCAGATACTATTTGTTTGCTCTAACTTTTCTTTTCTAACATCTGTGTAGGGTCTGACCTCTTTTTTTTTTAATTTTGGCAACTACAGGTCAAAGACAGTGTTGAGGGAAAATTGTGAAGCCGGCTCTTGAGAATGATGCATCGTCTAAGCCAGACACTAAGCAATGTTTCCTTCCTTGCTTACACCTTATTCAGATGAAATTGGACCTTTGCCTGAACATCTGTGCCCAAAAAAGCTCCCAAAACACTTGTACCTGAGAGATAAGGATGACTCTAAGCTAGCCTAGCCCTTGCAGGATGTGGGACTGAAAGAACAGCTGATGCTTAGAGCTGTTTCTCCACATGGGGATGGATCATTTCTGTGTACGCATGAATTACAGCCTTGTCCACTGAAATTTAGCATCGAGAAATGGGTTGGTCAGCTTGGACTGGGCCTTTAGACTTCAGGCAGGCTCTGCTCTTGCAGGTCGGCAGTGGCAGATGGAGTTGGAGGCACAAATTCCAGTCAGGTGCTGGTGTCTCATCCTCTGCCCAGATCCTGAATGGGATGGGGTATAGACCATCCTCCAGTGGATTGTTCTGTCTCTATGTGTGGCCCTTGCAGCAGAAGGAAGTATCCAAAGTCTCCTTGGGAAACGAAGAGCCTACTGACAGCAGAGGAAGCTTGCCAAGCTTCACAGTGTGTGGCCATATTGGACCTCAGCTTTTCCCATCAATAACACCATTTATTGTTTTTAGAGGGAAAAATACACGTTTGTGAGCACAAGATTTCCCAAGCTGACTGCTTCTTTGGAGAGAGGGGGAAAAGGGTCTCTGGCGTAGCTGGAAGGCACCACTTTGCTGCCTTCTGGGCCTCTCCAGAGGCATCACATTTCACTCAGGTTGTCATTTCTGGTTACACTTCCAGCCCTTTCTATTAATGGTAGGCAAGAAACAAGCGTCCCTTTCTTCCCGCCACAGGACTCGCATGGGTGTGCGGGGGGAAGCCAGCCCCTGAAGAAAGGACTACTGAGGAGGGACAATCCCCTTGCACCCTCCTGGTGATGGCTTGGCCACATCCTGCTCAGGGAGAGCGCGCCTGCGAGCCGGGAGCGGCAGAAACTCCGTGTGATACCTGAGCGCTGACCTCACTGGAGACATGACGACATCACAGAGCTTGAGAGAGAAAGCCCTGGGGACCGCCGGCTTAAACACTGCTGCCTTGTGCCTGGAACAACACTTCCAGTCTTCCAGCTTTAAGAAGCTCCAGTCTGTTGGCAGGATGCTGCTCAGGCCTCGCCGGAGGCTGTGGGACTCAGGGAGGCTGAGTGCCGGCTCTGGTAGGAGCCCCAGACTCCACCGATGCCTCTGGGGACCTCTCCCAGTTGTCACTCCGAAGCAGCGAGCAGGGATTTCTGCTGTCCAGATATTTGGTGTTTCCAGTGGTGTGTTTTACAGGACCGGCTGCTGAATGCAGCAGAAGCAATATCTGACACTTCCACGTGGCGTTGTGTCCCTCTCGCAAGGGTTCTTCGCTCCCCTGTCCATTTCAGTTCCCTACAATCAGTGGAGTCACAGCCAAGGAGCCAAGAGCAACCTGTGAGTGTTTGAACACCTGCTTTATACACTGACATGTGGCTTCAGCATGTCACTGCTGGCTCTTACTGTATCACCCGGTGCCAGCACACAACCACAGTGCCACCAGCTCCCTTGAACCCTAATCGCATTTTTTGGGTGACGCTCCCTGGGTGCATATGAGTGGGATCACTGGCAGGCCTGCCCAGCCCCCTGGGAAGGAGAATATAGCTTCAGATACAAAGACGGTGAAATTTTTTTCTGAAGAGGAGATAAAATCTGTATATTCAAGGAGACTCCTTCAAGAAAAAGAGAGGTCAAGAAATAAAGGGCATCATCATGCTATAAAAGACAGTAGTCCCATGACAGCTCATTTCACGTGGCATTTGCTAAATAGAAGCCAGCTCTCTCTAAGAATGGGTTTTCCTGAGAAGTTCCTACACTAATGTATGCAACCTGCCTGTGGAAGGGGTGTTATGCATGCTCTTGGGGCCTCATCCAGCATGAGCTGAATCTGTCACAGTTCCCTGGGGCTCATCTGGGCTCATCATCTCCAGAAGGAAAAGTTTAGGCTTCTGTACGCTCTGCGTATCAGCCGGGCTGTGCTGGCCAAGCTTCACACACGTATGGTGGGGAGCTAAGCACGCAAACCACACCAGATATATTTCCTGAGTGTAATTTGTGCCCAAAAACTCAGCAACCTTGCTTCTAAACATTGCCAGGCTCCTGTTCCTCCAGACACACACGTGTGATCCAGCTAGAGAAGAAGTTTTAATGGCACCAAGTGGAGAAACCGTGCTCCATCCAGGAGGACCAACTCGGAGATGAAGGCCCTGATGTGGTCCTAGTTCTAGTTTGGATCTTTGGGCTGCAGGCTGGGAGGATCAGGGTATCAAGAGCACAGGCTTCTGGCTGTGTTAGTCAGCTCCAAGTCTATTGAGTGATCCACTGCTTCAGCTGGCAGGTGTGAGCCCCAGCAGGGAACACTGTGCCTGGGACTGACCACCCAGCCAGGATCAGGTGCGATGCAAATGCTGACTGGCATTCGGAGGAGCAGACTCCAGAGGAGATTCTCCAGTCATTTTATGATTCACACATTGGCAACTGTGAATCCGTCCTGCCTTGTGTGATCTGAGGCAGTCTGGTGTCCCTTGTCAGCACAGGAAAGATGGGCTGGGAGACAGACCAACTCAGAAGGGGACTTAGAGACGGAAAGTCTTTGATGAGAGAAAAGAAGCATCCAAATGACACTTTTCTCAGTAATTTCTGCTAATTATAAAGCCATTGACTACTATTCCCAAAGCCTCCCTGCATGAGGGAGCTTAATCACCGATGACAATTTTTTGGCATTTTTCAGACTTGTCACTGACAAGAACACACACCAGACACTCCACCCAATGGCAACATCTGCCTCGACAAAATGAAATTTCCATGTTACTCTCAGCTCCACCATTCACTCTGTCAAATTCTCTGTGTTTGCCCCACAGTCACACCACGATGTTACCTCGAGGTAGTTACTGGTCTCAGCTGTTTGCAGAGCATCCTTCTCACAAACAATACAAACATCTTCTCCTTCCAAAAGTCTCTTTGTGGCCTGCAGTGTCCAGGAGAGGAACAGACAAGAGCCCATTTGTGGGCTGTGCTACACTGATTGGATATTTGGATTTCTAAACTCCTCAGTTTTGTCCACGGAGCCTCCTGAACACCTTTGACACTGCTGGTTTGGATCTGGAGACTCTGTAGACAACTTTAATCCCCAAGATAAAACCAGGAAAGAAACAGTGAACAGGGAAAAGAAGGAACCGCTTGCCCAGGGACTGGTCTATGGCGAAATGGGGTGAGCTGTGCCTCACCTCCCCAGACCTAGGCCCAGTTTAAAGCTTCACTTAAGTGTCACAGCCTGCCAGCCCTTTCAGCCAGATGTGGGAGCAGTCTCAGCCGTGAGCCAAGTCGCCTGTGCTGAACATCCAAAGGTGCTGGCTAAGCCCCTTCCCTCTCCAGACATAATCCTAATTGCCAATGCTTGGCAGCCACTCCGTCACGAGCAATAAGGGAAATTCATATTTTGTGTTTTAAATGTGTTTATTAGCCAAGAAGTTATCACCTGAAAGTGGACGCTAGGGCATGTCCAGAAACCTCTTTCCCTAAGGTTCCCACCAACAATGTAGGCACTGTAAGGCCTCATGGCAGCTTGGTACCAGCTTCACGGCTGCTAAAGCTGTGCCGGAGCCTAGAGAAATCCAAGGATCTTTTTTTAATGTCACAGAGCAACTTTTTGAACGACTAACTCAGAAGTGAAGTTTTTTTGAAAAGCTTTATGGTCACTGGAGGAAATCCGTGAGTTGCAGTGTGTGGCTGTTTGATGATGGAGAGCACGTAAAACGTCCTCTTGGGACGAGGCTGGCACGCCGGCTCTTTATGCCTGTGACCTAGTGCACATTCACACTCTGGCCTCAGGGTGTGAATATCCCACTCATCTGACTTCTCCACACCCCCAGCTAATTACAACTCTTCATTTCCTTAAAGAACCCCAGGTGCAAACACACAGATTAGAGGCGGTTACAGGAATAGGTTGGTTGGCTTGCAGAGCTAAAAGGTTATTGTTGTTTCCACGGGGGTTTTACACAGTGTGCGTGTGTCTGTCCCTACATATATTTATATTTCAATTATATTTATGTTATTATTTCAATTACAACCATCCATCTCTTCATAATGCCCGATTTCATTCTGCACCGGATTAAGCCCTGGTTGAATGCCAGCTCTGAAATGGCATGAATGAGTCCTCACAGCATGGGGAACCTTTCATCATGAAGGTCTTGAAATAAATGTCACCACCACTCTCATCTCTTTCTCTGAAACCCTTTTTTGCCTCATCCCTCCTTCCTGCTCACTGAGGACACTATGGCAGTGTATTGACTTGTGAAGAAACAGACTCTTCTTAGGTACCATACGTGCCCTTCAGCAGGAGGGAGGTTGGGAGCCACGGACAGTTTGTGTTCATCTGTCCCTTGGGATGCTGTGACAAGGGTCTTGTCTTCCCTGACCAAATAAAAGTCACTGAAACCCATTATGCTCTTCAGCTCAGATGCAGGAGTGAAAAGGAGGCATTATGGGTTTTTGGCAAGGCCAGTTTACCCGAGCCAGCCCTTGGCACTATTCACATGTCCTGCTTCCCTGGGATAAACACATGCTTTCAGTTAGAAAAGGCAAAATCAGTGACCATCAGGATCATACCTGACCCATCACTGTGCAACCAGAGTGAAACCTCAATTAAATACCTATCTAATTTAAAAACAAAACCAGGCATCCATTTAGCCAACTGCAAACTGTTGAGGTGTCTTAAAGACTACACATGAAACCATCAGATCAGACCATTTTTGTGATCCAGCACAAGAATTTGGAAGGAAATATCTCTCAGCTTTCCTTGTGGCCTCTACTATCAACACTGCCCACAGCTGCTTGGCTGCTTTTAGCTGCCGTGAGAGGATCTTGTGGGGTGAGGGTGTCACAGCCTAATGCTTTACCATCTCATCTTGGGGCATTTTGTATTCTAGACACATTCTTAGGAAGAAGTGACATCAGGATGCCCAAATGAGGAGCGTGTGAATCATCGTGTGGAAAGCCACGTCTGAACAGTAATCAAATTCCTGAGGATTCCTATCTTCAGACCTCTCAGATGCACCCGTGCCAGGAGGAGGAAGTGTAATTCAAAACGAGACAGTTTGAAGTCTGTTCTCTAAGGGTCTAGAAACCATTTTACAGCTTCAGTCATTCTCACATGCTGCAGTTATTGCCTTAGCAAATATATCAACAGGGAAGCATAAACTGCTTTAAAGTTAAGGAAATTCCAACAACTGGATGAGCTGCTGTGAGCACTGGTGGAATGAATCCCAGGCTCCTGAGGGCTAGGGTGATTCAGGCTTTGCATTCTCATGGTTTGTGATTCCACCAGATTTCCTTGATGCAATTATTTTCTTGCGACTCTGCAGTCTACAAAGTCTAAATATAACCTTGCGCATAAAATAATACCCTCATTTCTGAAACAGTCCCTTGCCAAAAGTCCTGCCAAAAAATTGCTTTTTATATTACATTAGTCATGAACTGTGGCTGACAACAAGTTCCTCTTTGCAGACCCCTCCCAGAAATCTTGTGGAAAAGTCCTTTCATTTTATTATTTTTTTTTAATAATTCCAGCCTAGCTGAGCATAACATATCAGGCAGGAAAACATTAATATTTTCCAGAAGTGGATGATGTCTCATGCTGCCTTTAACAGTTGTTGCTGGTCCTTTAACAGATGCGAGGGAGAGATGCAAGCGACTGAGCCGGGAAGTGGTGTCTTTGCTCAACACCAATAAAGACACAAGGCCAAGCTTTGAAAATAGCTTTTATAGTCTCAGAAGGATGAGGGAGTGAACCTAGAGATCTTCTATGTTAGCTAGTGGCGAGGTGCTGTGCCTAATCTGAGGTTCAGACTCCCACCAGCTCATCCTTTATGTTTTCACAGCTCAGGAGCTGAGCGAGGTGACGGCTGTAAAACAAGCACAAGATCGAAAGAGTTCTTCAGGGCTCCCCCACCCAGGAACAGACGAGACATCCAGTGCTGAGAGGTGGAAGAGCCAGCCCTCTGCCATGGTCAGAGCTGTGGGTATCTGCCAGGGTCAGTGCTAGAGAAGCCTTCACCTTCATCACCTGGCTTCACCCATTGCTGCTCCTCAGAATGAGGCAGGAGCCAGGACTCCAGCTATCTCTGCACTTACAAAGGAAACAGGCTTAGATGGCATGGAATGGAATGGAATGGAATAGAATAGAATAGAATAGAATAGAATAGAATAGAATAGAATAGAATAGAATAGAATAGAATAGGATATTTCAGTTGGAAGGGACCTACAATGATCACCTAGCCCTTCCATGGGGAAAAGCAAGCCCCTCTCCCTTTGCCATTCCCTGAAAGGGACAACAGCTGCAGCCCTTAGGATATCACTGCTCATAAGCTTGGGCACTTTAGGGACCTCTCTGCCTCCCTGCCATTTAACGCCGACCCAATGCCTCACATCATCTCAAAGCCAAGGTAGTGGGGTTTGGAGTCAAGCACAGAGTGGCACTGTGCAATAGGGTGTCCACTGCAAGCCAGGCTGGAATTTGGTCTTTGTTCAAGCACCATTAGGAGGAGGAGAAGGGAGAGGAGGTGCAGGGTGTGGTACCACTGCAATTTTCCCAAGCAAAGCCAGTTGAAGTTCCACATCCTCCAGCTACTCGTTCCTCTCTGAAGTGAGGCAGCTGGCCACCCTGCTCCATTGTGCCAGCTCATGTCTAACTGGGTCAGGGTTCTGTGTTTAAAAATAGCCCTTGAGAACAAACACAAGCTTTCTTAGTAACCTTGAAAATTTCACTGATTTTGAGCACAGAGCAGGTGCTTATCGACAGGAGCTTGAGTGAGGGAAGGAAAAAAGCAGAGAGAGTAAAACCTCTCCTGGCTGGTTTTCCACCAAGACACAGATTCAAGCCCAGCACACGTGGGAGGCAGCAGGGGCTCCAGAGGGAGCACTCATGCTGTCTCCTGCAGGAAGCTAATCCAACTAACAGGTAACCCACCTTCTCTCAGCAAACACACAGGGATCACCAGATCTCAGCCCTGCTCCTGCAGCTTGTGCCTGAACCGCCTGCCAGGGTGGTGTGGGTGGTCAAAGGAGCCTACAAAGCTTTGCGTCCTTCCGTCGGCCAGCTGGGAGGGATGCGGCTCTCGTGCCGGATGATGCTCTGCAGAGCCCATGGATAGCTGGTGGCACGCGCAGCCAGCGACACGGGGCCGGAGTTGCCGTCGCTATGGCTGCTCTTCAGGGACCCAAAGACCACATTCCTCGTCCTTGAACTCCAAAGTGTGTCTATTTTAACCCCGCTCTCCATGGCAACGGAGACAAAGCAATGCCGTCTCTGCCTCATGTACCCCCTGGTTGTTCTTGTGAAGGGTTTGCTCTGAGCCTTTCCCACCTGGACCAGTGGCTCGTAGCTAAGCCAAGCCTTTCCCACCCTCTGCATCTCCTGGATGAAATTCTTTCAAGAAGAGCTTTTTCCTTTTTGGCCTCGGTATTAGAATTATTAAATCGAACTTGGATACAGCTCTCAAAACCTTCCCCCAAGATGCCTTTTAATTAAAGCAGTGGAAAGGAAAGACCAGTCTAAATGTTGTAACATTTTTAATTAGTGAAACCTTTATTTTATTTGCTAAAAAACAAGATTACTTTTAAGTCCATTAAAATGAGTCCTTTGTTGAAAGACTTTACAGTGCATGTAAAAGGGAGATTTAAAGGATATTAATAAGGGCTTAAACATCTTAAATATGCTAAAACGATTGAAGAATGATATTTTTTAATGGAAGAACCTAAATAACCTTTTATTCCCACCACGATGAGTGTGTATGTTTGTGTGCTGATAACAAACATGCACCTGCCTTCATCCAGACCCACCTATTCATTTATCCCTACTGCCATGGGGAACTGTAGTCCTTTCCCAATAAAAATGTGTTTCTCAGACAGGACATACATGCTGAAATCACAAACACCTCACCTGCAAGTCCTCTTATTTATGGTCCCATGAGCTGTTTATTGCAATGGAGGACTCTCTCTCCTCAGAGATGTTTAGGAAAAGGATTTTATAACTTCTATAAAAATTACTTAACATTTTCAGAATCAGTTACATTTTACAGATATCAGAGATATAAAACCAACCAGGTCAATTCCTATAAGTCCAAAAGGGTGGCAAATGTTCCTTCTTGGACAAACCTTTGAGTGTTGCCTGCTAATGGGTCTCACTGGCCCTGACTTAGCAGAGCAGAGAGTACCCACACGCTTTCTTCCTTGGCAATCCACCCCAGGTTCTAATGAACAATGTTCACAGGCTCTTCTTAACCTGCTGACCGAGGGATCTGCTCTGAGAAGGCTGAGTTTGTGTTCACACAGACGTAGCAAAGCTAACACGCTGTACCTGCCTCTCTGTGAGTGTCTCTCGGAAGCACCTACTTCTGTCACAGCTCTGCCATTGTGGAGAGACATACTGGCTTTAGCTGCCCACACATCTGGATGTTCTGTCCATGATAACCTGTTTTCTTTTTGGTTTTTTTTTTTTTTTCCTTTTGCAGGCATTCTTATATGGCCTCTTGACAGTGCACATGAAAGTGCAGAGACCAATGTGTTGTCTGTGCATTATAACAAAGCAACAGAAAGCTAAAAGGGGTCTCAGGCTCCCAGAAGAGCTTTTTCATGGTCAGATGATGGAGAGGAAAGGATGTTGCTGGAAGTACTGAGACTTTTGACCTTGTCAAAGTTGCCTGTTCTTGGTCCAAACATTTGGCCTGATTTTAGGACTCTTGATCACATAACTCCATTTCCTATCTTCTCTCAGAGACCACGTCCATGGTCATCATCTACAGGAGGTTCCTTCAGCTCCAGATCATGTTCAAGCCAAAGCACTTTGCTGCTTTCCAAACCCAGCAGCAAAAATCAAACCAAGCCAGGTTTAATCCATCCAGCCTGGATAAAGGGAACAGCATGGAGGGGTCCTGGGGCACATCTCTCAGCATGATACAGCTCTTTCCCTGCAGCCCTCCTGCAAAAAAATAACCCTTCCCCCTGCCCTTCAAAAGACCTATTCCTTGTGATAGTAAAAAAGCAGTGATTACTATTAAAAACCCAAACCCTGCAGGAAAGCAGGGAGGGGGAGTTTATGGCCATTGACCTTTTAACTCAGGTAGGTTTATAAAGAGCTGTCTTTCTGTTGCACCACTGGGATTGTACAGGTTTCTTGGCCATGAATGGGAGCTTTGTAGGATTCTACTGTGTGGTCATTCACGGGCAATCTGTTGGCCTTTTTAGAGACATTTAATAAAAAAAGAAAACCTATCTGAAATACAGGAGGAGGGGGGTAAGCTGAGTATCAGCTAGCGGCCCAATCAATGAGCGAATGTGTTTGGGTCTCCTCCTGGAAGAGAAAGCTTGTTTTAGGAATTTAGCCTGGCACTCACGGGGTTCTGTTTGTATAGCCCTTTCATTTTAAAAAAATACAGGCAGGCAAGTAAGAAGAGATGGCTTGGAGCAGGCATGGGGAGAAGAGACAGGGAGGGAAGGGAAAGGGGAACCAAGGGGGGAAAAAAAAGAACAACTGTTAGAATTGAGAAGAGGGTAATAGTAAGGATGAAGCCAGAACCAACGGTATGTTCTCATTCTGTGGGCACCACACAATTCTCCAGCTGGTGGAAAGTGGCTCCTTGGGATGGAGTAGCATCCCCCAGGGCTGGGAGAACCTGGGTCCATGTGTGGTGGTGCATGATGGTGTACCAAGGTAACAACAGCTTGGGCTGAACATCCAGACACCAAAACTCCATCAATTGACATGTTTCATCAGGAATGGCATGATGTGGAGTAAAATCTGGGGTTTTTGCTGATTGTGTAAGAACAAAGCACAGTGTGGGGCACTGTGCTTTCCCTTTCAAGGTGCCGCTATGAAAAACTAAAACAACTCCCCCCATTTTTGAATGGTGAGGGAGAACTGCTCTCTTGTAGCACAGTAAACCATGCTGAGCTCCTTATATGACAAAGGCAGTGTAAGTGCCAGGCTCAACCATTAGCTAAGCTCCTTTTCTCCATGTGTGTGTGCTTTCATACATATATAATATGGATATATAAATCTTTACCTAACTCATCAAAACGTTGGTCTGTGTAATTTTCACCTTGCAACACACAGCTTGTTGAATCCTCTGCATCACCCTGTAGAGATCAAAAAAGGCTCTCAACTGTGCTGTCCTATCTCTGCTGGTAGCCCTTGATATCTATAATCGGCCTTTCCTCCTCAAGAAAATTAAAGAGTTAATCTGTGAATAGTTGCTAAGAACATTTAAGGATAAAATAAGTATGTAGCCTGGGGATAAGAAATGTTCACTGTCCTTCAGTGAGGCTCTCAAAGAGCTTAAAGAAAATATCTCCCACCAGCTGGTCTACAAAGTGTGTGACTTGTACATTTGTAAACCTGGAGAGTCAACAACCATATATGATGTTAAGATTTGCCAGCCAGAGCCCGCAAGTCCTCTACAGAGACCTTTGCTCTGTCCGTGCTAAGTTGAGGACTGGACTTTAGTTGTGACTGGCTGCAATGCCTGAGGTTTTGACTTTTATATTTTTCAAATCCTGCACTGCTTAATGTGTAACTCTGAGGTTTCTTGTAGCCTGTTAATTTCTGCTCTCTGTGCTAGGCAGACATAACAAAGCCTCTCCAGGCCTGCTCTCCAAGGACACCCAGACCATCCTAGGCCCAAAATCTGTAAACCAAAGCCTCTAAAGGGGGGGAGGGGCAAGCTTGGGGATATTATATCATTAAACTGAAGCTTTAATTGGAGAATTAACCCTGATATGCAAATGGACCAAACTTATAAAAGTGTGAAGAACTCGTGACCTGTTGTCCATCTTGGGGTCCATCTTGGCAATGGCCTTTGGCTCCCCAGAGTGTACCTTGAAGGCCCTTCAAATAAATACCTACCTTTATTCCCTTATTCTGTCTAGTCTCTGTGTCTAGGAGGCCTCTTAAGGCATCAGCTGGAGGAAAAAACCATTGCCTTGTGAAGGAAAACTTTCCATTAGCACAAAGCCAAAAGCATCAGCCAGTGAACCAGCCGGACGTGCCTTCACTCCAGGGCACTTCAGGGGCAAGAAGGAGGGGACATGGGGGTGTCCCACAACACCTGCAGACAGTCCCTAAATTAGACCAGCCCCTGAGCTGGCCAACAAGTGGTGGAGAGCCTGGGCTGGAGATCAGTAGCTGTGAGGTCTCTGCACCCACAGTAGTGAGAAAGTGATGCCTGCTTCGGGAAAGCGATGGCTCTTCATCCCTGAGGAGAGCTGAGGAGGAGCACGGAGGAGATAAAGTCAAATCCTCTGGGTCCTGCTGCACTTCTAGGCCTGGGGCTGTGGGTCCTTCCTGAAATGCTTAATTCCTAGATATACATCGGGGAAATGCTGGTGTCTCTTTTTCAGGGTTTCTGAGGAGCTCAACCGGAGGCCAAAGCAAACCAGGGTTTGCTATCAATGACTCCATTGAGGGCTGGGGCAGGCAGAACATACAGCTGCAGGGCACAGATGCTGAAATGAGGGGGCTTTCCCAGTCTGTGTATCTGTAGGGTAACAAAGTACTGGGAGGGAGGATGGGGGTGTGGGGAAGGATGGAGAGGTTGCCACCGAGAGTGTGGAAATTGCACAGATTCGGAGTTTCCACTCCGAAGTTCTTATAAGGTGTGAATTTTGGCAGAGCTTCATGGCTCCCATGGTAACCTGAGGAGGCTGGAGCCAGGATGTCTGGGGAGAAAGATGGCAGTGGTGTGTTTTAGCTGTCCCCTCGTTCGTGAACTGGGAATCTCTGCCATGATGCAGCACACAGGGAAACACCACAGACCCTGCCAAGATTGTCTGCCCCCAGGCATGGACGGTTCAGCCCTGGGTGCAATGCTGCCTTCAGCATCACCTTTTACCCCTGCTCACAGAGTTCACCAGCAGAAACACCGCTGTGACCTACCAGCAGAAACACCTCTGTGACCTGCCAGCAGCTTCTGCCAGCTGCACACACACACGGAGGTCAGCACTTCATTCCTCTCCCGGCTGCCTGGCCCGGGCAGACAAGCAGCAGGACAAAAGCAGAGGTAGGTGGTTTAGGATACCAAACCCCGCCTCCTCTCCTGCTTAGATAATGGCTCTGAAACTTGTGTCCATCAAATACTCATCTAAATATCCCAGCCCCAGATTTCCAGGGTGCAGAATCTGCCCTGATCCTCCAGCCAAGAGCTCTGCCCCCAGAGGAAGGGAAGAGAGATGAGCACAAGAGGTAGGAACAAGGTCCTGTCAGGTCAATGTGCCTGACTGTAAGGATAATAATCAAAGCAACAGGGATCTCTGGAGGAAGGGAGCCCAGCAGGATGATCCCTTCTGCAGACATAGGCTGCAGGCACCAGGTAGTCACATCTCTGCCGTGAGAACTGAACAAGCTCTTCTGGCTTTTCCTCTGTTTTCCCCTCCTTCCAAAAAAACCCAAAAAACCTAACAAAAAAGAGGACCAGGAGGAGATTGTACTTGACCTTGGACAGGAAGAACAAGCTGGCCAGGACACAAGAACATACCCTGCACTAATGATCCATCACCTAACGAGTGCTGGATGTGTTGTCCAGTGTCTCAAGGCAGGGCTGCTGCTCAGAGAACATCAGCATGTGCTGCGCTGTGAAGGGAGCTCAGGGTCCTCTTCTCCAGCACCTTCTGGAGTTTATGGCTTTATAAAGCACAATCAGACAGCTGTTTCTGAATGGCCAGGGCACTGAGGCAGTTGTTGCCACAGACAGTGTGAACAGGTGAGCTGTGGCCTTGAGGGACTGTGCCCAGGGAAAGTCATGGATAGCCCTGCTTTCCTCAGCCCTGACATGATGGGACAGACCTGGATGCAGAAATATCCTCTCCATTTGTACTGAAGCTCAGAAAATGCTCATGCTACCTGAAGAGCAATCCTCCAGGGTGCTCTTCCTGCTCTCCTAACAGCAGTGACCCTGCCCAGGTTTCAGCCCTGTGTGTTGTCCTGCAGCTGGCTGGGTGGTGAGAGGAGTCTGTGCTGTGCACACAAGCTCAGGCTGGCCTGGGGAAGGGACAGAGGGGCTCACATTGCTGGGACACACACAGCATGCTTTGGGACAGAGTACAGCCCAGGCTATGGCTCATCCCAGAGCTTGGCCAGCCCAGTGAAAGCTGGAAAGAGCCCTGGGATGACAGAAGGAGTTCTCAACTCTTCCTTTGACTACGGCTCTTGTGAGTCAGGTTGTGTTTGCATAAACTGGACCTGGTTGCTAGCTGCAGGTTTTCCTGCCCATAACCACCGTGCCTTTAAAGACTTTCAGCTGTGCCATAATAGAAATTATTGTGGTGACTCCATCTCTGCCTTACTGCAGACACATTCTGGATGGAGCAGTCAGTACGTGATAACACTAAGGAAATAAGATTATTTGGGCAGTTTTTCTTCTTTTGACAGCACTTGGACTATGAGAGATTCCACTAAGAACAAATACTGGCAGAATGGACACGGAAAGGGTGATTTTGTCATGCAAATATTGGAGAGGGTGTTTGGAGTGAGGGATTGAGAAAGAAATTTGACCTGTGTGCCATCAGAGCAAGCAATGCAGCTTTGTCACCACAGAGGTCCTACAGTCCGAAACCTGGGGAGGGAAGGAGTTCAGGAACTCATTTCAAATAAACACACTCTGTGCAGAAAGCTGTGTTTTCTTCTCAAGCTATGGGCAAGGGAAAAGGCAAAAGACTTCAGCAACCCACTGGCTGACAGGTTTCTCCCCATTTTGGTTGAGTGAAGGGAAGATGTTGGCCAACATGCCTTATCCAAACTGCGGGTGTGCAGTTCAGGCTGTTCTGAAGTTCTGCCCTCATTCACAGCCTGACTCATCCTGCAAGAGCTTGCTGGGTGGAAAGTGCCCCCTCTGCAACCCCCAAGGCAGAGCCAAGAGTTACAGGAGCCTTTGGGTAAGCTCGTGACAGGGACTTTATGGAAGAATCCTTGACCTTCAAAGTCTGCAGTTGTCTTGAGACAGAAAGCCTCCTTCCACCCTGCCTTTCTCACACCTTTGCCTTTCCCACACAGTGGAGCTCAGAAGATGTGCCATATATGCCCCCCTCCCCACCAGAGCTGAAAGACCTGCTTTAGGGTCATGTGTTGGCATTGCTGTGCCAGGCTCAGATTTTCTTATACAGCTCAGATTCACCTGCCAGACCTCCCCTGGCACAAATGACAATCTCTCCAGAGCCCAGCAGTGGCACAGGCTGGCACCTCACCCCCTTACAGTAGGGAAGCACAGCTGCCAGAGGACTGAGTGCTGGGAAAGGCAGGACTGTCTTGGAGGGGGAAAAAAATTTAAAAGCCATGTTGGACGTTTATGGCTTTTGGAAAAGAAATGTCAGAGCAACAAAAGAAAATCCAGATGTGCTGCATTCGCATGGTATCAGGCTAATTGGAGACAGCCCCACCTGATTTCTAGCAGCTTAGCATTTCTCTTGCAGTTTATTGACTCAGGATTTTCTCATTATTGGCTCATCTTTGGGAGAAAATACTATTCTTTCTTGGCATTTGATTTTCTTTCAGAAATACCGTTTTTATCACTATTCTTTCAGCAAGTTTTCCTAAGGAGAAACTGGAGGCCTTTAAGCTCAGCTGGAGTTTTGCCACGGTCTTCTGCAAGGATGCAATCTCGGTGTAACCCAAAGGGCTGAGAGCAGGGCTGAAGGCAGCAGTGCCTCTCCCTGCAGGTGCTCTCCTCCACTGCAGCAGCTGTGATTAGAGCAGCTCAGAGTCGCTGTCACACTTACATCAGGCATTGATGCCTGTCATGAGAGGGCTGGAGGGGTACTGGACCTCAAACGCAGGCATGGGGTGCAGGATTTATCTGAAAACCCTCTTGGTAAAGGGCAGCAGAGAGAGAGAAGCCACTCTGGGACGGGGAGCTCGGCAAACAGGCAGATGTGCCTTTCCCTGCTCGTGCATCTCCTAACAGAAATCTTTGGATTCCCGGTTTGTTTTAATGAGGTAGGTCCAGAGAGGCTTGCATTAAGAACTGACAGCCAGTACATTTGGCAGCTGTCTGCCCCAGTGGGGATCTAAGCTCTTCCCGGTTAAACTCAGTCACCCACAGCTGGCAGGTCAAGGGACGCTGAGCTGCAACTGCTGCTTTGTCAGCAAAAGCATTCCCACCGTGTTCCTGCTGCCCCTGGGGCTGTTACACCGGGCAGGGCTTGGCCCCATGGAGACAGCAAACTCGCTGCTGGGCTGAGCCAGGCATGCAAAGCCCATGATTCTCATTCCTGCAGCCTGCTTTCCCTCACTAAGCATAACCCAGCCCAGCCTCCTGCCTGTGCAACGCCGAGCAAAGCTCATATCCAGCAGGACAAACCTGGAGTGGAGTGGGTTTCAGCAGCCCCAGCACAAGCTGAGGGAACGGAATGAATTTCAGACATTTCTGGAATTTCAGCTGTGCCCTGCCACAGGTGCTCAGTACTAGGGGCTGGCAGGAGGGAAGCTGATAGCCCAGCACAGGGAGAAACAAAGGTGGAAAGGCCAAGGGCAGGCTGGTTCCACCCCAGAGCCGGCTGTAGCCTCCTGCCCATCTTATTGCCACCCTGCCTGCACCTCTGGGCTTCTGCCAGGTCTCTCTGAAACACTGAAGGGGACTAAATAGCAAAAGATAATCTTTGTCCCTGGCTGATAATACAGCATTTCTTGGAGCCCTCCCCACAGCCAAGCTTTAAATCTTGCACTTGGGGCTATCTGAGCCCGAGGCAGATGCTGGCTGGGAGAACCCCTGGCAGACTGGAGCTGCCTGTGTGTGTGACAGCAGGCATGAAAGCCTGGTGGCCCATCGCAGGAGATATTTCTCTAAGGGGTGGAACAGGCCAAAAAAAAAAAAAAAAAAAATTAGATCAGTCCTCTTCGAGATTTTCAGCGGTGTAATAAAAGTCCCTGTGTCCTGGATGCCAGGGAGGTCTGGGGGAGGGGGAAGAGAGGGTGAAAGTGAGTTAAATGGGCCTTTCAGAAGCAAGAGAGCACTTAATCTTCTCTAGCCCATTGAGTGCAGATGCTGTTGAAGCCTCCCTGCCATGACAGCCAGCAGAGCTCGCCCATATTGTCTTTTGACAGCCCCAGGGGAGGGCTGAGCTGGCAGAGGGGAGCAGGGCAGGAGGGGAAGGGTGTGTGCTGGCTGGAGAAACAGCCACCGATTCATACAGAGAGGATGAAACCAGGAGCACGGTGTGTCCAGGAGCACTGGGAGAGCGTGTACCTCACCTCGGGATGAAACACAGAGTTTATTTCAGCTCTCGTGTGCTTCTGTGACAGCTTCACCCCCTGTGAGAGACACCAGGTGCAAGGTGGGGTGGTGTGGGGAGAGGAGAGCATGAGGCCGTGAATTGAAAGCGTCTGAAAATCACCTTCACATGTGGTCACCAATGATGCCAGAAGGGAACCCAAGCCTGGAAGGTGGGTCAGGGTACACCTGGGAGAAACAGGCAGATGCTTCTGTTCCATGTTCACTTAAAACAGCACTAGAGGCAGCTCCAGCTTTCGACAGGACAGAGGACACAGGTGGGCAGAGCAGCCCTTACCTGAGCCTGCACCAGGGCTCTATAAGAACAGACTCATCAGGTGCCTCTTCCTTTTGTGTGAGGATTTAGGCGATAGGGGAAGGAAGAGGATTTTTGTCAGGCTGCTGGTGTACAGCCAGCAGTACCTGTAGAGCCAGAGAACATCGTGCTGAAGTGCTGTGGAGATGAGGAGGGTAATAGGAATGGCTAAAAATAAAAGTCTTTGGATTCTAAGAACTTAAAAGAAAGATATTTTTTAAAACGCTTCCTAGCTGCAGCTGGGGGTCAGCAATGCTGCCTACCTGAGGCCGTGTGAACTAAGAACATTAATTGAGCCTCCTGGGTATGTAAGCCTCTTATCTACTTACACACAGTGCTTTATCTGGGCGGGGAAAAAAAAAGAGATTATTAGCTACTTTTAATGAACAGCAGTAGGATGTGCGTGCTCACCACTCTTTGCTGCAAGATGCTTCCCTCTCTCTCTCTGTTTTTCTTTATAACTATTAGTTTTTTAGCATACGAGCCAGGGCTTCAAAAGGGATGTCGGTGTCAGAGGAAGGGAGATGGCTCCTATTCATCTTTTCGGAGCTGAAGGTGTTCTCAAAGCTTCTGCTCTGCTCCTTAATCCTACAGGTGCTTCTCGGTTTCTCAGATCTGATAACTCAAAGGTGTGGGGCTCTCCCTGCCTTGCTTCAGTGACTCCCTGTTTAGCAAGGCAGCCTTTGAAGCTGCTCTGCTGGGCACCTCGTGGTGCCTGTGCTCTATCTGGGGTGCACTGACAGTGTGCATGGCCCAGAGGAGCCTCTGTAGAGCCCAAGTTTTTATGCTGGGGGGACAGCACACGCTGGTCTGGGTTGTGCTCGTGGCTTGGGGGTCAGGCTTGGCTGCAGTTGGGAGTTGCCCACAGTTTTACTCTGATTTTGGGGAGCATAGGAGACAAATCCACGTGAAATCAGCGCCACGCTGGTGCCATCCCCCAGCTGCCCTCTGCCTCCTGCCACCAGCAGAGTGGGGGGGACGTGCTGGCTCACAAAGCCCCAAGGGCCTTGTGCCTGGAGAAGGAAGCTGATACAGGAGAGCCTATCTGCAGGAGCAGGAGAGTAAACCCTCGGCATGGAGTTTTTCCCAAGGCAGACTGACTCCAGCAAGGAGCTCGAGGGAGCCCTGCCTTCCCTCCTGTTGCCTGCCACTGCTGTGCCTCCTGACGTGATCCCTGTCCTGGGTGTCCTCCTGATCTGAGGGTGACTTCCACCAGCTGCTGCCTTTTTCTTTAATGTCTCAGAGAGCTGTGTTTGCTTTTCAGATTCCCTTTCCTGATTGTTTTGAAAGACAGATGCCCTCTGCCCCTGCTCCCTTTAAAAGCCGTGGCTTTTCTTGCTTCTAGTGGGCTGTAAACCTCTTTCCTGTTACAAACGTGCCATTTCAGTTGCTCTCTGGCTCTAAGCAGTGTTGTTTTTCTCTTTCTCTTTGTAAGCTGATTCTTGTTTATTACCTTCTTATCCATAAGCTGCTAAGGCAGGCAAGCAGAGATGGGGTAATTTCCCCTCTTCTGAGCTACACTTCCTAACTAAATTACACCTGGATCTACCACAATAGCATTAAGGATGCTGTTCTTGAGAGAGGGTTCAGGCCAGGATGAGGGTTTGAGAGCGTTGCAGGGCTTTCTCCTTGCCCTCCTGTTGTGTTTGTACCTGGAGGCTATCGGGAACTTCAGCCGTGGGGAATCCACAGTGGTCTGTGGCTTGGCCCAAATGATTTCTAAGCAAGGGCAGGGTGAGAGGCAGGAGCAAAGCAGGTCCCCAAACAGGGTTTTACAATTCTCCCTCCTCACATCTAGACTGAATCCAAGGAACTGGTCAGTCCCTCTCCCTGCAGGAACCAAGCACACCGTAAAGATGGAGCTCGAGGCAGGGGCAGGCACCTTGCAGCTCTGGTTCCTTGCCCTGATCCTGCCCTAAGAGGCTGATTCTTCTCCAGATGTTTCCACAATTTTTCAGCTCCATTCTCAGCTTGAGTTTTCAAAACTGCCTCCCCCACTGCACCTGAGGGCTCATCTAACCTCTTCCTTGCACATCTCATTTCTTGTCCCAGCTTAGCTGCTTCAGCCCATAGGAAGCAGGGCGTGGGGGGGAAAAAACCCCTGTAATTGAGAATCTCAAAGTGGTTTGCAGAGCTCTTCTCTCCCCACTGTGATGCTGCTTGTTCTGGTGGTGGGAAAACTGAGTCAGGGAGCAGTGTTGGGGTCACGTGTATTTCAGGCATCGAGCACCAGAGCAGGACCAGTTTGTAGGATCCCCAGTGCACAGCCCACTCTTCCCACCTCTATGCTTCACCCCACCAAGCAGCCCCCGCAGTATAAAACAGGCTGTGGTTGCTTTGTTCTGGAGACCAACAGTGCCAGCCCCTGGGGATGGTGACAATGGTTCAGGTGGGGGAGGGGGACACAAAGCGAAGAGGGAGCTCTTAAAACGCTGCAGGGCTTGGCATGAAGCAAAGAAATGTAGCAGGGAGAAGGCTCTCTTCCAAACTTATATATATTATTAAAAAANCCCAAGAGCTGGAGCTAAAAAGGCAGCTTGAGGAACGAAGCTGCTGGAGTTTTCCGAGAAGGCTCCCAAGATGCACAATGGGAACATCTGTACCTCGGCTGGCGCCTTGGAAGGGTCTCAGGCCGCAGAGCAGGGCTGGCGTCAGCCGGCTGCAGCCCTGCCTCCATGCCTCCCTCTCCCCAAAGCTTTGCCTCGGCTCCTCCCGCTGCCCCACTCGCCTCGCAGCGAGCCGTAAATCCCCTCTCCCACCTCTCCTCCTTCGCCGCAGGCTCTGCGGGTTTCCAGCAGCAGAGTATCCCGCAGCAGGAGCAGGGGAGAAGGAGGTTTGGCCCTGGGAACAACTGTGCTCTGTGCTGCCCGTGAAAGGCAGTTTCATAAGGCTCAAAATGTCCTGTTATTGGGACCTGCCTGACCAGCCCTGCTCTGGGGATGGAGGCACAGCCCAAACTGGGGCACACACACGGTGTCTTGGCTTTGGCAGTGTTGTTCTCCTGCTTTGGGGGTGCAGGCAGGCAGGATTGACCCCGATCCTGCCTGGTAAGGCTGTTGTGGGGCTGGGGGTGCAGTCAGTGCCTCTGCCTCCATGCCTTGTGGCTGCTTCTGGTGAAGGAGTAAGTGCCCAGAACCCTTGCTGGAGGCCCATAGGCTCCCAGTGCAGCAATTCCCATGAAGAGAGCTTCTGGGAAGTGAAATGGGTCCCTTGGGCCTGAGATGATGAGAGACAAGTCCAAGGGGAAAACTCCCTCCCCTTAAATTCCCATCAGCTGCTCCATCTTTCTCTCTCCCCACAACCACTGCCCCTTTCCCTTCCTGGTGGTCCCCTCCAAGCAAAGTGCTTGCCTGGTGCCAACAAAGAAGGTTTGAGAGGAGACAGAGCCCACCTGAGACTGGTTCTCTGCAGGAAATTTTCTCTCCTGAGTGAGAAGTAAACGTGGAAAATGCATGTATGTTCAATGCAGCATGGGACACAAAGCACTTCCCTCACAAGGGGGTACCCTGAGCTTACACAAAGGTGAATTATGGGGATGACAGGGCTGTGTAGCTTTACTGAGGTGTTTGTCCTGACACTGGACAGAAGTGCAAAATTTGGGGTGTTATTTGCAGGGTTGGAGGCAGTGGGTTGTCAGGTCTCCAGGCAGAAAGGATGAAGGTTTCTGAGGGTGGGATTCACCAGGGAGGAAGGTGCCATTCCCAGAGGTGGCATGAACCTGCAAGGCAGGATCATCATTTGATTGTCAGAGGGAAGCCTCCATGGAGGAGCCTGGGACTGAATTCCCAATTTAATGCCTTGGTTTGGTCAAGCTTTCCTCCACTGAGGGAGCCCTAAAAGATCAAAAGGAGGCTCTGTAGGAGGTTGTTTTGTTCATGTGCTCGTTCTCTACATTCATCCCCAAAATGAGAGATGCTAAGGAGGCCTCTGAGTGCTGTTTTGCCCTGTTTTTATAGCAGTCAGTGATGCCAGAGGCCAAGAGGACCATTCCTGCCTCCGGCTGACATTAGCTCCTCAAGACTCATTGGCAAGGTGTCTCCCTCCAGGACATTTAGGCTGCTGATGCTGAAGGCAAACAAAATTTCTTCTCCATTATTTCCAGCTTGATCTGCCCAGTATAATGAAACCCTAACCCTAAAAACCAAAAATATAAAAACCAACCCAAACTTGGCACAGTTCCTGGCCTTTGTTGCTCTGACCCTGATGTCTGGATGGCTCTGCAGGACCTGCAGCATTGTGAGACCCTGTGTAGGGTGTTTGCCTGGGGCAAGGCAGAGATGAGAAGAGGTGAGAAACCATTTTTGGAGAAAGTTTTTCATCCTAAACTGCACATAACTGCCATCTTAAAATGACAACAACTGCTGCTCTGTGTAGCTCTGGCTTTGATCCTTTCCATCACTCTTCTATTTTCAGAGAGCAGAAGGTTAAGGGGGGCTCTGGCACGTCCCACAGAGTGGCCTTGTGTGACTTGGCCCCTGGAAGTTGCCCCTCATGGCTGGGATCCCCATCTTATAAAGGCAGGAGTGGTTTCCAGTAAAAGGGAAAAAGTCTCCATCGTGGCCAGGCGAAGGCCAAATGCAAACAGACCCCAATGCTGCCCTGGAGCATCTCTGGCTGTTCCTGCCCTGGGCCCATGGGTGGTCCTGTATCCACAGGATGCCCTGCATCCCTGTCCCACCGCATCCTCCTGCCCATGGCAGGGCTCTTCCCTATCAGACACAGCTAACAGTTACTTTATGCCCCTGGTTTTACATTCCTAAATGAATTCCTACCCTCTGAGTAACACTAATGGGTGTTAGGTTGCCTTCTTCCTCTTTCTCCCCCGTCTGGTGCTCAGGAACTACAGCCGTACGTGCTTTTTGGTGACAGCTAATGGATGGTTACTCGCTATTTTACTCAAATGCATTCACCGTGGAATTGCCTCTCTGTCCATTTTCTCCTCCTGTTTTGGGGCTGTCACCATCATAGCAGTAGAAATATAAAATACTAATGGATTCAGGAAGATCTGGGATATGGGAGGGAGGCCAGTGCTTGCAGCATGTTATCAGACCTCAAAGACCCCCAAACACGCAGGGATTTAACTGAGCCATCCAAGTGGCCTTCAGGCTGCTTTCCTGCTTGTGAGCTTCCTAAATACACCCTGGGAAGCCGGGGCAGAGCCGGGCCCCCTCCTATCCCATCCCAGCCTGTGAGGGGATAATTCAGGAACCAGCAGCCCGAGGGCACCATCTAGTGAACAGCCGTGACTGCAAAAACCTGAGACGGGCAGAAATTGAGTGAAAATTGGACTCGGGGGCTCCCCGGGGGTCAGCTCGGGGAATTAAGGAGTCACGCTTTGTGCTTTCCCTCTACTCCTGGTATTTTTTAATTTTCTCCATCAGGTTCCCCCAGAGAAGAGCCTTCACCGCACTGCACCCTTTGTGGCAGGGATGCTGGCCTGGAGCACACCACGCTTGCTGCTCTGCCCTGCCCAGCGGCATTGGGAAGATGATGGCATTATGTTTTCTTGTCTGGGAGGGGGAAAAAAAAGGGATTATTTCTAATGCTTTGTGCAGGTGTGCAGGAGTGGAGTGGGGGAAGCAGCTCTGCTGTGGGGCAGGTCTGAGCTGGAGGCATGGGCTGTTCTTTTGGCTGAGATGAAACCTCCCTTAAAGTGGAAAAATTCGAAAAGCCCCACAGGTGCTCCAGCATCTCCCCATCACCCCCAGGGTGAGCTGAGAGGGCAAAGGCAGAGGCTGAAGGACCACAGGCTTCAAGGTCCCTGCAATGATGCAGCAGATGGGGATGAAGGAAACACCACACCACACTGCTGCTGTCCCCCGTGCCAGTAGGCTGAGCTGGTCCCCTCCCCACATTGCCTCACTGGGAACTGCACACCGTGCCAGGAGAAAGCTGCCCTATAACTTGCTGTTCCCCAAGGAAGAGGGGTTTCTGCAGCCCAAAAGCGATTCTGTTCCTTGATATCTCTTGCCATTGCTGCTAGCCTGGCTCCTTCAACGTGTCCCTGTTCCCACCAATTCCAGGGCCAACCCCAGTCCCCCCATCCATAAGATAAGTGGTTATTTTGTCATCTGGCTTGCAGAGAGGCTGTGGTTAAGGCTTGGGCTTATGCTCATGCATTCAACCCCGCTGTCCTTAGAGCCTTTTTCCTGGGCAGCTGCTGGAGGAGAGAATCCCCAGGCAGGAACAAGGAAAGGTGACATCCCCAAGCAAGACCACAGCAGTGACCCACCCCTCAGCTCCTCCTTTTCCTAGTGGAGCTGAGGAACACCCCACATTCCCCCAGAGCTGCTCCCCACAAGTCCCTCCTGATCTAAAGGTGGCCCCTTCAGCAGTTGTTGGCCCCCAGGACCTGTTGGCATCCATCCCCCAGCTCACGCCATGAGGGCTGTGGGGTGCCTGTGGTGGGGTGAGCCATTCTGGGGGTGGCTGCCTGCACAGAGAACGGAGGGGGTTTATCCCTGGGGGCTTCTTTGCGTTTTGCCTGCAGCAACCCTTCCCATGCACCCAAAGCATCCGTGGAGCAGCGACTGAGGGGTACAGGGGTACTCAGCTCAGGCCACCCCACCTGTCCAGCTCGCCCTTTGCAGCCCCCTTTGGGGCCAGCTCCCCGGGGAGGGTGGAGCTGCTGGGAATTGTGCCTTTCCCTCCCATATGCACACAGTCACGATGGTTAGTTAAGTGGCTTGTTTTTCATTAGGAAAAGACTGTTGCTAGGCCACCCTGTTCCCCGGCGTTGGTCGGGAAGGGGCTTTGCAGCCAATCCGGGAGGCTGTGCCGGGGTTTGCACACGCACACATCACGCACACCCCTCCTGCAGCCCAGGTGCTAAGCGGCTGCCAGATGTGCCCATTCATTTCCACATCACACCTATCCGCTTCTTCCGGCCAAGCCGCATATTAAGGCTCCTGAGATTTTAATTTAGAGTTGGCTGCGAGTTTTCTGCCTTCTAATTTACCCTCGCGGGGCAGAGGAGAGGGGTGGGTGGGGGTGCTGATGGGGCGGGGGGGCAGGGGAGATGGGTCCTCCCTCTGCTGTGACAGGTTTGGGTTCCGATGAAACGCCCGAGTGAAGCCTCTGCTCTCTGACTGCAAACCGGGTGAATCGTCCCTCTGTGTCCCCACAGCGAGGGGACAGACTGCCTCAGGTTAGGGGCTTGCTCTGGACTGTTATTAGGTACCAGCATTCCTCCACCCCAAGACATTCATGTTGTGATTTTTAGGGATGTCCTGTCCAGCACCAGGTGTTGGTGGCTTCCTTCCAACTCTGTGATTCTGTGATTTGGGGTTTACGTGGCATTTCAACCCTACGTACCGTGATAAGCAGAGCCAGCAGCGAAGCCAGCCAGCTGTTTGATCAGGGGACACTGCTCCCAGCTGTTCTCCCCATGAAAACAGCCCCCAGAAGCTGGGAAAGGTGCTGGACCATGGCCAGGCATGGGGGATGCAGGGCAGGAGGCTCACACACGTCCCTGGCACAGGGCTGCTGTTATGGCTGCTGTTCTGCCATGGTGCTGTTCCAAGTACCGTGTGGGTGTCCGACACACACCCAGCAGAATCTCTGGTGCATGGACAAGGGAGGGAGCGAGCAGAGCCCAGGATGTGAGCAGGATGGAGCCTTTCACAGCTGCAAAGCTCTCACCGTGGCAGGAAAGGAATGGACACCAAAACACGCAGGAAAAGGTGGACAATCCACACCAGCCTCAGTTTTTGAGTGCCCCCCGTGAAAACCCCCATGTAGCAGGAGGAAAGCTCAATGAAAGCAAGAGAAAGCATTGAATTGCGCCTGCTGCTCAAGGAGAAGCTGTTGCTAGACAGAAGTAAAAGCCGTCGCCATCGGCTCCCATTGGCTCAGCCCCACTCCAATGACAGCCTTATCGGTTACCTGCACTCGCAGCTGGCTGGAAAAAACTCATTTGACAATGTTTTCCCTCTGATAAAAAAGCCCAATGCTGGATTCATGGGTTTGGGTTAATCATTGTTCAGGGGTTGTTGAGATAACAGCTGAGTTTTCTGCAGATTCTTCAATTATCACAAAATTTAACGTAAATGGTGAGCCAGCCCAGCTCTCCTTCTCCCGCCTAAAGATGCTCAGCCTCCTGACACGAGCTCCAGCAGGCTGCTCCTGAGATGAGCCGGAGCGTGTGATGAGCCGGAGTTTGTTCAGCCACGGCAACTCCGAGCTGGCACGGAGGTGAATATTCACAAACACCTGTGAAAATCCCGATTAGCTCTCAGAGGGTGAAAATGGGGAGAATGTTGCCATTTCGATTATTCAGAGCAAACACTGTTGGCAGGGAGCGGATTGCCACCACCTCTAATCATCCCTGTGGGGTTTGCTCAGCAGCAGCCCTGTTTTGGGGGGCTGCAGTGCACAGTGTTGGGGTTTTCCACGCCCTTCAAATCTGATGCAAATAGGGATTTACCCTCAAATTTGCTTCTCACCGTCCCCGAGAGCTGGAGATCATGGCATAGAAGCAAAGCTTGCAGGCCACGTCAGCATCGAAGAACAGCTGGCCTTTGGCTGCCTGTCTGCCTCCAAATTTGCCTCCAAAGCAGGGAGGGTATTTCAGCAGGAGGGTTAAATCAGTGGATGGCCAAGATTTCGGAAATGCTTTTTTTTCCCTTAATTGTGCCTTAGGCTGATGGCAAGGCAGGCTGAGTCACAGCCTGATAAAGCCTTCTCCAGGTCCATCCCAACACACCAGTGTCTCACATCGACCATCACAGGGCTCAGCGCAAGGCATTGAAACAGGGGAGCTGGAGGGACAACAGGTTGGGGCTCAGGTGGACAAATAATTTGGGAGCCATGGGGTGCCCCGTACACCCCAAGGGGATGTGGTTACATGGCCGTGAGCAAAGCTCTGCTGTGTCCTTCCTCTGCTTTCCCAGGTGCAAAGACAGCACTGCTGCATCACTTTTGGAATGCCACCATCTACTGACAACAGGATGCAGAGCTTTCACCTTTCCTACAGCTTCGCTTCCCTCCTGCTACCCTGGGGGAGGTGGAGATGGCAGAGAGGAGGAAACAGACCTGCACCAGCTGTGCTCCTCTGGCACCCCTTTGTGCACCCCGAGGGGTTCAGTGCCCGCCCTGCCCAGCCAGGTCCTGCTGACACTGCACAGCTCAGCTGAGCTGCACCCTGAGGCTGGCACAGAGGGTGGTGCTGGCCCTGTTTTACAGTTTGCTGTGTCAGGAACACACCTGGGACAAACTGGAACAAGCAGGATTTAAAGGTGTACCACGGGGCCATGTTTCCTTTCCTGTCCAGACCATGAGCTCATGGCAGAGCCCAGATTACTGTATCCGTTGAAGGATGGTTTTGTTTGGGCCACTGTGAGGACAAAGATTTTTAGACGTGCCTGACACATTTCAAAGCATTTCTGAGCCCTTCCTGGCTTCCTCTGCCAGGCAGGGAGGAGTTAAGAAGGGAAGTGCAAGATGTGTCTGGTAATGGCACTGATGTGTGCGTCAGGTGTGTCTACATCACCCGGCTGCCTTGGCCGCTTCCCAAGGCTGGGGCTGAGGTCTCCTTACCATCCACCAGCTGCTGGGAAAAGCCTGGGACAGTCTGGCCTGGCTGATGGGGTCATAGACTCCATTCCAGTGCTGGCTGTTGTACCCCACTGTGCTGCATGAGGCTCCCCCAAGTCCCCAGGGTGCTGGCAGCCTTCCAGGCCCCTCTGCCACCTCCCATCTCACAGCCCAGGCAGTGGGACTGTGCTAAAGGGCTGCCCCCGAGAGCTGCCCTTGAGGCACATGGCAAAAAAATATCAATTTTCTATAACCACGGCTGGTCAGTTCCCTGGGGAAACTCCCTGTGTCCAGCCCCAAACCCCTCTCTGGTGCTCACACACCCAGCTGGGGCACATCTCTGCAGCCACAGGTCACCTACGTGTCACCTGCAGGCAGAGTCACTGCAGATGAGCATCACCCTATCCCCACACCATGACAGCAGCCCATGCCACAGCTCACCAACATTCCCACAGTGGTCTTGCTCCCAGACCCTGGGCTCTGGCTGAGCCCATCCCCTGCTCTTCCTGCCTTCACAGGGGTGTCCCCAGAGCAGAGGGGACAAGCCTGTACCCCAAGGAACTCCTTACTCCTGCCACTCAAAGCACCTTTTCCAGTTGCAGGTGGGCTTTTAAGCCCTAGAACATGGCATGGTGCTTGGGCAGCTGTTTGCCAACCTCATCCCTGCCCTCTCACTCCAGGACAGCAGCCAGATCAAATCATGCAGAATATACACAAGGGTTTCAGCCAGAACAGTTTTTAATTCACAATTGGACAATTACGTGAATAATTTATTTGAAATGAAGTGCATTCTATGCTCTTGTCCAGGCTGGACACTGATTAGACCCAGACTTTCCTCTTGAACTTCATTGTGCAGTTGGATCCCTATAAATCTATGGGGCCTGATGGGATTCATCCAAGAATCCTCAGAGCTGCTAGTGTCATCGCAAAGCTGCTCAACTATTTTTGAGCAGTCTTGGGAATCCAGAGAGGTCCCAGCTGACTGAAAGCTAGCAAATGTTGCCCTGATTTTGAAAAAGGGCAAGAAGGGCAAGAAGGGCCCTGGAAACTACAGCCTGTCAGTCTCACTTCACTGACAGGTAAAATCATGGAAAATATTTTTCTGGAAGGTATTGAAAAACACCTGCAGGACAACGCACTCATGGGTCACAGCTAGCATGGCTTCATGAGGGCAAAGTCCTGCTCATTGAACCTGACTTCCTTCTACAACAGGGTACCCACCTAGCTGATCAAGGGAGACCAGGTGATGTAATCTTTTTAGACTTTTAAGGAAAGCTTTTGATGCCGTCTCTCACAGTATCCTTCTGGGCAAACTGTTCAGCACACAGCTGGAGCTGAGTACTGGAACAGGCTCCCCAGGGAAGTGATCACAGCACCAAGCCTGTCTGAGTTCAAGGTGTTTTTGGACAAGGCTCTCAGGCACATGGTGGGATTCTTTGGGTGTCCTGTGCAGGGCCAGGAGTTGGACTCAGTGATCCTCATGGATCCCTTCCAACTCAGCATATTCTGTGATTCTGGGAAAGAAAGTGAGGAGCAAACTGATTGTTTACTGTTCCCAGATGGTTTTCAGCCTTTTGGCATCAGCGAAACACCTCAGTCCCTCTCCTTGCTGTCTGGGAGGACAACCCCACAGAAGGCATGGCGGGTGTTGGCAGCCCCCATCACGTGCCCACGGGGGCTCCTCCAGGCTGACACAGGACCCTGCTCATCCCCAGGTGACAGATGAACACGGCGCAGTCACAGCTCTGATTTCTGTGCGACAGCTCGAGGCTGCAGACAGCATTTTTGGGAGATTGCTGGTGTCCAGGTGTCACCATGCCTCCATCCCTGAGCAGGGCTGGGTACTGGGCACAAGCCCCAGGGAAGGAGGTCAGCAGTCACCTCCACCTTTAACAGCTGAAGGCACCAGGATGGCCCAAAACACGTGGAGGAGATGCTGTCCCCCATCACAGGCCGCTTGCCATCAGGTCTGTGGGCCAGTACTGGTCATCCAGGTACTGGCTGCTGTCTGCAGTGGGGTCTGTGATGGGGCTGGGGGGCCGGGGGGGCAGGCTGTTGGCCAGCTCCTTCTCCCACTGCACCTCCACCAGTCTATACAGCTCCATGGCTGTCTGAGCATCCTCCACCGATGAGTGTCCTTTGCAGCCAACCTGAGAAAAGAGGGAAAAACCTCGTTAGATAGAAGGGGCAGCAAAAATCCCACAGGTCATGTTGTCTGCTTGCTTGGAAGGGCACAAGTGCTGTGGGTTTTGGAGACAGCAAAGGCTTGATGTGGCCAAGGCCATACAGGTATCTCTTCAACACTTTCTGGAGGGCACAGATCCTCTGTGTCCCTGTGATTTTACTGAGATGCTTAACGGTCAGCTTGGGAGGTCCTGGGCTCTCCCAGCTTATTTATAGCCAGGAGCACTGGGTGAACAAGGTTCATCTCCACCTCACAGAGAACACACATCCAAGTGGTGCGAGGACCAGGCTGACCACAGAGGTTCATAGCTAACCCAGGGTTGTTTCCCATCTCAGGGCTCCTGGTGCTTACCTGGATCTTTTTATGGAGCAGGTGCCTGGCCAAGTTCTTGAGGGAGACATTGGCTCTGACAGGCAGCCCTGCCCTCTTCTTCAGCACAGGGATCTGGCTGGTGTCTCGAGTTCTGTCTTTCGGGTGGAAATACTTCAGGGCTTGGAAGTCATTGTGGATGGCGTGTCCTACCACAATCTTGTCTTTCAAGATCTTCAAGATCTGGAAGAGTCAGAGAGGGTTAGACAGACACCACAGCGAAAGAAACACCAATTAAGCATAACATAAGCCATTCTGTATTAAATTCAGCTCCTTGACTTCTAGTTTTTAGGTTCCCAGAAGGAATAACAAGCAAGCAAATCAACCCACCGCACAGCTTCAGAAGCTCCTGTGTTGTGTCTGCCTCAGAGCAGCCCAGCAAAGGCCACAAATAATCCCAATTTGTGTCTGACAGATAACACAAAGGCTTTTTGGAATTTTTTTTTTTAAATTTCTTTTTTTTTTTTTCCCCCTCACCTCTGCCTGGGCAGCCTTGAAGGGAATTGCATTCTTCATGTGCTGCTTGGTGATGCCACTCCAGCGCGTCCGGTAGTCCACGATGGGGAGCTCGGGCTGGACATACTTGTCATAGATGACATCCCCCTCGTAGTTCACCACGGAACAACGTGCCAGCTCACTCAGCCTGCCCTGAGGACCGGTGCCCACCATCTCACAGTCGATGGCCACGTACTTGCCCGGGCGCAGGACTAGGGAGGACGTCCGCACCCTCTTGGAGCTGCCGTTCCCCTGGGACAGCAGCACGGAGTGGTGCCTGGCTATGCTGTCCGGAGAGGCAGATGGAGACAGGGATGCAGGCACGATCCGTTTGGGCTTGGGGACCTTGTCACAGCGCGGTGCCGTGGTGCCATTCGCCTTGGTGAGTGCCTCCAGCCCCGCCTCGGGGCTCTGGCTGCCCAGGCGCCCACGGGGGCTCAGCAGCCCCTTCTGCTCCAGCAGCGCCCGGCGCTCCAGGAACCGCTGGTGCTTACGGCTCTTCTTCTTGCTGCGACCCTGCGGCGAGCTGGGACCCTTCGGGGCCGGAGCGCAGCCCCCCGCGGTGGGGCCATGGGTGCCCTGCAGGCTGGGCGCGGACACCTTCGGGGCGGGCAGCAGCGGGGTCATCTGCCCTTTGCCTGGTGGCATTCCTGCTGGAGCGTGCACAGGGGGCATGAGCGCCATGCGGACCCCATGCTCCCCTGCCAAAAAAGGTCGCACATACCCCACGGCAACCCCCCCACGCCGGGTTACACAGGCAGGGCAAGTGAAGGTGGCGGGGGAGGGGACACGGACACACTGTCACACCCTATCCCCACGCCTCTGCACCCTCATTGCCCGGTCCCACACCGCCCCATTCCCGCTCCCAGGGCCCTGCCCACCCCCTCGCCGACCCGCAGCCCCCTGCCCACCCC
>VXAD01007337.1:377693-489865 GCA_013399195.1 Dicrurus megarhynchus
GGCCCCAGGCGGCCCCTCTGCCCACCCCCGCCCCCCGGTGTCCCCGCTGTCCCCGCTGCTGACCGCTCCCGGCGCGCCTCACACGTGTCCGGCCCGGAAGCGGCCGCACGCACATGCCCGGGCAAGTCCCGCCGTGTCCACGCCCCCTGCTTTTCCATTGGCTGCGCCGGGCTGTAATTTGCATATGGGCGGGGCTCCAACCGCCCCTCAGGGCAGGGATGCTCGGGGTTTGGGGTTTTTATGGGAATTTCGGAGCCCCACATCTGGAGCTTCCAGCCCAGACTGGGCGATGCTCAGGGCTTTAAGCCTGTCCTGCCTCTGCTCCTGGTAGAAAGGGGCCCTCCGTGATGGTGGGTTTGGGGTGGGATTCACGCTGTGGTGCCCACGCCTTGCAGCGCAGCCTGGCATCGGTATGCTGCAGTTTTCCCTGTGTGTTTGCTGACCGTGTGGGCATCCCCTTGTCCTGCGGGTGGGGTGGGCTGAAGCACGGCAGCTTGGGGTTTGCGTTCTCCCAGGGTGCTCCCCAGGGTTGTGGGGCCAGCTCCGGCTGGGGCATGGTTGAAGGGGGGGTTTCAGACCGGCCTCTCGTTGCTTCACTCTCAAGGCTCACAAAAGCAATGTCCGAGGTGGTCAGAAGAGGAGGAGGGCCTCAGGCAGCCCCAGCCACCAGCTGGTCCCTATGCAGTCAGCATCGCTGCAGAGGCCGTGTGCCCTAAGGCAGACTGTGACTTGTTGTGGTGGGATGAGCCATACAACAACAAAATCACTAGTCTTCCACAGGGAACCAGGCACCGTGTCCATCCTCATCCCTCTGGGCCTTGCTGGGAGCATTCCCTCTCCCTGCTACCGATGGGGCTCAAAGGGATGCAGGACAAGTGTTTTTGCACTCCACTGTTCTCCCTTTCCACCACTCATTAGCTTCTCTAGCCTGGTCGGAAAGGAAGGGTTTAGATTACCCTGTGATTTATCTTTTCGTATTTCTTTTCTGTTTTTCTTTTGGTCAGTACACCTCTTCCTTAAATCAGTTGCTCCGTGTTTTGCATCTATTGCTTCTATCCCTGCTGTTCAGCTGATTAATCTCCCTTTAATGAGAGTCATTCAAGTGTCTCACAATATCTTGCTAGGGAGTCTTGTCAGGTCTCTATGTAGAAATTTATACTCTTTTCTGGTATTTTTGGTAAAACTGTGCATTACAGCTCTTGGGGATGGTTCATTTGGTATTCCTGGGCCTCTTCACCCTGTTTTTCCCCCCGTCAAATGAGGTGTGAGCTAATCATCACCACAAAATTGGGAGCAACCTTGAGCCTTGCTGTGAGGGACATGGGCTTGCGTTTCTGCTCCAGCTCCGGGTGGATAAGGAGGTGGTGTCACTGGCTGCTCTTCTCCCTCACATCCTGCATTATGATGAGAGATTCAAGTGCCTGGCTGAGAGCTTCTCCCTGGACACGTTGCTGTTCCACTCGTGGGGCTGATCACTCTTGGCTTGTCCACAACAAACCCATCCATCTTCCTTCCTTTCTTCCCAGGATGTAGTTTGCATTCTCTTTTAGAGAGCAGAGTTTTAGCTGTACCCTCACGATTACAAAGAAATGTCAACAGAAGAAATTATGACATGGGGGGAGGAAGGAAAAAGCTTTTTCTGGCTTTCCAAAGTGACCAGGCTTGGGAAACCAGATAGTCCAGGATGCAAGGGAACAGTGCTATCATTTTTTTCCCCTACCCCATATGCAAAGATGGTGGTGAAAAAAAAGCCAAAATATCCTTGAAAGATAAGTCAAAATAACTTTGAAAGTGTGCTGTGGCCTCCTGCGATCCCACTGACCCCTGGGTCCTCAGTAGATGGTTCTCCCTTTGGTAAAAGCCTTGTGCTGAACAGGGATGCTACTCACCTCCCCAAGGTCCTGGGGCCATGCTGGGGATGGAGGGTTGGGCACCAGATGGTAGAAATCCTGTTTCAGATGTGGCAGATGAGCTGAGATGAAGGCAGAGCGCGCCAGAGCCCAGGAGAGGTTTCTGCGGTGTTTGCACAATTTGAAATAATAATGAAATCTGTAAAACTCTGGAAAGAGCACGCCTAGAATAACAGGCTAAATTTGTCAGATGAATAATTTACTAGAAGTGATTGGCCGTGCTCCAAGTGAGATGAGCACCAGCCTGGTTTCAGGCTGAGCAGCCTGGGCGTCTCTGTCCTCAGCTGGGAGCTGGTCCCTCTCCTGCCACCTGGTCATTGCTCTGCCATAAAAGCTGCTATCTAGACAAGGTGCCTTTCCCCAGGTCATCACTACCCAAGGCTGCAGGGATTCCCCCAGAGCTCCTGGTGCCCTCCAGAAGGTGCCTGCTGTTTATTTCCAAGGCGCTGCTTTGCAGAGCGGAGGTGGTGGAAGTGGGTGTCTGTCTCTGGCTCCAGGCTCATGGACTCGCCCATCCTCTGCCTCTCTCTCTCCTCCAACCACTTCTCCGTCCTCGGCCGTGGTGCCGAGCGGACGGAAGAACAGACACATCTTGACATTTGGGATGGGAAGGGAGATGAAGTCCCAGCGCTGAGAGGAGATGGCGACTGCAGCCTCAGCAGCCAATTAACGTGATCATGTTTATGAATGCGGATCAGTAATTCCAGGTAAACTCCCCAAGAGCAGTGCTGCAGGCGAACAAAGCCTCCTGCCCACCCAGGAGCCTGCCAGCGGGCCCTGCCAGTGCCAGCACATTCCTGCTGTGACTCTAAACTGCTTCATTTCCTCGTGCCAGCCTGGACACGCATCATTTTGTCTCATATTACCTCGATGCCAGAGCTCCTCTTTGCAGTGTTGGTTGCACCATGTCCTCCTGGACCTCTCTGTTCCCTCCCTGCCAAGGGGGATGATTGGTGGGAATGGGATAGGTTAACTCTGAGAAGGTAGCAAGGACCCAGGTTTGCCTCCAGGGGTGATGAGGGTGATCACTTCATCATCCTGGGCTCTGCAGGCTGCCTGGTGCCTCCTCATCACCCACCTGTGGTTGGGGAACCTCACCAGGGCTCCCTGAGCTGCTCCCATCCCTCTGAGCAGGCTTGTGGCAGGGCTGGTTTGTGCCCACCAGCATCCAGGAGATCAAACAGAAGCTGGGAAGCTACAGAAATAGGTTGGGGCAATGACCAATTGCTGAACCTGATTTCCTTTACAGAAAGAAAGTCTCATCACGATGGAGCACCTGGAAACACCGGCACCATCCTTTGGTGCAAGGAACCAGCTGGGGCAGCCGGTGCTGCCTGGTTGTGGTGTCACCAGCCAGCAGTGTGAGGCCAGCAGCATGAGGATGTCAGAACAGACAGGCACCATCTCACTCCCTGGCCTTCGCTGTGATGGGTCTCGTAGCGCTGCAGCCCTCTTGGTCCATAGCAGAGGCCCAGCACAGGGATTCCTGCGGGACCCCTCTGCTGCCATGCTGAGATCCCCATCCTGAGCCCACCTGTGCCAAACCTCCAGGAGACTGTATCCCTCCTGGCTAAGGATGGGGATGTGAGAGCACCTGCTCAGCCTTGAAGACTACTCAGTGCTGGGAAGTTGTGCTTGGATGGCAGAAAACCTTTTCCTCTCCCTTGGAGCACCAAGAGCCTCCCTATTCCTCTGACATCTCCTCCAACACTCCATGGGAATTGCCTGGATCCCTCCAGCATGAACAGATCTCCTCTTCAGCCATGTCCTGGAGGGTGTCAGTGCTCCGGGGATGAGGAGGGATGGATGCTCCCAGAGCAGGAGGTGAGGGAGGATGATGCTGCCATCCATCTCCCCCCTCGCTCCCCATTTTCTGGCTCGCCCCCAGGAGAGCAGTGAGCAATTATGGTCCACGCGGAAGCTTCATTATTGCCCTGTCGTGGCCTCATTTGATGAGATGTTTTATTGCCAAACTTATTAGAAGTGAAACGTGCGGTTTCTGCGCAGCAATTTCCTGTCTGCAGCGATAAGCCGTGCTCTGCCCGCTGTGTAATAAACAGTTATTTTTATGTACAGCTCTGGCTGGGGTGACAAGGAAGGGAGAGGGCCTGGCTGGTGTTAATTGCGATGGTTAATGGGATCTATACTGGGAGCTACGTGTGAGGGGGTGCGTGCCCTTCCCCTGCCACATTCTGTGACAGAGGTGGCCTCCGGCGGTTTTGTGCTCTGGGTGTTGGCAATGGGGACTGTGCAGGGTCTCCTCCCCACAGAGCACGGGAACAAGAAGGATTAGTCTGAAAGCTCCTCACCTGCCTCCTCTCAACCCTTCGTCGCAGCCTGAGCAAATGAGGGACCTGCTGCGCACCCCCCGGCGTGAGACCCCATCCCCTGCAAGGGCTGCCCCTGAACTCCATTGATTCCACCCCTGCAGGAGGCTGGAGGGAGCTCCAAAACCTGGGAGCTTCACTTCATCTTCCCCAGATCCTCCCATCTGCCCGAGAACCTCTCTGTCTGCAGTGGCATTTGCAGGTGATGCTGGTGGCCAAAGCCTGGAGCATCCACCACGTCACCTCCTGCTGTCCCTCCTTGGATGCCCGCAGCAGACAGGTGCTGGAGAGGAGACAGTAAATTCAGGAGCAGTAAATTCGACAGGCACACTAATGTCACAGAAAACCTGTGTCACTGCTGAGCTTGGAGCAGCAAAACTCTGATAAAAATCAGCAAAGCTGATAAATATCATTTTATTTTGTCAGAAGCAAAGTATCCTTGTTAGGTGTGCGGTCTGTATTTTGGTTTAATTACATCTTTTAAATACGTTTTGAAAGGAAGCAGGTTTTTAAAATGCAAGATGTCAAAACTGCATTTACAAAAATCCTGATTGCCTTTTTTTTTTTTTATTTTTTTTATTTTCCAGACCTGGCCAAAGCTATTAGTTCAACTCAAGCTGAAAGTGCATAACTTTCCCCAATAAACAATTTGTCAGAAAAATTCCTCCCGGCTCTGGGAGATCTGTTTGTTATTTGTCAGCAGTCAAACCCTGTTGGGTATTTCCCATCTGACTTCTTTTCTTAACAGCATCTTTATTGGTCTGGGAATTAACAGCGGAAGATGTGATACTTGCTATTCATTGCAGTCATCCCAAATGCCACTCATCTCATCAGGCCATGGCTCCACAAAGCAAAAGCCCCTCTCCTTTCTCCAATGCACCATTTTTGGGAAACCATGGGGCATTTTATCCCAAATTTCCTCCCTGCATCCTCCTGATCCTGCAGCGTGCAATGGTATCCCCAGGCATGGAGTCACATCCCTATCTCCCGCATCCATCCCCATCCCTGCTGCCCATCTTGGCCTCTTGCTGGGCAAACTCCCTCCACTGCCAGCTTGGGCCCTCATTAATTTGTATTGCAGCGTGTGTCGCGGGCTGACGTGTAATTAGAGCTCCTGAAGCCTGTCTTCATGCTGTAATTGCCATGACAGGGGCCACAGCATATCCGCTTGTTAATTAGTAAACCACAATATCCCGGGGGCTCGTTGAGAGCTGCCTTAATTGTATTTCAGCTGGAACAGAGGGATAATTACCCTTTGCTAGCACTGCCACTTTTAAATTCTTAAAAAGAAAAAAAAAAAAAAAAGAAAGGAAAACCCAAATTGAGCTCGTCTGCCACTTCTCCCCTTGGCTGCCCAGGGACCTGGTTTTGTCCCCAGGCTGAAGGGGAAGGACTGTGGAGCTCAGCGGTGTGGGAACAGGATGCCAAGAGATTTGCACGGGGACACACTCAAAGTGGTGGTGAGTGAGCTGCCCCTGCTCCGAGGGCACTTCTGTGTCCCTGCACATGGGACTCCGCTGGGAACCCGTTTGTGGCTGCAGGCTGGCTCGCTGGGCATGCTGTTTGGTGGGAATCCCATCCTGGACAGCGAGCAACCCCCTGGCATCACCACCAGGCACATCCAGTGGCTTGGAGGGACAGCCTGTGTCCAGGGAGGAGCGAGCCAAGGTCTCCCTCCAGACTTCCCATCAGACAGAGGGGGCTGCAGTCCCCTCGAAATGGGAGTGGGAGCTGCTGCAGGCTGCAGGGAGGAGGCTGTGGACCTTGCAGGGCTCAGTGTAACTGTATGTTGCTGCCAAGGGTGTGTTGGTATTCCCCATGCCCAGCACTGTCAGACTACTAGCACTAAGTGGGACCTCAGCGGGCTCGGTGCTGGAAGTCTCTGCTCCTACAAACCCCGTGGCAGTGTGGGATCAGCCTGCTTGGCTTTAATGGACCCCAGAGATGAATTGTCAAACTTCACCTCACTGGGCAACTGTGAGTCTTCTGGGACCGGGTTAAAGCTTTTTGCTCCACAGGAAGGATGTCTCTGCAGGGTATGTGTGTGTCTGTGTCTCTTGTAGTGGCCACGGGGGGACCATGGAGCTTTGGTGAGAGATGGAGGAGCTGAGGCGCAGCATCACCTTTCTGTGGCCACCACAGGCTCCAGAGGCCCTCTGCAGAGGAGCTGCTGCCTGGTCAAAGATCTTTGGGGAAGGTTAACCTGGGAAGAGAACCTGACATGTGGCATCCATCCCTTTTCCTGTGCTTCTCCCTGAACCAACGCAAAGAGCTCAGCCACCACCAGCCCTGCTGATGTTTCCTGCTGTTCAAAAAATCGTATAATGGACAACTGGCCTTTGGGACCTGGTTTGTGAATTGGCTTAAATAACAGTCCTGGCTCTCTCCTGGGAAGCTACATGGAGGTCAGCCTTGAAGAAAAGATCAGTACGGCGGCTCCAAGCATTAGTAAAAAGACATAACCGAGGCAAAGGGCCTTGAACATAATTACAGCCTAAGAGCTGTGATGGGAACTCAGCGACCTGAAGCCATCTCCTGGACTCGAGTGCAATCAACAGATTGACACTGCTGGGTCCTGAAGGCTGGTTTTTGGAAGCCATGCACCAGGGTTGAATGCCAGAGCAGGCAGCGAAGCAGCACAGGTGCCCGTTCCAAAGACCAGAGCTAGAAAAGGGTCTCAAATGCCATGGAAGAACCAGATGGAGGCAACCACTGGAACACTCTGGACGTAATTGAGGGCACCTTCAAGGGTGAGCACGGGGTGGCTGCCCACCTCCAGGATGCTCTCCACTGCTGCCATGGAAGTCACTGTCATTAGAGCTGGGGATGGAGTTTATAGTTGAGTAACCACAACAACTTTGCACAAATTAAACAACATACTTAGGGTTAATTAGATTTCTTACCGCTGCCTCCATTAACCTAGCCCTGTCATCTGCTGTCAGAGCCCCTTCAAAACTCATATTCAAGGCATTATCAGTGGGAGATGTGGATGGCTAAGTCTCTCACTGGGCAACCTTACCAGTGTGGACATGGGTGGCACATGCCACCTTCTCTTCTTGGAAACCCCTTGGTGCAACAGTTGGGACTAGATGGAGAGGTAGCTGTCCTCCAGGAGTGCAGAGACTGGGCTGGGTATCCCAGCTGGCATTTCCCACCCGCTCCTCAGATGATCTTTAAGAAAAATAGGTGCTTTTGCAGCAGTCTGTCCCTCATTATCCACAGGGTGCCGTGTGAATGCAAATAAACAAATGAGACCCCTTCAACAACATCTGAGAGTGTGGCTTCATATTTTTAAGCCAATTTCCTTAGACCGTGTCAGGGCCTGTTTTGTGTTTGCCAGACAATTATGTGGCTAATGAGGACAGCCACGGTTACATCAGGCGGGATTAGGAGGAATAAGGCATCAAATGTTGCAGTGCTTAAGACAAGCGCTAACTAATGGGGGCTTGGAGGGCACGTCCCGTGGGCAGGTGGCTCCTCACAGGAATTCTGGTTGGAAGGAGAGGGAGCAGGCAGTGGGCAGCAGGCAGTGGGCAGGCTGGCCAGAAGGTGAGGAAGGCTTCTGGTCCCTGCATGGTGGCTGTGCCCATGGGAAATGAGAAAGCTGGAATATTTAGGGGAAGTAGCATCACACACCTGACCCTGAGTTTGTCCCATGAAGGCAGAGACAGACATGAGTGTTCTGATGGAAAAGGAGGCAAGACCACCCCACAAACGCAGCAAAAGGGGATCAAAAGCAACAGGGAAGCTGAAGCTCATCACTGAGATCACTGAGAAATTGATATTTTAGCTGAAACCTTCCCATCCTGACTCTCTGACAATCGGCACAGGCTCTGTGCAGTGTTTCTGCAGGGCTGTGGATGTCTGCCACCCCCTTGAAGAGGGTGAGGAAGGAAAGCAGGGATGATGATGCCTGGTGCTGCAGTTAGACCCCACTCCCTGAATGACACGGGGACACGTGCACAGCCAGCAGTGGCTTTCAGATGCCTCCTCCCAGCCACCTCTCTGCCAGGTCTGCCACCAAGGTCTCCCATCAGTCAGTGAACCAGATTCTCCCTTGCGTGCTGGGTGGCTGCGCCACTGCTCCCAGCAGGTGCCCTTGGTCATGTTCAGTGAATTCCTACAACTGCAGCACCCTGGGAGAGCAGCCAGTGTGACTGTAATGCTGCCCAGAGGGGCTTTGTTTATCCTCTTTTGGACCCTCCTCCTCCTGAACTCTCATCCCACATTTCAGCTGTGTCTTCTACAAAAACCTCTCAGCTAAAGTGAACAAGGACAGCTTCATCTGCAGGCGGATGGATGCACAGCCACAGCTGTGGCAGAGGTGCCTTCACACGGCCACCTGAAGACCTGAGCAGGAAACTGTCCAGACCCAACAGCCTCAAGATGTCAACCACCCTTAAACCCCATTTCTGTGCCAACCCTCTGATGCACCCTCTGGTTGGATCCCGTCACAGACCCGAGCACCTCATCCTCACATTCACCTCCCTCCCTTGTCAGTGCCGACAGGGAGCTTAATCTCAGAGTCCAGTGGTTCACCAAGTCACCCTGAAGTCCAGGGGCCAAGGAGAAGCACACACAGCTCATGGAGACACCCTAAACCCTCCTGATGACTCTGCTCCATGCCCAGTCCCGGAGTCTCAGCCCAGTCCCAAGCTGTTACCACAAACTGCAGGCCTCAGCACCCCAAGGACCCATTCCCTGTCTGTGCCGTGGCCACCCCACCTGTGCCTGCCACCTGCCTTCCTGGAAGAAGGTGGCACATGTGCTGAAGAGCTTCCCTTGAGCACAGCCACTGGATTGCTCTCTGGGTGACTAATTTGCACCCTAATTGGTGTGGAATCGAATGCCAGAAAGCGCTGGAATACCGAGAAGTGAAGCTCTCCATCTTGGTTTCCTTCAGGGAAATGGTCTTAATTAAGTGTCTTGCAAACAGAGATAATTTCCAGCTACGTGTTGAAACAGGAGCTGGGGTGGAGGGTGCAGCTGAGACCGGCATCTTCTCCTTGCTGGGTCTGCTTGGCCATGGCAAAGCTGATCCAGGGTGCGGATTTCTCAGGCCTCTGCGTCTCCAGGGCTTAGCCAGCCATGCCTGGACCTTCAGGACACCCCCATGGCTTTTGCACCTCCACTAGAGCTCCTCAGCTTCAAGAGCACCTTCCCATTTTACCAGCCCAGCCTGTACTGACTCCAGTGGTGTTGACACCATCGCTATGATTTCCACCAGTAATTACATTATGGTTGTTCAAGCTTCATGTCACTCATTAATCAACCTTGAGCTTTCCGTTGGGGCTCTTCCCGTGTGAATTTGCTCTGGACAAGCAATTGCATCCCCACTCCCCATGGTGTGTGGTCCCAGCCATCCCACACATCTGGCAGCCCTTCAAGCCCTGCCAAGGGGAACACGCCAGGAGGGGTTGCACATGCCAAACAAACTGGAGTGGCCTGGAGTTGCTTGGCTGGGCACACTGGAGCCCATGGCAACGTGCCAGAAGCATGGGGGACACCCAGCAAGTCCTGGCACAGGTTGGAAAGGGACTCTGGGGATGCAGGCTGCCATGGAGAGCCGCTGGACCTGGCACTGCTGCCTTCAGAGCAGGGCTGGCATTGAGATGCCCCAGCCCCTTCCCCTTCCCCATGGCCTCGCTGTGCACAGCTGTTCCCTTAGAAATAGCTGTTGCCATGGTTTTCCCAAAGAAAACACATCTCTCCCCCCCTTCCCCACCACCACTCCCCACCGCCTTAACCTTGTGACAGCAGTGATGACGCGGCTCCCTAAGAAAGGCCACTTCACGTAACTATGGTAACAATTAGCTTTCTCTTGGTTTTACCTCGGGGGTGACGCTGGGGAGAGGGACCCAGAGCTGCTCTCCTGGAGCAGGTGCTTCCCCTGGCCTTGCACCCAGAGCCAGGGCTGGCAAGTGCCCGCTCGCTGCTGCAGCATCCCAGGCAGGTGCGTCACTCGGACATAGGGGATGTCTGCAGTCCCCCCTTATCTCAGGTGCTGGGGACAATCCCCCTGTTTCCTGTGTAGCTGGATGAACCATGGGACCCTATAGAAGCCCTAAGAATCTCAGCAAGGCTGTGCTGGCCTCCAGCAGAGGTCGGTGCAGGGAGATGGTGGGGAGCATCTCCCAAGGCACGGGAATGGTGGGAGCATCTGCATCGCCTGGGCTCACTCTAAAAGCGTGGGGGAAAGAAGGGTGGGAAGAAGCGGGTTGTGCCAGAGAAGGATTGGGAGCCAGCTGGGATTTTGGGGCTGGGAGCATGGCAGGGGCATCCATAGCCTGAATGGGAGGTCTGCAATGGTGCCTCTGCTCCCAGCAGCGGGAGGGTAAACACGGTGCAAAGCCGCTCCTTAAGTACATACGAGTCACAGCTGTCGACTGCAGCAACTAAAATAAGCATTTTCCTGCTTTTTATTCCTCTGAGCCCAGCAGAGCCCACTCAGCACCAGGAACGGAGCTGGAGTCTATTCTTAGCTCTGCAGGGAAAGGAGCAGGAGTCCCTGCGCTGCTGTCGTGCAGGCTTGGGGGCTGCCACGTCCCATCCCCTCTCATGGTTCTCAGGAGCCTGGCCTGATCCCAGGGCGGCATCGAGGCAGGAAGGACTGCACCCCAACAGGGACAAAGTCCTACTTTTTAGACAAAGAGGAGTTGGGGAGACAGTGGGAGGGAGGGAAGCCCCAGCACCTCCCTCAGCATCACTGCAGGATCCGGCATCCCTGAAGGAGAGGCTGCAATGCAGGTGGCTCCGGGAGGAGTCCCTGCTCTTGCAAAGTTGCTTTTCTGCCCGGGCATGGGGACAGTGGGGGACCTCAAGTCACAGCTCCTGCTGCCTCCAGGGATGGGAGTTTTAAGGGGAGTTGAGGACTCTGAGCTGAGAGTCACTCTTTGACCCATTCTGTGCCAGGGTCAGACTTGCTTTGCCCAGCCCCAGCCATGAGATGCTGGCGCTGCCCACCTCAACACTTCCCACCCCAAAAATTCCCATTGTTTTCTGGCTGCAGACCATGGTGGCCAGAGGGTCAGGGAGCTTCTGGCCACCAGCACCACACCATCCCCACATTGCACTGGGGGTCCTGCTTCAAAATGTGGGGAGATTGGGGGTGCCAAACCAGTCTGCAGGAGCAGCAGGCACAGTGCAAGGAGGAGGAAAGCACCCATACTGGTCACACTGTGGCCAGTCCAGCACTCAGCTCTGCTTTCCATCCCAGCTCCATGAGGATCAGGGTAGGATGGGGGGTGGGCAGGGATGCAGCTGTGCATGGGGGGCCATGGGGAAGAAACCCCAGCTCCATAGCAACAGGTACTCTCCACGTAATGGAGTCCTTTCCGCTCGGCCTCCGCAGCCGCCAGCCTTATTCACATGGCCATAAATAATTCAATTTTCTCATTCACACACATGAATGCTGCGGGCCGGGGCTCCGGGTGCGCTCAGCCTCCATCTGTCTGGGGGGGAAGGGGGAGGCAGGGCCTGATAATAGACTCCAGCATTTGTTTAACATGGATGAGTGTGGCCAGATGGCCCGGGGACAGGAGGAGGGGACGGGGAGGTGGGAGGTGAGTGATGCTCCAGGGCGCTGCTGGCACCCTGGGCCTCCCCTGGATGAGAAGGGGAGGAGAGCAGGGGACTGTTGTGGGGATGAGCTCCTAATCAACTCTGGGACCTCCAAACCAGCTTTGGAGTTGTGGACTTTTGGGCTGAGAGTGGGTTAGGCAAGCTCAGGCAGCCCTTCCTCTCACTGTGCCTTTGTTGCATTTCCAGCAGGGAAGAAGGAACGGGAGAAGCGCTGTGTTGGGCTGAGGATTGCCCTGATCCCCAGCAAGACTGGGAGCAGGGGCATCAATCCGTGACTGAGATAATTTAGCAGGCAATGGTGAAGGGGAAGGGGCAAGGGATGCTGCCAGTCACCATCCTGTCCCACGCTGCCGGGCAAGGGCCAGCAGTCCCCAAAATAACACCAGAGAATAACAACCCCAGTGATGGAGACACGTGGCAGCTTGCTGGTGCAATTAGCAGGCTCCGGGCCATCCCCTGGCAGGGGACAGCGGGCCTGGCAGGAGAACACAAAGGAATTAGCGGGGTTAAGAGGCTGTGCTGGAAAAGCCTCGGTGCCAAGGAGCCAGTGCCTGCTGCTTGCACGAGCTGAGCCAGGTTGGGAGGTGAGGGATGCTAGCTACTGCCTGGTGGCATCAGTTCCTCACCTTTTCTCCCTGTGGCTTGGGCACAGTTCAGCCTAAAGCACACCAAGGGCAGCACCAAAGCTGGCACCTTCATCCCCTCTCGGTGTTTGACCAGAGGGAGCCGTCGCTCCAGCACACAGCAACATCCTGAGCCTTGGGTGGACTCTGACCCCGACACACAGGGAAAACACAGACCAGCGAGAAGCCTTGAAGGTGGGATTGGACACTTCATCCTAACTCTCCCTTCCATGCCCAAAGGGTTGGGCTCCTCATCCCCACAGCACGGTCCCAACTTCATTCCCCACTCAGAGAAATCCCCGTTGGAGATCCCATCCTTGTTTAAGACGGTGGCAAACAGACATTTAGCCTCAAGCTCCCCCACCATCTCAAACCGAAGCTGCCAAAGCTGGCAGAGGGAATTCAGATGATGCCAGAAGGAGGGTCAAGAAAGAAACCCGCGCTCCGGCAGCGTTATCCATCAGCAGCGTTGGAAGAGTTTTCCCTGAGGGAATGGGGGAGGTGGCAGCGCTTGCCGGGGGGAGCTGGGAGCGTAACCAGCTCATGTGCTGGCATTCCCCGGCTCCACCACGTATTGGGGTAGGACACGTGTGTGTATGTGTATATTTGGGTGCCCTCACACACAGGCAAGCGTTCCCTCCTGGTTATATTCCGCTCTCGCAGGATTTTGAAGCGGTAAAAGAAGGTTGAGCTGCATGGTGCATCCCTGGATCATCGGGCACAGCCGGCAGCTAGTCCACAACTCCTCCCGTGTGTTGTACAACCCCCCGCCTGCTCCGTGTGTTCATCTGCATGAACCAGAGCCCCCCCACTCCGTGCCTGGGCAGTTCTGCTCGCACCTTTTAGAGGAAAAACAGGCAGCCCTCACCCGTGCACATCTAATATTAAATTAGCTCCTGCTTTCCATGGCTGCTGCTCCAGCAGCCCCTGCCCCACACAACCTGCAGGAAGGGGGTGAGCCTGACTGCACACCTGGGAGCCAACCCCCCAACAGCTCTCTGCTACAGACCCTGCACCCTGCTCTGAGCATCTTCCAGGCAGCTGCCCACAAAGCAGCAGCCTCAGCTTCCCCAAAGCCCTCCAAAGCCAGGTGAGTGCACCCAGGGCTGCCCTGTGCCACACTGGGGTGCTGAGCACAGCCAGAGCTCCCCAGTTTACCGGCTGCACCCGTAGGGTGTGCCCATGGCAGCAGGGGGGCCAAAAGTGACAGAGCATCACAGGGGGCTGTGGGTGTTCCCCTCAAATCTCCCAGGCCATGTGCCAAGAGGTCCAAGCTGTGTCCCTGCACTTCCAGGTGGGCAAATGTCAAGGCCACCCAGGCAGAAATTTCCACCTGTCAGACAATTCATATTTTGCTTCTTCCACCCAAAACCCAGGCCCAGCCTGAGCCCTCTGCATCTTTTGAGGGATGGATGGCAGAGACATGCCACTGCTTATCCCTTCAGCTCACAGCACTGCGGGAGCAGGATGTGGACAGCCCGACTCCAGTGGGATCCCAGGGGCAGCTGCATCACTGGGTTTGCTCAGGTCCTCAAGGATGGACCACGGAGTCACTGGAGCATGGACCACTTCCCCACCTGCCCCGTGTCCCCATGCCATCTGCAGAGCCTGCAGCCTGGCTGCTTGCTGTGGGGCTTGTCCCGGTTGTTTTGCTCCCGTGACAGCCACCCCTGTGAGACCAGTGGCTCTGTAGCTGCTGGGAGTCCACACAGGCTCCAGTGGATCTGGATCTGCAGGCAGCTGTGGGCTCAGAAAGACCTCCCAGGACTGCTTGGTGGGAGCTACCGAGGAGTTTGGTCACCACCGGGGTATGTCCGGTGGGAAGGGACACAGCCTTCCTCTCACTGGGAATACACCAATCCCTGCACGCACATCTCCACCCTGCTCTTCTCCAAGCCTCTCTCAGGTCCCAGACTCTTTTTCTACCTTGTTCACTGCCTGCACATCCGAGTGACACTGAACAGAGGCACTTACCTGCTGCTTGCCCCATTGGAACTGAAATTACAGTGGGACAAAGCCCTTGGGACAGGGCAGAGTTGGTCCTTCCTTCCCCCCCCCCCAAGATAAGGAGGGCAGCTCCTCTCCTCCTTTCCTCGCCTGCTCCCGCAGCCCTTGCCTGCTCCCTCAGCGTGCACCGTGGCTCCTGGCATCACCCGCGGCCCCTCAGGGCTTGGCCATGCTGGGTTTCGGGTGCACGACATGGCATCGGCTCTGAGGGTCCCCTTGATGAGGACCACGGCAGGGACACGGTTTATTCCAGGGAGTTGGCACGGAAGGAAGGCAGATGCCCGGTGGTGGGGATCTTCTGAGGCGGTCTGGGAATGCCGGCTGGCAAGGGATGAAGACGCTGTAGACCCCCACGCCTCCCAGGCAGGAGGATCCCAGCCCCTTCACGCAAGGAGGGACCTGCCACCTCGGGGGGTTTGTTGTCCCAGGGGTAGTTCTGTTGTTCTGTCCAAGCTGGGGGCACCCATCCAGGCTTTGGATTCCCAGGGGTCCCTTCAGGCTGCAGCCCCGAATGCTGCCAGTGGCATTTGGGGCTGCAGCCCGCCGAGGTCCCCTGTGGGACGGGGGGGCACGGAGCGCAGCCTTACCTTGGAGGAGCCGCTACAGGGAAGGGATACGGGACCCAGCTTGGGACGCCCCTGTCCCGGGAGAGCTGCAGTGGTGGAGGCAGGGGATGCAGGGATGAGGTGAGACGGATGGGATGCGGCGGATGGATGGATGGATGGATGGTCTGGGGGCTGCAGGTTTCCCTGCTCTCAGGTGCGGAGACAATAGCCAGGGCTCCTGTTGCAGCTGCAGACTGTCTCTTTAAACCCCTCATCAGCCCACAGGTGGCCCTGTCACCACCGTGGTCATCCATGACGTCATCGGGAGGGAGGGAAGGGGAGGAGGAGGAGGAGGGGGGAGAAACGCGATCCCCCTCCACAGCAAAAGTCCCCGAGCGCCCATGGCAACAGATTGCAAATGTCACTGCGCATCAGCCGGGAGGAGGCTGCCGGCTGCCCTCTCCCCCACCCCCCACGGGTGACACGGCGGAGGGACGGGGCTGTCACGCCATGGGTGGCACGGGGGACACAGGGCTGTCACCCCCATGGGTGGCACGGGGGTGGGCAGGGCTGTCACCCTGCACGGTAGGGGACAGGGCTGTCACCCCGCGGTGGCACGGCGGGACCAGGATGGGTGTCCCGTGGCTGGGGTGTGGGAGGGGACAGGGCTGTCACCCACACGGGGAGCTGGCTGTGGGTTAAGCAGCTGGGGGCAGCTCCAGCTCTCACCGCGGGATGTGGAGCAGTTGGATGCCTCCCCAGCCCGGACACCCTGCAGCAGGGGTAGGTGCTGCTGTGCCCCTGCCCAGGAGGTGCTGGTCACGGCTCGTCCCCTGTGATGCTGGTCCCCTGTGATGCGGGTCCCTGATTCCCAGCAGTGACACCCACCCCCAGCCGTCCCGTGGGCACCCCGAGAGGACCAGGCACCCCAGTGAGCCCCCATCTCCTGCCCCTCCGGTCCTGCCTGGGCTCTGCCCCTGCCATGGGGTGTTTTGCAAAGGCCAGGAAAATTTTGGAGGCTGTTTCAAGCAGATCTTGCCTTCAAGCAGAGACAAGACAACTGGTGTTGTGGAGCAAGAAAAGGGGGCCCAGCCCTGAGCCCATGGACCCCAGACTCTTGGAGGACATCCCAGTGGTGGTGATTCCATCAACAGCCCCTAAAACTTGTCCAGTTCCACTCCAAAATGAGCCTCTGACACCAGTTAAAACCAGAGCAAGGGACGTTTTGGTGGCAAAGAAAGATTTCCTTAGAGCTGTGAAGGTCCACCAGTGCTGCATCCTGCAGACTTGGCTTTGATGGAGCCCCTGCCCAGCGTGGCGAGAGGGGCTGCAGCTCCCATGGGCTGGGGAGCCCCGAGTCCTGGCTGTGATGGACAGGACCTGTTCACCCCTTTATGAAAATGTGTGAGTGTGCACATGGATCCCCGTGCAATGGGAGCCCCAAACTCTGCAAATGTGGATAAAGTCACTCCCCAGGCTTGGGGAAGAATCAAATATTTAATTACATCCTTGTTTTTTGGGAAGATGAGGTACAGCCAGGGACACCCTTTGTTTCCTTTGGTCTTTTCTCACACCAACAAGGGTTTTCCCCCAGCTGGTTTGTTGTAATGATCTTTAGGATGCTTCACCCCAAAAAGGACCCCATGGAGGCAGCCAGTTCCCACAGATCAGCCTCACTCATCCCTGCATACCCAGGGTTTGGGGAGCACCTCAGGGCTGCAGCATTCCTTCCCCACACCAGCCTCCGTGCAAGCTTCACCCTCTTATTTTACATATTAAAAAATAAAAAAGGGGTCATTTTCTTTTCCCCTGCCCTCAGCTTGATGAAGAAGTCGACAGCCACTGAGCCCAGTACCATGAGAGGGCGTTGGCTCAGGACCTGGAGGGTTTTCTTCCTCTACAAGCATCCCTGTGAGGACATGGTCCAGCTTTTTCCCGCAGGGATTCCATGCTGGGGGTTGTATCTGGCTGGGGGCAGCCAGGGTGGGAGCAGCCCACCCCTGCGACCTCCCCAGCGCTGTTCTCCTTACACGCCCTCCCTAATCCTGGGAAAGCAGCCGCGGGATCCAGGGCTGGGAAGCTCTTGATAAACAGCCAAAGCATGAACAGCAGAAGGGTCCTTGCTTCAGGAACAGGAAAAAACATCCAAAGCAGCCCAAATGAGCTGCATTATATTATTTCCTTTTTTTTTTTAACCCATCTGGAGAGCCTTTCTGGCTCTGGAGAAACCGGCTGGAGGTGGATGTGGCACTGGCAGGGCGCTGGTGGGGCTGGTGATGCCACAAAGGCACGGAGCATCCCTTTCCTTGGCACACTGCTGAAGGGGCTTCCACCAAAACCAGCCCAGTGACACCCAAAGCCGTGGACCCACGGTGGCTCTGCAAGGCTGGAGGAGCCCAGCAGCCCCCTGGGCCAGTCCCCAGTAACCCCCATGTACCCAGTAACCCTCCATCCCCCTGTAACCCCCATAGGAGTACCCAGTAACCCTCAATCCCCAGTAGCATCCACACCAGCCCTGGTATCAGAGCTCTGGGCATAGACTGGGGCTTGCCCTGCTGCTCTGGCCTGGATGTGCAGAGGGACACCCCACCTGTGTCCCAGCAGATGAGGATGGGCAAGGCCACACGACCCCTGTTGCTGGACCCCAAAGGGGTGGCACGAAATGCTGTGGGAGCTGGGAAATGTCCCAGGAGCCCCGAGCCCCCAGCAACCACCTGGGTGAGGGGTCTGGCACTATGGCCACGCATCTCCTGCCTACCCCCAGGCCAAGATAAGCCGAGACTAACTTGGTCCCCAGCCTCGTGCCTGAGCTGAGATTTATCGCGCGTGATTCAAATCCCTGCCGATGGCTGAAACCGCCCCAGCGAGGGTCTTCTGACCCCTCCCCAGTCGCGGGGAGGGGGCTGCAGCGGTGTTCTCCCAGTTCTTAGCCCCGGGAGCACCGATTGCTGCTGTATCAGTGGCTCTTTTGTCCGCTGAGCTGCCTCTCCTTTCGGTGGTGCCTGTGCACCAGGCGGTTGTTTTCATGCCAGCTGCTGTGCGGTCGGATGTTCTTCGGTATTTAGCTTGATCCTATTAAGGTGGATCTCAATTAATTAGGCAGGAGGCAGAGAGACAAAGAGGGACGCCAGGGCCATCCATTTTAGTCTTGTCATCGCGCCTTCTGCAGCCGGCAGGCAGTGGGAGAGCGGGAAGGGACAGGATACGGCCGCTGGGCACGAAACCGCTGGGAGATGGGAACGGGGCAGGCAGGTGGGGTGGCAGTAGGGTCACCCAGAGGGTCCCCCAGGATCCCCTGCCCGCTGCTCAGGGGTGCCAGGCAGGCTGACATCCCCCATCCCCATGTGAAGGCAGCTGGAGCCACACAGGTCTTATCCGCTGGGGCAGCGGGGTCCTACTCTGCCCCACTGCTGGTGAGATGCTAAAGCATCCCATAAAACACATGAAGGATTCATCGGTGAGAGCTTTGCTGCAGCAAGAGCATCCCCCTTCCATCCAGGTGACACTGGCTGGGTGCTGCTGTCGCATCCCTATGGGTCCACCCACCCCACAGGCAGAGGGAACACCCCGGTGGGCTCTCCAACACCCCAGTTTGAGCATCCCGCCCCGTGCCCCCGCTCCCAGCTCCCATGCCTGCCGGTGGAGTGGCTCCTAGAGCCGGTGTGTCAGCTCAGCCTCGGCAAGAGGCTGGCAAATGGATCTCAAGGGCCCCCCGACATTCCTCCTTCCTTCCCTTTGAAGGAGAAGTGCCCCTCAGAGCTGCCCTCGACGCTAATGCACGGGGCGGGAGGGGGTGCTGCTAAAAGCCAAGGCGAGCAAAAGGCTTTCAAGCCCCTTGGAAAGGACAAAGAGGTGCCCGGGGGTGACCCCAATCTCTGCTGTCGGTGTCGGGGCTGAGGTGTTAGGGTGCACCCCTACATGCTGGAGGGAGGTGTGATGTCCCCTGCGGTGTCCTTGTGCTGGGACTTGGGATACAGGGGGTACAGGGAATGATGGGGCCATGCCAGACCCTTCCTGGGGATGGAGGAGTCTGGGATGCTCCAGGCGTGGAGGGGTTCAGGGGGCGTCCAGGTGCAGGGAGGGGGTGAAGGTTAATGTAGGGGACTTGGGGATGGTTGAATGGGGTTGCAGAGCGTGCGTGGCTGGGGTGCAGGAGGGGTGCAGGGGGTCCGGGATGGCTCCAGGGTCGGTGCAGGATGAGTGCAGGGGAGCCAGGATGGGTGCAGGGGGTGCTGGACGTGCAGGGTGGGTGCAGGATGGATTCTGGGGGTGCAGCATGGGTGCAGGACGGATTCTGGGGATCCAGGGTGGGCCCTGTGCGGGGCTCCCTCCGGCCGCCAGGGAGCGCGCCCCGCCATTCTCCGGCACTCTGGCCCGGCAGGCCCCGTCTCGCTGGTCCGGCGGCCGGAAGCGGAAGTGCGGTGACGCCCTCCAGCCGCTGTGCGGTGGCGGAAAGATGGCGGCGGCCATGGCGTGAGGGGGACCCGGCGCGGCTCCAGCGGTGAGCGCGGTCGGGACCTCCTCCCGGTCCTAAACCGGCTCGGAGATCATCGCGGCTCCCGGTCCCCTCACCCCTCAGGCCAGCGGGAGAGTATCTGGGATCCCCAATACCTTTGGCGGGTGGGCCCTCATCTGTCCCCGGGCTTCCCTGGAGCTCAGTCCCTCCTCAGCCCGGGGGACCGGAGCTCCTCTCTTCCCTCTAGGCAGGTGGGCCCGGACACATCGCGGGTGACCCCTCTGTGCCCCCTCGTCCCCAGCTTTCTCCGTTCTTTCCGTGCTGTACCCTGTGTCTCTTATTTGTCAGGTCTGCATTTATGCCAGGCTTTCTGGACTCCCTCCCCGGTGTATGGAGGCTCCCTCCATTCCCTTGGTGTCCACCTGTGTCTGTCCGCCTTCCTAGCTCCCTCTTTCCCATCCTGATGCCCCGCTGTCTGTCTCAGCTCAGCAGGCAGGACTGCCCTGGAGGCGTCTCTGGACTGCCCTTGTTCTCCTGGTGCCTCCCACTGAGATCTTTCTCCCAGTCTCTCCACCTGCTCCCTGCGTCCTTCCGCATTATCTTCCACCCTCCTGAAGCCAAGCCTGTACCTTTTAGCCAACCCCTTTGGGTGCTGTGCGTCCATGACAGCAGGTGAATTCCACCCCGGTGTCCGTGTGGTCCCAGGGCACGTGTGCTCTCCCCACAGGATGAAGATGAAGTAGGGCTCTGACCATGGACCATGAGGCCCCCACGATCAGGCCCCGGCGCATCCAGAACCAGAACGTCATCCACCGCCTGGAGCGCCGCCGGATCAGCTCGGGCAAGGCCGGCACCCACTGGCACCAAGTCCGTGTCTTCCACCAGAACGTCTTCCCCAACTTCACCGTGGTCAACGTGGAGAAGCCGCCCTGCTTCCTGCGCAAGTTCTCCCCCGACGGCCGCTACTTCATCGCCTTCTCCTCCGACCAGACCTCGCTGGAGATCTACGAGTACCAGGGCTGCCAGGCGGCCGAGGACCTCCTGCAGGGCTACGAGGGCGAGATCCTGGCCAACGGCAATGATCAAAGGTCCGTCAACATCCGGGGGCGGCTCTTCGAGCGCTTCTTTGTGCTGCTGCACATCACCAACGTGGCCTCCAACGGGGAGCACCTGAACCGGGAGTGCAGCCTGTTCACGGACGACTGCCGGTACGTGATCGTCGGCTCGGCCGCCTACCTGCCCGAGGAGCCGCACCCGCCCTTCTTCGAGGTGTACCGCAACAGCGAGTCCGTGACCCCCAACCCGCGCTCCCCACTGGAGGACTACTCCCTGCACATCATAGACCTCCACACGGGCAGGCTGTGCGACACGCGGACTTTCAAGTGCGACAAAGTCATCCTGTCTCACAACCAGGGGCTGTACCTGTACAAGAACATCTTGGCCATTCTCTCCGTGCAGCAACAGACCATCCACGTCTTTCAGGTGACGCCCGAGGGGACGTTCATCGACGTGCGGACCATCGGCCGCTTCTGCTATGAGGATGATCTCCTGACCCTGTCTGCGGTGTATCCCGAGGTGCAGCGGGACACTCAGACGGGAATGGCCAACCCCTACAAAGAGCCCTTCATAAACTCCCTGAAGCACAGGCTGCTGGTGTACCTGTGGAGAAGGGCCGAGCAGGACGGCAGTGCTATAGCAAAAAGAAGGTTCTTCCAGTACTTTGACCAGCTGAGGCAGCTCCGCATGTGGAAGATGCAGCTCTTGGATGAGAACCATCTGTTTATCAAATACACGAGTGAGGACGTGGTCACGCTGCGGGTGACGGACCCTTCCCAGGTATAGAATCACAGAGTGGTTTGGGTTGGAAGAGACCTTAAATATCATCTGATTCCAACTGCCCTGCTAAGGGTCCGCTAGACCAGGTGGCTCAGATACAGCCTCCCTCTTCAGGCTGCTCATTGCTTTGGGGCAAGTGCTCAAGCACTACAATGCTGTGAGCTGTTCCTTACTGAGCCTGTGAATGTTGTGTAGGATCCCCAGAACTTGATTCTTGTGTGAACATTTGATGCCTCTGATATTGAATAATTTCTGTATCTTTTGTTTGCTTAATTCCATTGCTTCCTCCTCACCTGCAAAATGAGAAAGATCTGGTGTGTTGGCAAGTCCCTTTCTCAAAGGATTGTCCCCCATGCTCATAGATGCTGTACAATCCTCTCTGTCCCCAAATTCCCAACTGAACTTATTTTTAGCTGATATTTTATATAGTCCATTTAAATTGTAGAGGTAGTCTCTCCCTTTTCTCATGTATCTTCAAGCATGTTTTTCAAATATAATAGTCTTCATTTTCCCCGGTACAATTACCATTTCTGTTCTGCCTACATACTTAGTCTTTCAAGCTTCAGTAAGAGGTAGTATTTATGATCTCTCCAAATTGGAGTAGCAGCTTTTAGATCAGGCTAATGGGCCAATTGCTTCTCTTTTCAGTTTAGTACTAAAGTGGAATTAGAGCAAATGTAGCTCAGTCAATGCTGGGTCCCTCCAGATGTTTCCCAACCCTGCATGTTGATCATCTCTTTTTACTGCTTTTAGAGTGGTTGGTCACGTTTTGAGCCCTGTGAAACGAAGAGATTTTTTTTTAAGCTAGTTTTTATTCCTTTAATCAGCTTGTTTTTATTCTGTTGAAAGTATTTAGCAAGAATTTGTAATAAATCTCCAGTGCAGCATGTAGGTCTGATTGTTCCCCAGATGCTTGTTTTCTCTCATACACTTCTCTTCCCCACATCTTTGCCAGATCCAGGACTTAGGTCCTAAAAGAAATAGACAATAGCTCTTTGTGTGTTGCCCTTGTCCAGTTCTTCCTGGGAGATGACTCTGGTTTGTTTTGTTTTATTTTTCTCTTCTGTGGTGTTTTTTTTGTTTGGGGGAGTTGCTTTGGGAGGAAATAGGTAAGGCTTAATCTGATCCATTTTGCCCATTGGTGTAAAGCTGAACGTCCGTCTCAGAAATATCAAGGCTCTGTGGAAGTGGCCTGCAGGGTTCTGCTCGTTGCTGGTGCCTGGAATGAGCTCCTGACCCTGATGTAAATGTTTGTGGCAGGCTCAGCTCTGCACTCTGCTATGGTTAGTAGGGCTTTTGTGCCTGGTTTGCTGCAGGGAGCTCTCGACTCTTTTCACCCCAGGGTTACTTTAAGATGCAGTTTGTAGTTTGTTTGCAGTGTGCTTCGGGTGCTGGGGTTTGTGCTGCAGGAATAGCATCTCATTTCTCAGTTCTTCCAGGAGATAATTCCAGATGTGGAGCGGTCTCTGCAGACCTGTCTGAATGTAGGTGTTGTGTTAGGCCTTCCTGAATAAAACTTGGCTCACAAAAATACCTACAGTTTCCATTTTTCTTCAGTCTGTCAGACAAGGAACACGAGGTTTCATCCAGTTTCAGGCTTCTCTCTCCCCTCTTGGCAGACTTCTCTGCCAAGAAGGTTGAGGAGTAGCTGTTCATGGTTGTGGGTTGTGTGTTTTTTGTCTGGGTCTGCACCGGATCCTTTGAGATCGTTTAAGAGCATGCCCTGCATATGTAGCTTGGGGTTTTTTTGCTGTTGTAGGCTCGTGTCGATAGGCTTGACAGCAGTGGTGTATGATTTTTGTGGCACTCAGCTGCTGCCTCCCATGCTGTGATGATGTTTTGGTGGTGTTACAGGTGCTGCAAAAAGCACTGAGGGTTTCCCTGCTCAGGGGCAGCCTGTAGATGTGTCTCTGTGTTAACCTGGAAAAGGAACTTTTTTTATTTGAAATTAGAGGATACTCCCTGCAGTCTTCAGTGATTTAAATGGTTTTTCCTTCTGCTGTCTTCTCTTATTTTCTCTCTGCTCCAACCCTTTATTTCAGAAAGGCTTCCCTTTCCTTAGGCAGTAGTCTAGTGAGTAATCTCATCTAGTGTGCTTCCTTTGGACATGTGGGGGCTGGATTGTATTATCACAGTTTATTTTGGGGCTGTAAAACAAACAAACCTTGTGATATTTGCAGGTGGGTGGGGTGGGCAGAGTGCCTGCCATCATCCCTGAGCATTGTTTGGGAGCAGGAGGTGAAGCATTTAGGAATTGCCTCTATTGACAGAAGATTTAATCAGATACCTGTCTATACCACGGGAATTAGTTCCCTTTGAAGTGGGGACAGGTTCTTGCTTTGGGGTGCCAGCACTCCTGTCTCTAACGAAAGCTACTTTTAATGACCAAGAATTAAATATACCCTTTCCCAATGGGATGGGAATGTCATCTCCCTTCAAGGTAGCTGCACTGACACAATATCACCTTTTTTCCCAATTTCTTGCACATTTGTGCCAAGATACAATGCCGTTGCCAATCCACAGCATGATACAAGAGCCTTCTTGCACAAGAATGTCAGCATTAGAAAGAAGTCATTTATGTCTTTCAGATTTTCATTTCTGTGTTGGCAGGGTATCTGGAGGGCACAACTTTTTATGGGCAGTGATGTAGTGCACAGTAGACTAAAAAGGCTCATCTCTGTGTGATGCAGATATTAAGGAGGGGAAGAAAATAATATATCTATGCAGAGGTAAAAGTAATTTATGGTCAGCTAGCACTGGATCTGAAATCATTTTGTCAGCAGGAATGAAAATTAAATTTGGCACTTGAGAAAGTGTTTTGGGTTTGGTGGAGGACGGAGAAGAAGAGAAAACTGTTGCATCCAGTTTGAGTTGAAAAATTGGAAGCCCATTAAGTTTTCTTAAATAATCACAGCTGAGAGGTGGATAATTTGGTACACATTGAGGCATTCCAATAGGAGAACGGGTTAGTGTGAGGATGTAGGATTCTCCTGTGCTGTGAAGGAATTTGGATAGGGTCTGTGGTGAGATGTGGGGAGAAGGAAGGGACAGCTTCCCCACCCGTGCTCTCCTGGTAACCTCTGCCTCTCTCCCCAGCCCTCGTTCTTCGTCGTGTACAACATGGTGACCACGGAGGTCATTGCCGTGTTCGAGAACACGTCTGATGAGCTGCTGGAGCTGTTTGAGAACTTCTGTGACCTCTTCAGGAATGCCACCCTGCACAGTGAGGCTGTCCAGTTCCCCTGCTCGGCTTCCAGCAACAACTTTGCGAGGCAGATCCAGCGCCGGTGAGCCATTCGGAGCATGCTTTATTCCGTATAGACACGCTCACCCCCGTCCGCTGAAGGCCAGTATCAAATACCAACCCTGAGAAAACCAGTTCCTTTGGTCCCCTTTGCCAGGTGGTGCAAGGGTCAGGACTGTATATGGTTCATCTTGCAGCCTGATGCATCTGATTTTATATTCCGCGGCATTTACCTTGTTAGAGGAAGGAACAAAGCAGTGGCAAACCGGTGCTTAGAAGAAAGGAAAGGAATTTTGAGGGAAAGATGTTTCTGTCTCTCCTTGAGCAGTAACTCTTCTGGAGGTTTTTAGGTGTTACTGCCCAGTTGCTTTGGTCCCTGAAGATATGATTTGTCAAGATGCTGGCGTGATCGAGTTGGGTGTATTTTGCCAAGTGATGATCTCTGAATTTAGTGCGTATCAAACTGTGTTCTGTAGCATTTCCTCGACATCAGTCACCAGCTCGTGGTTCTCATCACTGTGCTAGGAGAAAGGAAACTCATCTGCTTAGATCTGTTGTGAAAGCTGAGCAAAATACCAAAATAACCTGGCTTTTTAGAATATGCTTTAACAGTCAGATGTGATTTTAATGAGGCAGAGTGTGTTATTTCTCTTGGAATAATTTTGTTGTGACTCAGGGTGTTTTGTTCTCCCAGTGACTTGTTTCACATCATCCAAAGTACTTGGCATCCACTTATGGGCATCAAGCTTCTGTTGACTTTAGGCTGATGTCACACAAGTATGATGAAGTTGACTATGTCTGTAACTTTCTAGAGCTGCCTGTCAGGAAATCCATAATGCTTAATGGAAGAGAGAATGAGAGAACTCACCAAAGACTCATGAAGGACAGCTCCTGCCTTTTGCTAAAGTAGGAGGGAGAATCTTTTCGTCTCCTTGCTATAAAGGCCAGTAACAGGAGTGTTGTAACATCCACATCGAAGTACCATAGAGCATAATGCACAGTGAGCTGGCTTTTGGCTGAGTGTTTACCCTCCTTGATGTTATGACGTCCCTGCAGCCGATCTGACTGTTCTTGCACATGGAAAGCTTCAAATTTTACTTGGAAAGAGAAATCCAGCCTCTGTTAATCTCTCCACCAGGAAAAACTTTCAGCTCACTGTAGTTTCTGGAGAGCTTTATGCTTCTCATTAAGGTTCTTCTTCATCTAAGGTTTCTTCCTGTGTGCATTTAAAACAGTGGCTGGAGAGAGAAGGAGTCTCAAGTCAACACTAAGGGCTCAACTGTTACTGTGAAAGCCACCTGGCTTTTGCTCACGCTGTTTCCTGGCTTCATGGTAAAACTTGGATTGACTGATAAGCTGCTAATCCATCTCTCCCTGTTTCTGATCCTGTTCATTTCCTGTACTGCAGAGCAGCTGGGTCCAGACCTTGTGGGTAGGCACATTCTTCCCCTTCTGTCACTTTGGACATTCTGAGTGAAAGGGTAATGATGAGGGAGGATGAAAAGGTCAGCAGAACTGGTTGATGCTTGAATCACTTTGATACATCTTTGGAAATGAGCTGTTTTAGTTCTTACACTGCCGCTGTTTTCTTTCCCTGTCAGTTTTCCTGCTTAGTTTATTTAAGCTGTGCTGTTCACCTGGGGCCTTTGTGAACAAAAGGTGTCTCTTGGTTTGCTGCAGGTTCAAAGACACGATTGTGAACGCCAAGTACGGAGGGCACACGGAGGCCGTGCGGCGGCTGCTGGGGCAGCTCCCCATCAGCGCCCAGTCCTACAGCGGCAGCCCCTACCTCGACCTGTCCCTTTTCAGCTACGATGACAAGTGGGTGTCAGTCATGGAGCGGCCCAAGACCTGTGGTGATCACCCCATAAGGTATGGGACAGGCCAGGGAGCTGCGTGTGAGGAGAGTGTGCAAGGAGTCGCTCTAAAGCATCTCTGCCATGTGGCGTCAAGTGTGCAGGAAAGGGAGTAGATGGAAGCCTTTTAGGAAATCCTTTCACCAGGGGATTTATTTCAGCAGTCCCACAAAAGCTGGCCTCTCTTCTTTGCACTAACGTGGATGTGTGGGAGGGCTCTTCGTGTTTTCTCGCTGAGCTGCTCTGCTCTGGGGAAGGTTTGGGTGGTGAAGTCTCAGCCTTTTCCATATGAATGGTCTTGTTCCTCCTCCTCTTCTTGCAGTGCTGCTGTTGTGTTTGGGTTGCAGAGTGATACAGCTCTGATGTCTGCTTTCCTATGCTGGAAGGATCCTCTCTGAGCATGTGGGTTTAGTTGGCAAGGATTGTCTAGTTTGTCCTGTGAATAAAATAGTATCTGGGCTAGGTGTTACTCAGAAAGCTTGTGGTATCGATTGAGCTGTTTTCAGACTTCCCTTGTTTACTGTTCTCACCCTGGGAGCTGTATGCCTTTTCGTACTCCCTTCTCTCTGTGATCTGTAGGAAATTTCTGTCTATAGTAGGAATTTTAGCCAGGTGTCAGGGCCATTCTGTGCCTCTTCTGTCTGAGTCTCCAGTGCCAGCAGAAGGAATAAGTCTGACCTTAAGAATAAGGAGGTTTGCAATGCTTCTTGAAGAAACATCAGGACTATTTATTTCTTTCTGTTGTCTGCAGCCATGGCTGCAAGAGGTAGTGGTTAAAAATCCAACATCTCCCTGGCTTGAAAGGCTCAAAGAGCCTGAGTTATCCAGGCAGAATAGTCTTTCTGCTCACAGTACTGCAGCAGCAAACCTGTGCTCTGAAAACAAAGAGAGCCTTCAGTGCCTGAGTGCTTTGTTTAGTGACTGCGCACATGTTGAGGGCTCAGGCAGCCTAGGGAGATCATTCTGGACCACTTCCCAACTTTATTTTCATCAATGCGTCCTCAAAAACTGGTTTCATATCTCCCCTGGCCCTGACTCAGGTGGCGGGGAGCTTCTGATTATTCCTGCGCTCTCAATTCCCAAATTATGTATATTTAATTGATTCTTCTGCCTGTATGATTTGGTTTGATCTCCAGCTTCCATGTTATCTGCAAAGAAAGCCTGCCCTTTTCCCCCTTGTCATGCTTGGGAAAACTTGCAGGGTGGCAGTTGTCTGCCAGCGCCAACCTGCGCCCGTCTCCCGCCGACAAAAGGCAGCAGAACCGAAGTCATTTGCTGCGGTGGAGTCTTTGTAGTAAACAAAGCCAAGTGCCACCTTCCCTCCCTCCCCTGAGCAAACCAGCGTTTCAGAGCCAGGGCTTTTAAAGCTCAAAGCTGTGCAGAGTCAATTAGGACTTGAATAGAGCCTCGGAGCAGTGGGGCTCCTGGTTTTTGGAAAGTAAGCAGAAGATGAGGCGCTAACCTTAACCATTCAGTAGCTGAAATGGTGCTGCTGTGGTTCTCACGTGCAAAACAAAGGGATTAATAAAATAATGCCAGCTGCCTGTTGGGGTTAGAGGGCTTGGAAATGAGGGACCACAGGATTTGTAATGTAAGTCCTGTAATTGTCTGGAATGGAAAACCCTTCAGCAGCTAAGGGTGTTATAATCTGTGTGCAGTTTCCTGGCACGATGTGTGAGCTAGGAAGGCTTCCAGACCTTTTCCACAGCAATTCAATATTTCTGTACACTGAGTCCCTTTAACCCTTTGTGCTTTTCTGCATCCCAGAAGGTTCAACTCTGCCTACTTAAGAGACCAGTGGTTGTTTGCTGTCAGGTGGGAAGGACTTTAGGTTCCCCATCACCACCGCCTTCCTGTCTCTTTTCAGGAGGCTTGAAGAGATATTCAGTGGGTGAAATGATGGCACTTGAGGGAAGAGGCTCTAACACAGCTCTACCTATAGCAGGGGGTCTCTAAAATCCATCTAGATGGCTAATAAGGAGCCATTTAACGAAAGAATTGGTCTGCAGATAAATCTTCCATTTTCCTACGGTTTGAAAAGGCTGGTCTTGCTGTTTCTGTTGACATACAATTTTATATTGCAGTGCCTAATTTATCCCCAGAATGAGAGCCCATGGAAATGGCCTCTGATTGCAGAGCACTTTTAAAAATACATTTAAAAATACCAAACTGAGTACATCTTTAAGATTACAGGGAGCTTCATCTTGAGTAGTAAATTGTTGTGAATAGGGGGAGAGAGAGGAACAGACGGGGGACTGTGCTTTATTTAAAGAATGACCCTCTGCATACCCAGCCTTGTGTAGGAGGGAAAGGGCTTTTTGAAAAGCCAAATACCAAGATTGTGACTCTCTTGCTGGGTTCTTGTGTGTAATTTTCAGGCAGGGCTGGCTGGCACTTTGATTCAGAGGAAGGGAGAGGAGAGTGGCCCTCCAGGAAGAACATGAGGTTCTCAATAGGCTGTGTTGTTAAAAAGTGGAGTATGTCTGCTCCTGAAACAGCATCGCTGGTATCTGTCATCATCCGTTCTTCCAGGCTGAGAGCTGAGTGCATCGTATTGCTGGCGGGGGGGAGATGTGCTCCAACATTAAAAGCATTCTTGGAGTTAAAATCAGAGGAAAATGCAAAATACCCGCATGCACTAAGTGTTGGTGGAAAAGGAAACAGCTGGGAGGCATAATGGCAGTTCTGTGCCCAAAGCTGGAAGAGGTCTAATGAAAATGGTCTAACAAACAGAGACATCTTCAGGGTGAGGACTTGAGTTACAGCCCAGCTACTTGGTGAAGGTACCACATCCAGAAACCTCCACCACTACATCCCAGAAACCTCCTCCAAAGTCTTGGGGAGGATGGGAGCCTCGCAGAGAGTCCTGTGTTGTGACAGCAGCAGGGGACAGTGGTGTTACCTGGGCTTATGTCAGTTGCACAGAGTGTGCAGAGGAGGTTCAAGAAGCAAAGAGCTTCCCTGGACTCTTCAGCACTGTTTGTCTCAGCCCCTGACAACGTTCCCTCTGTGCTGGAGCTGTGTTCCAGAGCTCACCTGTTTGGAGATGCACGTGAGCTTGACCCACAGGCAGGTCTGTGGGTGACAGCAGAAGGGCATAAGGTTTTCCTTGACCTCTGTCCATGCTGTGATTGTTGAATCCAATTCATCAGGTACCTCCTGCCCAGCCTATCTCATTAATGCTTTTTTGATGGAAATGTAAAAGGAACTGCAAAGCCCTGCTTGAACTGTACAGTACAACACGGCATCCTTGAGCAGGATTGGATCGAATTCCTTGACTGAAGAGGGAGGCAGCAGGCACAAGGACAGCAGTGTAAGGCCTTCCCTGGCAGCACTAGGGGGAGGAAAGGATGGCCTGACACTCTCAGTGAAGGCCATTGCTAAGGGAAGGGACCTCAGTTCTGTACGGTATATCTGCCGTAGGGATCAAGGGAAGCAGCTTGCATTAAGAGAGGATGGAGAGCCAGCACAGGTGTGGTCAGAACCAAACTAACTCCCTCTTGTGAAGTCTGCTTTGTCCATCAAAGTGACAGGCAGAGTTCTCTCACTGCTAATAATAAAATGAAGTGATGCTTTTCTAGACAGTGGAAAACAACTGCCCTGAGAGGGACTTTCCTGCAAAGCCAAGAGCCACACACCCAGCCGAGCACCTTCTGCCCCTCAGGGAGCACGAGAGCTTGAACAAGGCACTCTCGTCTCTGTGTGCGAAGAGCCCAGATGGCAGAGTCAATAGTCGGGAACAGCCATAATTGACTCTCTCTTCCTTTCAGATTTTACGCTCGTGATTCCGGCCTGCTGAAGTTTGAGATCCAGGCGGGACTCCTGGGGCGCCCCATCAATCACACAGTGCGGCGCCTGGTGGCCTTCACCTTCCACCCCTTCGAGCCCTTTGCCATCTCGGTGCAGCGCACCAACGCCGAGTACGTGGTGAACTTCCACATGAGGCACAGCTGCACCTAGAGGTGCCCGGGGACGCTCTCCTTGGCTCCGGGCCTCCACAGCCAGACACTCGCCCCTTCTGGGAAACCAAACCATTGCTCGTGGCAAGAAGCCTCACCTGGGAGCTCCTACCAGTGGCATCTTGCAGGGCCCTCAGCCGTGGAAAGCCGATCCACCCCAGTTGATCCACCCCAGTTATGGGGTGGGTGTTTCTTCCGACCCTGTTTGTACTGCAGAGATCCCGCTGCATTAAGTGCTGCTGGCCTTCCCTGTTCCTGTTGATGAACAAAGCATAGCTGAGGTTCCTTTCCTGGTTTCCCAGAGGCATGTCTGTTTTTTATCCTGCTGCAGGTCTTAGGATGGCAGAGATGGAGCTTTGCTTCACACTTGTGGGAGCGCTCCCTTCTGTACTGGTGCTCTCCTACCTTGTTGGACAAATGGCCTGTCACAGAGGGAAAGGATGGGAGCTATGGGGAGGGCTTGGATACAGCTACCCCTGTTTGTATCTTCAGAATTGTGAGGGAAATGAGATCCTGCTCTCATCCAGACAACCTGCTCTTGTCATTTTAATATGCAAGAGGTCAGGAAACAAAAGGTGTGAGAAATCACTACAGTTGAGAGACATGAGGTGTGTTCCTGACTCTTATGCAAGTCACTTAATCTTTGTGCCTTAGTATTGGAAAAGCTCCTAAGTGAGAGGTGGTGTCACACCAGCAGGCCAGGGCAGCTGGTTGTGTCTGTAATGCACGAGGAGATGGGTGCAGGAGGAAGATGGGTGTCTGGGAAGGGTGTGGGGAGCAACAGCAGCTCCTTGGTCACGTCAGAAGGACTTTTCTGCAGCCATGGGGGTGAATCCTCACGGCCATCTGCAGGTTCTGCTGCTGAGAAGAGGGGAGACCCAGCTGCTGGCACCCTCCTGTTGGAGTACCAGCGTGGTAAATTAGTAGGGTTTGCCCAGGAAGGAGGGTAGGTGGAGACCTGAATTCATGTTCAGTGCTGCGGGTGGGCAGTTTGGAGATGAATTTGTTGACTTAGGTTGCTTACCTCTCTCTGTTTGATACACTGTTCTCTGTGAGAACCCAGATGCTGTTTCCAGGCTTCAGAGCACAGCTGGCCAGTGTCTCAGTGTTGGCTGGACCATGGCAGTGTTTGTGCTGCTGATAAATTAAGCTCCTGGGTGTAATTACCTGCCACTGTGGGCTGGTGAGGCTGCTGGCCTGCCCTTCTCTCTTTAAAATTGAGGTTTTTGTTGTAGGCCAGCATTTAGGGGTTTTTACACGAGGGCTGGTTTATGACTCTGTGCTGCCAGGCAGCACAACCATCTCAGCATCACGATGTGCTCCATCAGAAGCTGGAGCCTGTTCTTGTCCCATTCCTATAGGAGCTACAGCAGGGGCATTAGAAAATTGGTGCTAATACACAGGAGACCCTCTACATTAAAGGACCCTGTGGGTGTCTTGTTTGGACCAAAATGAGCTGTGGTTGATGTGTTGTGGCCACATGCCTGTGAAGAGGAGTGTTGGAGTCATGCATTCATTTTGCTAGTGATGCAGAGGAGAAGAATTGCATGGGTGATGGTGCCTGCTCATGGCATGAGTGGTGGACCTCAAAATTAAGGGTGTCCTGGGGTCCTTGAATCAGCCTTTGCTCTCTGCCTCACGGTACTTCTCTCCTGGCCTTGATAAACATATTTCTGGGGAAGACATTGCATTTCACTTCTCTTTTCCTGATGCTGGCACTGTTGGTGTCTCAGGTCTGTCAGGAGTGCCGGCAGGTCAAGGAGACTGCTAACAGAGGAGGTTGTCAGTGCTTTAGCTGCAGGTTCCTCTCATCTGGTAACACTATTTGTCAAGGTTTTAGGGTTTTATCCTGTGATCTGTTCCTCAAACATTCAATTAAAGCTCCAAGTGGAGAATCGTTTGCATACTGTAGATCATGGGTTTCCCTCCCTCTGCACCACTCTCACAGCTGTTCACACTTCAGTATGAGACTCTTTTTCCCCCTGCCCCAAGCTTGCAGCAGCTCCATCTGAGACTGCATTTACTCCTTGGTGTCACAGCCTTGGGAGGTCAGTGCCTACTAAATTAGCTGTCAGATCTCCATTTAGACTCTTTTTTCAGTGGCAAAAATACAAACTTCAGCATTTCTGTAGTCGGGGCTTTTGCCAGGATTGTTGGACTCGGGGCTGAGAAACCAGAGATCTGTTCTTAGCTCTGCTGTTAAATTCTGAGGCTGGGGGCAAATCTCTTCCTGGTCCAGCTGGTGTTTTCTTCTCTGTAATTGAGGCCAAAACCGTATTTTCAGCTTTTGTAAAACACTTGAGATTCATGGATAAAAAGTGCTGGATAAATGCTAAGTATTTTCTTATTATGTTTGCAGACAAACTGATCATTCTGTGTACTAATTGCCTTGGAGTAGCATAGCAGATCCTCTGGTCTTGGCTGCTGTATTTTATATCAACAACAGAGTTAATTTTATTACAGAAATGTATGGAAAGAAAAGTCTCTCATGCTTGAAATTTTGATGCTTTTATTTAAGAAACAAAAAGTGTGTGTGGTGGGGAGGGTGGGAGAAAAGAGGAGATATTTTCTACCTGATATTTTTCCTAGGTTACAGTAAAGATTTGTTAACAACACAAGACAAAACCAGAATAAACAGAATTTACTTCAAGAGTCTGATTTATTGTCTTTGTCTTCCAAAAATGTGAATGGTGTAGATGGGAATTCCTTCACTAAGAAGAGATGGCAGGGGTATGCCTTGGATTGTGCAGGCATCTCACATGGGAGTTTGCTGCCTCTTCCTGGCACTTGAAGTACAAGTGTGCTCAAGAATGTTCCTGCCTGAGGCATTTCTGCAGACTTCTCAAATTCTTGTCTACACAAACTAATGCCGGGAGAGGAATTCTTGGTTACGTTTTTCCCTTTGTATGTTATTACTAGCCCAACTTGTATTCAGGGATTCTTCCTTTATTCCATTTACAGCATTTATCTAACCTTTTGGTCATTTTCTGCATGATCAAGAGATGAAAGCTTGTTGTGGTTTAACCCCAGCTGGCAACTCAGCCCCACACAGCCACTCTCTCACTCCCCCACCAATGGGATTGGGGAGGGAATCGGGAGAGTAAAAGTGAGAAAACTTGTGGGTTGAGAAACCCTGGTTAATGGGTAAAGCAAAAGCCACATGCAAGCAAAGCAAAACAAGGAATTAATTCCCACTTCACATGGGCTGGCAGGTGCTCAGCCATCTCCAGGAAAGCAGGGTTCCATCCCCTGTAACTGCCCCAGCCAACAGCAGCACGAAGCTGGACACTCCTTGTCTGGCAGAGCAGCCTGTCCACTGCTTTTAGGTTGGGCTAAGGCACTCAGATTTTCCATGTGCTGCTCCCTGCCTCTTTGCAGAGCAGTGTGGCTGAGAACTCAGCAGCATCCCTGTCTGTGTTAGTTCCTCTAACCATCTGCATCTTGAGCATGAAAGTGATTTTCCTTTGAACCTTTCCTCCATTTTCCTGTGTGCAGTTCTCAGATGCTTTCCTGTGCAGACCTTGAGCACACCAGAAAGCTCTTGAGCCTGTGGCTTTTCAGATAGGCACTGAGTGACAAGGAGATGCTTGAGCTGGAAACTGCCTTTGACTGGCAGCAAAATCCCGTCTTTTGTTACTCCTTGTGCTGCCTTTGCTTTAAGAAAAAAAGTAGTGAAAGCAGGACAGTTGCATTATTTCTTATATAAAAGGCAATAGACAGCAAGGCACAGAAATCCCTTTAGAGTGAAACATATGGATACGTTTAAGATGTGTCCCTACTAAAGACTCCTATCAATTGATCTTCCAGTGCTCGTGGCTGGCCCTGATTTAGCTGTCTGTGTGTACTGACAGGACCTTCCTTTTGCTCAGGTGCTGCATCTGTTAAGCTCTTCCCTTGGTCATTTTGACCCAGCTAAGAGAATCAGATTTCTGATGCTTTAAGAAATCTCTTTGTTTTTCTCGTTTATGATCTCTGTCTTGCTGCTTTTTCCTGCAAGGATCTCTCAGAGCTGTGGGCAGAGAGGTGGCAAAGGGGATAGCAGTGAGACATTTGGTCCTCTGACAGCTGTTGTCCTTCTGTGAGCCTTTATCAGATTGGTGCACACTGCAGAGCAAATTGATGTCCTGGGGGCAACGGGACAGGATTTTGTGGGTTTACTTTGTCCCTGCTATCCAAGTTCCAGAGTCTGTGTCATTGATGTGCCTGAATCTTGTGCTTCCCTGTCTTGTTTCACGGTTATAAAAGCTTTTCTGGTCAAATACTCCTCAGGAGGAGGGAATGGTGAAATGGCTTTTTTTTTTGGGGGGGTTGTTTTGTTTTGTTTTGTTTTGTTTTGTTTTCCTTCCTCAAGGGCTGTGGGGGCTGTGGGCTGAGCTGGTCAGTGCAGTTCCAGCCTGGTGCTGGCTCAGGCAGCCCCAGCCCCTGCTAGAGCTGTTTGCTGGCCAAGGTCTGATTTGACTTTGTTTCTCTTGGGGAAGAGCTGCACTTACTGTGTAAGGAAACGAGTTCTCAGAAAAATACTGATGTGGGAAAAAACCTGAATGGCACCTTTTTTTTTTTTTAATGATGTTTTGACGTAAAAATACTGCAGTTTTAAACTGGCAGTCTGGAAACTGGTAATTCATGGGTGACTGCTGTGGTCCTGTGTGTGAGGAGAACTGGAAAGAGGCACAGTGCCCCTGGTTCTGGCCACTCAGGGCTGTGCTGCAGCATCTGGGTAACATGTGGGTCCTCACTTGGTTAATGAGTTGAGGGCAGTTATAGAGGAGTGTGATGGGATGGCTCATGGATGCCCTTGAATAGCACTACCAAGTCCCCAGCATTTGCTGCATCTGCTTTGTCCAGGTATGAACTGGAGTCTTTGGAGGAGTTTATTTTCTGTGGATGACAGAACTAGTTTGAGTTCAGTCTTTTTAAAGCCAGGAACATGTTACTTCTACTTTCCATGGCTGTCTTCTTTCCTTCTACCCAGCAGCTTTGCAAAATGCCAAATGTAGTCCTGAGCAGCCTTGGCTTTGCCTGGAGGACTCCCCAAGCCCCTGTTTTTGGCAGTGAATCGTTCCCTCTGAAAGCTACTCTTGCACAAATTCATCCTTCCCTCTGCCAGTGTCCTTCCTCTGTCCAGGTGTGTTGCAGCAGCATCAGGTGGGGAGGCAGAAGGGTATGAGAGAGAGTTGGGTGGCTGAGCACACCGTCTCTGTCCCAGTGCCTGCCTGGGCAGCAGCTTCTGGTTACCTTGGATGGGGCAGCTGAGGATGCACTGGCAGCGCTGACATCCAGCCCTGGGCCTGAGCCCTGCCAGCCTGGGGGTGCTGGAGTTGGGATGTGTGGGACCACTTGCTTAAGGGGCTTGGAGGGGTGAGAACCGGGCAGGTGGCAGGGAAGCCCTGCCAGGGCCATCTGGCTGCTGCTGGACGTGATTTTAGGGTGTTGTTAAGAGCAGCGGGCAGCACTGCGTCCCTGTGAGTGCCTGCTCGCTGCCTCTGAGCTGGTCATTTGATAGCTCCTCGGTGCTCCTCGGAGGCCTAAAATGGAGCAGTGGCGGATTAGATGTACCCAGTGCCCTTGGTGAGCTCCGGGGAGATACGATCCGTGCCCTCCCGCCTCCGACCTGCTGGCGCCCAGTGCCGTCGCCACAGCAACGGGGAGAAACAGCCCATCCGCATGGAAACGGCCTTGCTGTGCCCGGCAACCGACTGGGGAAAGCGGTTCAAATGGCAGGTTTGGAGAGGTGAGGGGCACCAGCACCTCTGTGGCGACCAGCAGGGAGCCTTGGCCCGAGCTGCTGGGGTGAACACAACATCCTGTGGGTTACTGCAGTGCTGGCACCGTCCCTGCATGTGGGACTCCCATCCCAAAACACCGGCATTGCCCCCAGTGCGGAGGCAGCACGTGCTCCTGTGGCTCTGACCGTGAGGGATAGTTTTCGTTGCTGCTGCCCTATTTTTTATGGGGCTGGTCCTGAATTCAGTGTAAGGTCCAGATTATCTGTGCTGATACCTGCAGCAGCGTGGGTGGGTCACTGGTTCACCCCTGACTGGTTAGTACTTAATGCTTGTAAAATCCCTCTTTGTAAGGAAGAAGGAGCAACTGGCAGCCAAACAGGGTCTCCTGTAACATAGGACAGGCAAATGTCATCTCCACAGTGCAATTGTGCGGTGCAGCCTGTCTGGCTTTGGGCAGGAAAGTCTGAGTTAATCTCTCCCCATCTTGCCTCCTACCCCTTAAATCCCCCATCGGCTGCTTCCCCAGAGAGGGCTCAGATTTGAAGGTGATGTTGGTGCTGACCCGCTGGCTCTGATAAGGGCTGGAGAGAGTCGCTGTGCTGTGCAGCTGCTTGTGGCCAAGCAGGGTTTGTTCCAGTTTTACACTGGCCCTTAGGTGACCGTATCTCTTGGCTGCAGGATCGCTGGGAAGGGGATCTCCCCAGCCAGCAGCACTTCTCTTGGAGGGATTTTGGTAAATGGGGCTGGTTTTACAACCGTGTCCAAGGACAGATTGTCCCAGACCATCTCCCAGTGCTGGAGAAAGCTGCTTCCCAGCCGTTGGCATTACTAAGGAGTCCATAGGCTGGCCAGTCTAAAGTAATTTGCATTTCTTGGTCAGTTTGACCCTGGCAGCTCAGGAAATTGCTATTTCTGTGGATTTGTCAGGAGCAAATGAAAGGCAGCACCCAGGTCTTGCCAAGGGGCTGGGTGAGAGCCTGGCTGGCAATTAGGAGAGCAAGTTGTGTGCCTGCAGGCTGGTGCACGAAGAGATAAGAGTTCTATTTCACCTCGCCTTGGAACCTGCAGAAGCGGCAGAGGATGGGAGAATGGGGGGTGAAATATGTCATTCTCCTGTCTGGGGCCCCAAGTTTTATTTGTTGCCTGGAGCCCTGTGTGGGTGGGAAGCCTGGCCTGCTGCTGTGCAGAGGAGCCCCTTGAGCCAAATCCTTTCTTCCTTCTGCTTTTTTTTTTTTTTAGAAAAACAAGCGGTGAGGCTGCTGCTGGAAGCAGCTCTCCCAAACAATGGCTGTTAGGGCTCGGGAACTGCTGAAAGGTTTGGGTCCAGGTGCACAGCCCCGACTCTCAGTGGATGTGGGCATAGGAGGAGGGTTATGGACTCTGGAGAAATGAGAGGACCCTGCCAAGTGGCACTAGTGCAGGGGAAGCTTGGAGAGCTCAGCAGAGGAGGTGTGAATGGTTTCAAAAAAACCAAAAATCGAGGCTTGGCTCCCCTTTGCATCTCCCCAAGAGGACCCTGCAGTCCTGCTTCACCGTCAGTGTGGGGACTTGGATGCTCTTAAGGCTGTTCATTAGTAAAACCTCTGAGCAGTTCCTACTGCCATCGAGTACCCATTAATGCCTCTTCAGGGGAGAGGAGAGCATTGGGAAAACACAAAAACAAGCCGAGGGCCCTTTTATCTCTTTTTGGTCTGAGAGGTCGTGGGCTGAGGTTGGAGGGGAAGAGGGGCCAGGTAGGGATGCCAGGCATGAAAGCAGCAGCGTGATTATCTGCCGAAGTCTGAGTGCAAAAACATAACCTGATTTAAACAGTTACTTCTTCAAGGGTCCCAGGGGTGCTTTAGGGTTAGAAACACCTACTCAGTGACCTGCTTTGTGCACATCTCGAGCCAGGTATTCCCACACGAGAGGGAAAGCCAGCAAAACCTGCACAGATGTCTCTAACAGCTGCAGCCGGGCTGCCGTAAGCCACCCCTGCTGCTACAGTTTATTAGCACTGCAGGGTCTGTCCCCTTCTCCTCCTTCTCCTTGCCTGCTTGTGTGTACAGTCAGCTGTTAAAGGACACTGACATCACTTAATGGTTTAATTGAATCTCACAAAGGGATCGAAATTGGCTGCCTGACTCTTGTCACTGAGATGCTCATGGAAGGAATAGTAAATCACCAATTCAGCAGATAAAACTGCAGCTCTGGGTAGAAAGTCCTTGTTGCGGGGGATTGGGAAGTAATTCCTCTTTGCAGAATCATACGTTATTAGGGAGATGGCTGAGGGCTGTTTTTCCAGGCTGCCAGGTGCCATCCCTGTGCAAGGGAAGGGTAACTGAGTTAGACTAACTCCCCAAGGTGGTGTGGCACTCAATAAGGGGTAAACAGACCTGAGGCAGCATTTTATCTCTAAGTCAGGAGACTGTTCTGTGTTTTACACAGGGATTTACAGGGATACAATGGAGAGAAGTCCATGTGATCGTTTATTTAGAAGGGAAGGCAAAATCCCAGAAAAGGCCAGGGTTGAACCGGGATGAAGCTTTGCAGCCAGCAGCAATTTCTGAGATTGTTTCACAGAAAAAGTAATCTTTGAGTGTAGGGAATCAAAAGTTAGGAGGGAATGGAGAGAAAGATGTCTAAAAGCAATAGGGAAGCCCAGAGGGAGAGGATATGACCCTAATGAGGGTGCTAATGCTGTGGCCATGCTACTGACAAGTAAAGTAATTGCTGCTCAGGAGGAATGTGAGCCAGTAGAAAACAGCTTTCCACCCAGATGCCAAGAAAAGCAATTAGAACTCGTAAACACCAGTGGCTGACTAAAACCGGGCCCTTAATTAATAGTTTCATTTGAAGGGTGAGGAAATCATTAAGTGCTATTGGTGTCTATTAATTCCCTCCAACATGAACCACAATAGAGAGTTTTAAGCCGCCTTTCACTGTACAGTGTGTGCAGGAGAGAGCACCCTGAGCCCTTGCTTTGTGCAGCTGTGCTCTCTCACCTCACTGACTGCCCCAGAGCCCCAGAATGTGCTGCAGGATAAAGAGCTCGGACTGTGCACTAAGTTAGGACATGGCTTTGGGAGTGCTCCATCAGGGCAGGAGAGAAGGTGGGTGGAAAATGTGACTTCAATAAAAAGCTGTACAACTGAAGTACTGTGTTGGGGAGCTCACAGGGAGCTGGGGGTCTGGAAGATTTGCATCATACTGTACAGATCCCAGCCACTGAGCCATGGAGAAGAGTGTCAGCCTCTTCTGTCCAGTGCAGAGGGTGTTACAGGAATGTCAGTCGGAGGAAGAAGTAGGGCAAGCTATCAGAAGTAGGCAGAGCAGAGAGGGACATAAAGCTTCCCACTGTATAAGCAGTGGTGATGCAGTGGCAGACTTCCTGAAACCTTCACAAACACCCAGGAACCAAGAGTGGCCTCTATGGAGGACACAGCCTTGATTCCAAGTCTGGGTAAGACAAAGGTTTATTCTTGTTGCTTTCTGACTCTCCATTCACCCACATACTCTTCCCTGAATTTCAGAAGGACCACAGATCTCTTCACAATCGTATTTTTCAATTTGTTCTATCATCTTCATGTGACTTGGGCACTTCTGCCTCGCTGCAATGAACAGGCTGTAGCAGAGAGCAGCAGTGTTTGGTTTTCTGTGTGTTAGACAAGCCTGCCAGCACAGCCTGGTGCCCCTCCTCTGTCAGGGTGGTTGCTGTGCTTGGCACAGACACCAGCCCAGCCTTGCTGTAAGCACATCACACACCCCTTCCCCAGCCAGCTGCCTGCATACTCAGACAGTTCATCTTGGCAGTTTATGGCTGACCTGCTATCTTCTTAAAAAGCAGAATATAAAGTCACTAGTGCAGCCATATTTCTGGAGTGAGGGGGAAGCTCTTCTAGTATGTCAAACATCTATGGAAGAGCCTCTCTTACTCACTGTCAAATCTGTGACAGCTCAAGGAACTTCCTTTTAAGATCACCTACCCCCACTTCAAATTCAGAGTTGGACTAACGTAGATTTGTGTGAATCTTGTTTTTTCCTGTCAAATGCAACTCAACTGGCTTTTCTAAGCAGAGTGATTTCTTTCAAAACCTGCCGTATACCATTCAGCCCCATGAAGGAGGTTCACTGCCTTGTTGCTATGGTACCCTTTCTCTAAAGAGGAAGAAAATAGTTAATTATGCAATTTAAGAAACTACAGAAGAATGACAGAATGAGAAATAATAGGAAGGAAGATTCTGCGTTTGCAATAGAACTGCTGGCTGTTCTAAAATACACCATGTTTACAGGTGAAATGCTTGCCCAGTGCACGTTGTGTAGGGCCAGGGTTTCTCTGGCAGCAGGGACTTCAGTGAGATGCCCTTTGCTGGGCACTGTGCCTCTGCCATCCAGGAAATCAATCCTGTTGTCAGTTACTGCTGTTACCTTCCCTGCTTAATGCTCCAGACATATTTCCTTGGCAGAAATTCTGGATGGAGCTGGGACAGCGATAATACATCACAGACCCACAACGAGCTCCTGCTGCTTGTGGATACACAGAGGTACAGTTCAAGACTTAAGTGCTTTGTATCTCCTTGGCAGAATTTCATTGTTCCTTGGGCCTAGTAACCCCTACTTGCTTTCCCCAGGACCCCAGAAAATCCAGTTTGTGGTGCACAAGGCAGGGCCAAAGAGACTGCAAGCATCAAACCTGGCAGGATCCCAGCAGCCCCTTTAGAAAGAACGGTGCTTTCCTTTGCCAAGAGCAGTGGCAGGTCAGTACAGCTTGGGTGAAACAAAGCACTGCAACAGATCTTTGCCAGGAATGGATGCAGGCTGGTGCTCTGTGAACAGGGGGAGCTGCCTCTTGTAGGGCACACACAGCTCTGTGAGCCAGGGGGAAGGAAAGAGTTACCCCATGCCTTGTTTCCCAATGTCAGCAGTGAGAGAAAGAGGGAAGGAAGATGACCTGACCCCGTGCAGTTGTTTACTACAGATGACTAAAAGGAGATGGAGATCTCAGGCTCTCCTTCTGCCTGACAAGGGCACTAATGGCATGGAGGGCTAGACAAGAGCCACATATGGAGGTAAAAGGAAGAGAGCAGTCGAGAGGCAATAATAAGCCCAAATACTTCTGTGAACACAGCAGGAATGGCTGTCAAAAGACCAACATTTTAATCAACAAACTTTGTAGCCAAGAGGCTTCCCACTAAGGGAATACACGGATTCCTGCTTTCACCAGCAGCTTCTACCTCCTGCATTTTTAAGGCTCAGGATGATCTCTCCAAGCTTCCCTCAACGAGTATTTCCAGGGAGGGTGGCTTTCCAGAATCTGTCACAGGAGCAACGCTCAACTCAGTCCCTGATGAACTGATGTTGAATGCTGTGTGTCCCTTGCACTGCCCCTCACAGTCTCCTGGCTTTCCGTGGGCGGCAGCCGTTGTGGGGGACCGGGCTGTTGTCGGTGATGGAGATGACCTCCAAACCTCCCATCGTCAACCCCTTGATGGCAGCCTGCAACGAGACAGCAGATGAGTTATCAACACACGGAACAGCAGAGAAGGGGAAGAGCTCAGGGCAAAATAGTTTCATGCCCTATCTGGAAATCAACTCGTTCTAATGGTTCTCACTTTGTAATTCTTAAAAATAAGTAACTTATATCAGAAAATGCAGTTTAAACTTATCTGCTCTAATCCTTTCTTGAGCATTCCCATCAGTTTTCCTACTTCAACCATAAGAAGTCCCAGATAAAGCTTTTATTGTACCTCCAAAATAGTATTACTCTAAAATTCTAATGACTCTAAAAATTCAAATGACTCTAAAAATTCATTACTGGGCACTTGGGTGAGGAATCCTTTATATAAGCTTCAGAAAAACCAAGTTAATTGAGAGCAGCCTGAGTTTAGAAAACATGCATGATGCTTGAGAAAATAAAAAAGAAACTCCAACAACACCTACTTTGCGTCCTGGTCCCAGTCCTTTCACCATGACTCGGACATGCAGTACACCCTTCCCACGTGCTTTCTGTGAAAAGAACAACTGGTTAGTGTTCTCTTTGACATTAACTCTGGCTCCCCTGGTGTCTTTCATTTTCATAATAGTATTTAAGTAAAAATAAAGATTAGATAGTAGGGGATACAGGAGACATATATGGGGATTATTGCAGAGACACTAGGAGCAAAGGGGGCTGGGGTATGACCATGGCAGTTCAAGAAAACTTCTGCGCTAGACTGTCACCTCTGCACACAGAGAAAGCTCTCAAATCAAACTATCTGTGACCTAAGCCAGGGCAGAAAAGGACATATCCATGGATACGTGACTGAAGTGGCAAGGGACTAACAAGGACTAACTCTAAGCTGTTTTCCCTTCTCTAATGTGGTGACTTTTCCCCTGTGAGCAGTGGATTCTTTCTGGAGGGTAAATGAGAAGAACAGGCAAGCTTTAGATTTGCTGTGCAGGAGTCCACACCTCCAGTGCAAAAATTCTAGGGGCTTGCAAATTGGAAATGAAGAACTGCTGCAGAGCACAGCCCTGCTGCCACCACGTGGAGGGAGCTCCTCTGGCTCTCTTTCTCACTGTGTTCTGGTGCAATTAACGTACTAACAACTTCAACAGTGACAGAATAAATCTGTCTAAGGACAGCTACGTGGCTATTACAAGGCTCCAACGAGCACAGATTAATAGTGAAGATGTTCTTACATCCCTCTGAGTCAATTACAATAAGCTGTTGGCCAGCAGTGGCACCAAACTCCTCTGGCATGAAAGGCTGGAGCGAGTTCCACCTAATTTAGGATAAGGATTTTCAGTTTAACCTTGCCTCATTCTACTGTAATGAGGACCGTGACACAGCCAGCCCCATCTCCTCCACCTGGACACCCACATGGTTTTTAGAAAGAGTTACAATAAACCATATGCAGCTGGAAACTACAGGTGCAAGGACATCACCTTCTCTGACTGGAACTGCTGGCTGGAGCTCAGTTCTCCTGTGGCAGAAAGCAAATATGAAACATCCCGACAGTAACTACAGCTATTTCTCAGTCCCCTACGGTGCAAAACTTGAACTGCTGCTGATTCAGGGGCTACATTCCCAAAATGGCTGAGAAATGTTCACTTAGGAAAAAAGGAGGCTATGCAGACTGGTGCTAGGAAAGGACAGGCTCCAAGTTATATTTCCAGACACAACTTGCACAGCTCAGCTCACCCTCGGGGAATTTTTAACAGCACTTTCAAACACGCTCTGTGTGCAAATGAACCTTGGGATGCTGTGGAAGAGCTCTGGAGTGCAGCCTGTGCCCAGGTACGGGACCAGGCAGTCAGTGCTCCCCTCTGGAGGTGGGAATCACGAGTGAGGACTCACCACTGCCGCTGCCATGGCCGCGGTCTGTGCCGCGATGGCAGTTCCCTTCTTGGCGTTCTGGAAGCCTTCGGTGCCGCAGGACGTGCGGGCAAAGGGCTGGTTGTCAAAGCTGACCACCTGGATGTGGGTGCTGCGGAAGGACAGGGGCAAAGGGAAGAAGCAAGCTGGAACAAAGCTTTATCTTCCTGTTTTTCGCTCACCTTACCAGCACGGCTGACTGCAGGGTTTCTGTCTCCCTTTCAAAGTATCCCACTTACTCAAACCTGCTGCAGAGACCACCCAGCAGTGACTTTCTGGTCACCTTACAGACCCAGGCAGGACCTTTCTGGAGAAGGTGTGCTTTATCTAAGTACACCTCAGACCTTTCAGACCCACCTCTCACTGCATTTTACCTCTTCTATTAAAAAAAAAATGCACAAAACACTTCTAGAACTTGAAAGAGCCTTGAACAGTAACATATCACAGGAGGAATCTCTGATGAAACACAACTGTCTCTCATGGAGAATATGATAATTTTTTCAACACCTATACAGAAACAGTGCTAGAGCAGAGGGCTCTAACCGGAAGTAACTGGCTGTGAAAACTGTCAGCATCTCATTATTCGTATCAGAATGTAATCAAAATGTATAAAAACAATCTTATTGCTTTAAAGACACTGCAAGGACAGTTATGCTCCCTGAACAGCACTGAGGTTTGAATCATGATCATCTTCCCAGTCATGAACACCACTTCTGTGGCAGTTTTATTTTGAGCCTTTAGATCAAAATGACAGGCCAAACCCCGGGTTCTAGGCTTTTACTTCACATGAGAGCAGGAATGGAGCAGGTCATTTACTTACTTGTTGTACGTTGCTTTGATGTGAGCTATCGGGACCTCTTCATAAACCTTGCCATCCCATCTCATGGAGCTCCTCTGCAGGATTGAGGAGCTGAGAAACAAAACGAGAGTTACCAGGCCTCGCTCTTTGTACAGAGTTTTATTTCATATCGGGAAATAAAGAAAGAAGGGATCAAGCCTCCGAAAACCACAAGCTGCGTTTCTGATTGACTCAAGTCGCTCCCTCCCCTTCCTCGGCTGAAAACCCACCGAAGGCGATAAAACCTCGCAGCAAGCGGCAGATGGCAGCGCCCTCCCGGCGCGCCCTGGCCTCGGCTCTCACCTCTGCTCGGTCGCGCTCTGCTTCTCCGTCTCCTTGGCAGCCGCCCCCGCGATGTCCTGCAGCCTCGGGGGGCCGGTGCGGAGCCCGCGGCACAGGGCGGCGGCGGCGCGGCCCCTGAGGGAGAGAACCGCCGGTGAGCGCTGGGAGGAGGCTGGGGGGAATACGGCCTAGCGACAGCGGGAAGCCCCCAGCGGCCACCCCGCAGCGAGCGGACCNCATCAGCGGCTGCCGGCCTTGCACACACCGTCTGTGGTGTTGCTCCCCGAGTGCTCTGTGTACGATTTGCACCACGTCTCCTGGGTGTTGATGGTGTTTCCATGCTCTTCCTCCGTGGTGTTGGTGTCCCTGTCACACGCTCCTGCTGCAAACAGGGAAACCCTGCTCAACCTCAGGAAATTCCCGTTACCTTATGTTTGCTGAGCTGGAAATAATTTAATTCTGCTTGCTAATACCTGTAGTGCTTGTGGCTTAAGAATTGTTTATGTTGCCTTTCTAGATAGAGCTGGAGAAGAGCCACTATTCAGATCACGAAATCCGTAAGCTGGAGGAGGAGGAGCAGCTCAAGAGGAGGAAGGAAAGCTTGTATGATGAGGATGAAGCACATGGCAAGACGGTCATCATGGCTCAAGACTTGGAGGAGAAGTGGGAACAGAAGTTTCTGCGGTTCAAAGCTGCCCCGCGGATAACAGGTACAGCCTGGAGTTCCCGGTGGGTGAGAACACCCAGATTGTTTGCCAGAGTGCAATTCAGTAGAATGAAGGCATTTTTGGGTCCTTTTTTTTTTGCTTGTTTTAGAGAGAGTCTTGACCCTGTGACAGCACTTGTGCAATTAACTGTCTGACAGGAAAATCAGTGTTCCCATGCTGCAAAAATGTGTGTGTTCACCAGGGCAAAATGATGAAAATAGATGTGGTTTCCAGACAAGAGAAATGTTTGGTCCTTTGCTTCCCAAGCTCTGCTTAGTGCTCTTGTTGATATTTTTCAAGGTAGAGATCCAGGCTGCTTATTATAGATTCCTTCTGGCAATGAAAACAGCAGCTGAATCCTGCACTGACTTCCAGAGTGACTGCGAGCACTCCTGTCTGGATTTTTGTCTTATTCTATGTATCTGCATTTGTGTATTGGTGGGCATGAGGCACAGAGGGGTGATGAATCAAGGGGATCAGAGTGTGCTGCCAGGAGACTTTGTTTGCAGCATGTTTTGGGTTTTGGCAGATGCTGATAAAAGCAACGATCGGACATCATTGAACAGGAAGCTAGACAGTAACCTGATGCTTCTGGTGAAACAGAAAATTGGTAACCAGGAGCTGTGGCTCCTGCCTCAAGTGGAGTGGCAGCCGGGAGAGACGCTGCGAAGCACAGCTGAGCGAGCCATGGCTACGTTTTTGGGTGTGTAGCTTGACCCTCCCTCTTGTTTGCCCCAGTGGTTTTCTTCCAGTGCCCTGTCTGAGGGATATTTGCCATCTGCTGCAGTGAAATCTTCTCCCATCTCCTGGGAAAAGGCATTTCATGGCAGAGGGAGTTGGGATCTGTGGCTGCCAGCAGCAGCAGCGCCGTGTCTGGCCATCGTAGTGTGATGTTGGGGCATCACCAGACACCCCCTGAATGTCTGGGCTTGCTCTGGGCTTCTCTTTCCCTCTTGTTGCCCTGTAGTAGCTTTTGTGGCAGATGGGCGATGATGGCAAACACGTGTCCTTGCTTTTCACTCAAGATTGGCAAAGCTGGATACCCTCTCCTTCCTTTCCTCCCTCTCCCACTCTGAGAGGACTTGCTGGTCTCCAGACGAGCTGTTTTTTCGTGAGAAAAAACGATTTTTTTCACAGTTGTCAGTATTTCTGCTGAAGAGGGAACAGTCAGTCTGAACCACATACAAGGAATGGCTTATGCTGCCTTTTTGTTATACAGGGGAGCAGTTATTGTTGCTCTGTGTTCTTATGCCTTACTGTCTTTCTCTTGCATTGCTGGCGTCTTGCAGGAGATCACATTCAAGCCAAAGTCCTGGGGAATGCACCACATGGGATTTACAAGTATAAATTCCCCAGGGCCATCAGAACTGAGGATAACGTGGGAGCCAAAGTCTTCTTCTTCAAAGCCTTCCTCCAGAGCAGTGATTTGTCCCAGGCAGAGCTGAAGGCAGATTACCTGTGGGTCACAAAGAAGGAGCTGGGAGATTACCTGAAGTCGGAATACCTGAAAAAAGTCAATCGGTTCCTCCTGGACTTGTAAGCAATGGGCTGTGCTCCAGAAGATGTGGGACGTGGCTCCAGGGAGGAGCACGGCTGCTGCTTTGCATGGTCTGGGTGTATGAGATGTTCACTTGGGCTCTGGAGGATAATTTGCCTTTGCCTTATTTCCCAGTTCTCTTCACTGGCCCTGTACTGAATAAATATTAAAATTTATACTCGGAAGTGAAGCTTTCCTGAGGGAGTTCTTTGCTCTTGTTGAATTCTCCTCCTCCACCTCTTCTGGAAATGCATATTGTGATCCTTTCCTCTCCCAAGAGTGTGGTTCCCTGGGGCTGTGGTACCCAGAAGGTTTGCTTTGCTCTCCAGACTCCTGTCACAGGCTCAATCTCAAAGGGTATCTCCTTGCAATGGCTGATGCTTATCTCTGGTACTTGCTCTCTGATAAGAGCAGCGCTGGGGCGTTATCTGTGTGTCCTGGTGGGAACAGACCCTCCTGAACACCAGCCAGGACAAGGTGGATTTCTGAGGAGATGTAAGCAGGGATATTCACAGCTTACTAACTTTTAGTGTTCGTTGCCTCTGGCCTCGAGTCTGTGGTGCACAGTGGCCGTGGAGGACACGTATCCATGAGGAATAGGCAGCTGCTCTCCCACCCACACTGCCTTCCCTTGAGCCTCAGGTTACAGCAACAGACACTGAAGGAGAATAGCAGCAGCAGCAGCTCTCTGGGCTGGGAGGCTAATTTTTCCTGGGAGGGGAAGGTGCTTTAGCATTGCTGCCTCGAGGGAGCAGCCTCAAAGGTGTCTCTAGGGAGTTCTTGGCTCCCATTCCCACTGCATTAGGCCAGCACTGCTAGCCCAGTACAGCTGGGTCTGCCTCAGGTAGCCTGACCGTATTACCCCAATTTATTTATTAGAAGATCTATCCTGGGCTTATATGGTGCTGCCTTGGCCCTCTGGGGCTGGTTCTGTTGTTGGAGGTTTTTTTCTGGTTGTAAATGTTGCTGTTCAGTAGTCAAGAGTGCTGCTGGACCTCGCAGGGAATCATCTTCCTCCAGCAGCAGGGAGAGAGGAGGAAATAACTGTTGTTAATCATCGGGAGAGAGTTCAGCCTCCAGAGGTGGAATTGGAGATTGCTGTATGTACTTTATCAATCCTTTGGGGGCTGTTGAGCTGCAGGCCTCAAATTAAAGTTATCCTTAATCACTATGCAAGCCATTGGGGTGGAGGGTAGCACAGCAACCTTCTATTTTCTAATGCTGGACAGTTTGGGAGCTGCAGGTTTGCCATAAATTACCAACAACACTTGGTTCCTGGAAGCATCCTCTCAGGCCTGGCAAGGAGGCTGAGTCTGCAGCAAAGAGCTGTGGCTCTCTGAGAGGAAATTAGTGTGGAGCAGAATATGTGTCTGAAAGACTGCAGGTTTTTGGCTGCCCTCTGACTGCTGAAGGGAGGCCTATTGTCTTTGCCATGACTGGAAGCTCCTGCAGCAGAGGGAGGTGAGTCCTTCCCTTCAGGCTGTGCCCCACCTCGAGGGAGCACTGGTGCAGTCAGCACAGGTTTAGGATTTTCTCTGCCACTCTTGTTTCAGGCTGTCACTGGCTCCAGAAGATGCAGCAGAGCCCTGTGGCCACAGGCTTAAGGCATGCCCTTAGCCAAAGAGTCTGCCCTGTTTCCCACACCAAGGCAGGTTTTGTACTGCTGGGACAACGCTTTCAAAGCATAGAAAATGCTGTTTAATCTGTGCTTGTTCCCAAAAGCAAGAGCACAAATGAAAGAAAAGGCCGTACTGAAACCTTGCTGATCTTCAAACCCAGGCAGTTCTTAATTTCTGGATTATTCAAGCTGCAAGGGGGCATTGTCTGTGCTGAGACATGTAGTTCCTTCAGCAGTGGAAAGGTCAGAATCAACAGCCTCCTTCATTTTTTAATATTTTTTCCTTGTCCTCAGACCTTCTTACAGGCAGCAGGTCTGTGAGAAGCTTGATCTTTTGTGGAAGCTGAAATTGTTTTCTCATCACCTGAAATGCAAATTCCTGCTTGCAGCCTGCGTGGGAACAGCACTTTTTTTTTTTTTTTAATTTTTAAAATTTTTCCTGTTGTTGATTTTATTTAAATCAGCGAGTTGCTGCAAACAATTGCAGATCTTGCAACTTGGATGCTTTTGCTCAGTTCTGTGTGGTCTGTTTTCTTCCCCAGCCTCAGTGAGAGGGAAGGCAGGAGGATCCTAGAGGATGGTTTGAGTCTTCTCATTTCCTCTACTCCCAGACTCCTGCAGTAAGTCACTGAGGCTGTTTGTTCCCTTTGGGAGCTTGGTGGCTGCAGGCTGTCTTTCCACTTGATGTGAACCTATTCCCATGCTCAGAGCTGCAGAAGTCTGAGCAGGCAGGCTGGTGGGATGTATTTTGCTGGTAACTGCTGAAAGGGCAGCACAAAGGAGAGCCTTTTCTGAGAGAGCAGAAGAAACCTGTGGAGTTGTGTCTGCGTGAGAGCTGCTGCTGCCAGGTGTGCCTCCTGCAGTCCAGCACAAAGAGCAGGGGGAGCATTTTACTTTTGCTGAACATGAAACACAAAACTCCCCTTGGAAGTGTGATGGAGAACCTCCAGAGTGTTTGTCTGGGTGTTGAGGGAGGCTGGAGCTTGTTTGCATCCAAACCCTGGAGGGTTTTTCTCACCTTCACAAAAGGCCCCCTCACATGAGTTCTCTGCCAGAACCTGAAACCACAGCAAGTGCCGGGGAAAGAAACAGTTTGCTGTGGCTTTTAAGTGCAAGGCACTGTGTGATCAGGAAGAGCTCTCCTGTGAAGTGTGCACTGGAGAGAGGAGTTTTGGAAAGGGCCTGTAATTCCTTGCTTTGAGAACAGCAATGTGAGGCTTATCTAAGAAGTCCAAGGTGAGATCAATGCTGCTGCCCACTCCTGACTGCGCACACCAGAGAGGAGGCTGGAGAGGGTCAGGCTGCGGAGGCTTTTTGCTCCTCAAAGCCACTTTTGGCACAGGATGCTTCTCTTCTTGAGAGTCATACACAAAAAGCCTCATCCCTTCCCTCTCCAAGAGGGAAGGAAGCATCTCAAGATGTCCTGACCCTGGTGTGATAGAGTCCAGCAGCTGTTGCTAAAAGTCTGCAGCAGCAGACACAAATTGAAGGAGCAGTTGCATTCTAAAACACTGGCATCTAAGCCATTGCTTAAGCCACCATGTTAGAAAAGACACCCGAAGGTTTTCTTTGTGGCAAGTTGATGCCTGCATTCCCCTCCATTAGAGGAGCGATAACAAGTCCTAATAAAAACACTTTTCAGCTTCACAGATACAGATTTCCTTTCCTTTTACAAAATTGTTCCCTAGCTGTGTGAGTTTTGGAGGTTGGTGCTCTCTAAGCAGAGCCCTGCTCATGTGTTCCGTGATGCAGTGTGAACTGTTGACAACCTCATGCTTTCTCACATAATGGGAAGCTGCTGTTTGTTGATCCTCCTGGCTGGCCCCAAGCAATCAAAGGCTTCAAAATTGGAAGATAAATACATGCGGAGCCAGGAGAGGCCTTTGGAGACACAAGGCTACACCTCTTCCTGCTCTCTGAAAACCTGTAGGAGGAGAGATGCTCTTCTCCCAAATACAACCATGGGCAGGGAGAGCTGCTGGGGTGCAGGTAGCATCCTGAGGCATCCCTGACTGCTGGGGCAAGGGGTGGGCTGGCTCAGGGAGGATGGGAATTGTGCCGTTTCAGCTGGTGCAGCCTTTGGGCTCACTCCCTGTCCTGGAGGATGAAGCATCTCCAGCAGCATCAGTCCCTTTGCCTTTGTCCTGTTCAAGCTCCCATTCTTGTGTTGGAAGGGATCTGTCTCTTTGGAAGGAATTTTGCTGCAGGTGCTGCCCTTTCCTGCTGTGCTTTGCTGCCTGCAGGGGATGCAGCGTGGGCTGCTCTTCTCATGGCAGCCCAGAGACCCAGCAGAAAGTTGTGTGGGAAATCTGCTTGAAGTCACCAGTGACATGAGTGGACTAGATCCCATCCTTTGTTTTTCAGGACACCTTTTTCCTCCCTTTTCTTGTGAGACCCCTGTGGTATAATCAGCATGTTGGAAAGACACAGAGTGGGGCAGTCAGGAGGCAAGGCTTGAGTGAACCTCTGCAAAGGTAAGAATGCATATAAAAGAAGGGTGCTTCTGGGAAACTTTTACTCAGGGTCAGATTTCCCCAGAAGCTTTGTTGATACTACCCAATCCTTGACACCAATCCCTCAAAAAGAAAAGCCAGGAATTTGTGAGGTGAGTATGAAATGCTGACAGCAGGAGTTCCCTTCAGGTAGTTCCAGTTACAGCTTTGCTGTCAAGGCTATTTTTCCCTAGCAGATCTTGTGGGGTATAAAATCCTTTGTCAGGACTTCATAGGCAATGCTTGGAGACCCAGGGGCATTTCTCAATTGAATTATGAAGGGTCTTTCAGCAGTATTAAAACGGAGCTTCAAAACCGAGGAAGGGCAACAAAGCCTTTATGGAGCGAAGGGGAGGCTTTAGGACTCACCATCATAGCCTGCTCTGGGAGCAGGACTGGGTGCTGCCAGCAACTGGCCCTTTACCTGGCTACCACGAACATCCAGTCTCATAATTAACTGAGGCAAAAGTTGAGGAAAAGGTTTTTCAGTTAACAGTTTGAAGTTTAAGCTGAACTCTGTTGGAGCTTAAGGTGAGAGCTGATGTCGAAGGCAGATCATCTTCTGAGGGGCTGCTCTCCCTCTCAGGCATCTGGGCAGAGGGAGACTGGGGACATCAGCACATGAGGCATGGGCCAGCACTGCTGCTGACTGCCTGCTTTCTGCTCTCTCTCATCTATCAAAGTAATTATGGCCATTACATTTCTCCTTTCAGGTTTTACCCTCCCAAAAGTTATTCCACAGCATTAAACCTGTGGGGTGAGTGAATTATTGGGGAAAAAAACTAGATAAAAAACAGGTTTAATAGGCACATAGAAAAAAAGCACACTGGGTTTGGAGGGTGGCTTAGCCAGTGTCCTGCTTCTACAGGCAAATAGAAATTTATCTTGATGTGTGTATATATCTAGTTTCGTGATCTGTGAGCTCTTAATAATTGGTTTGGTGACCTGCCGGCAGTGTTCTCTCTCTGTAGAGCTTTCCCCGGTCCCCAGTTAATATAACGGGTCACAAATCCCATTTGCTTTTGAATTCTGAGTAATCCTTTTGTTAATGTCGCCTATTGCTTTTCTGGAAGCACTGGAGGAAACCGGAGCCATGTGCTAATCAGTAAATCTGGTTCTGCGTGTTCAGAAGCCACTGCCCCGCTTGCCCTTTCCAAATGCCCGGTGAGGCCCATTTGTGTCAGACTCACAGCCCCCCTCTGCAGAGCAGCAATTGCTTCCCAAGCTCTGCTACTACCAAGTGGCACAGGCTGCAAGTGTTGGATGAGCTTGAGGAAAGCAGCAGGATCTGATGGGGAGTGGGCAGCTGAGCCATAAGGGGTTTGGAGAGGAGGGAAATGTGGTGTTCAGGGTGTCTGATCCCACCAGTGCCCTCTCTGGAGGGGCAGTGAGTCCCCTGCTTCAGGGGGTGGGACAGGCGACTGCTGGTGGTGGCACCCATGGGCACCCACTTTTCAGGGGCAGGAGGCAGTGAGCAAGAGGGACATTAGCTGTCCCAGATCCTTCTGGATTTCATATCCCTTAATTTTCTCTGCCTGAAAACAGGACTACGGTGAGCTGTAGCTGTCTTGCCTGCTCGCTCCTGCCTTTGTGGGTAGGTAGTTATCTGAGCCCTTTCAGAGGGACAAGAAGCTGCCAGACACCCCCGAAGGTGACACCAGGTACATCCCTGCTGAAGGAAGGGGAGGAAGAGCATCGGCTCCTGAGGTTGCCTGAGGACATGGAAAACACTCAAAATCACCAGCTAGGAGGGGCTGGTAGGGATTTTGTTCCTGCTGCAGTGGCTGCTCATGGATTGAACTGGGTGGTAAACTTCAGAGGTGTGTCCCAGTGCCAGAATATTCCAAGTCACAAAGTCAGTGTTTCTTGGTTACTTTTGTTTGTTTCCCGACTTTCTCTTAAGTTTTCAGTCTCCTGCACAGCTGAAAAGCCTCACCCTTCACCCCTTTCCCTCATGCTTCCATTTGTCTCCCTATTTTTAGCCTGTCTCTGGCACTCTTCACACAATGCCTGTGTGCACTGCTTTGATCAGAGCTGCTGACGACGATGACGTGACCTTGAAGGCAGCAGCTTGCAGCAAGTCAAGCTGTGTTGTATTTAGTTAGCTTCTTGTAGCTGGGCATCGTGTCACAACCCAGGCAGGCACACAGCATCTCCTCTCCTCACTCCCATGCTGTTTTCCCTGATAGGTCCCACCAGGATTTGGGCTATTTGACTCCAAACCCATTGCCTGGCTCTGGCTCAGAGTGAGGAGCATGGTGGGGAATTATCAGTGCTGGGACCTTGATACTCAAATCTCGCTGGCTCCAATCTAAGAGCTAAATTCCCCCGAGGATGGATGTGGCTACTGCTTGCTGCCTGTGAAACAGCTCAGAGCTAGGCACTAGATGGCAGGCAGTGACTGGGAAATCCTGTCAGTGGCGTTTTATTTCCCTTTCCCCTTAAAATAACCTCCTGCTCTAGCTCTCGCATGCTCCAGCGTGGGAACCTGGAGTATGGAATAAGGATCAACAATTTTTAACTGCTGTGTTCAAGCTTGTAGCTCGCATGTTGAAGGATCCCAGTGATTGGCAGACGGTTGTCTTTGCTCCACTGGGGCTTGACAAGTAGTGGGAGAGTCCAAGGAGCTTCTAGTGCAGGGAAAAGAGGCAGGGAGCAGGCAGGCAGCATCTGAGGATAGAGGGTGGATGGAGGGCAGGTGCTGAGGTCTGCCCAGGGCACTGTGCAGGGGTTAGGGAGGGATAGGGGTGCATCCATATGGAAGAGGGATAGAGGCAAAATATGACTGTGTGTGTTTGACGCAAACAAGGAGAAGTCAAGAAGTCCCTAAGGATGAATTTCCTATGAGCTTGGTTGTGCTGCAGTTGCTTTGGAGAGGGCAGTGTCGAGGTTTCAGCCACATGCTGTGTGAGGGGAAGGGTGGTCACCAGGCTCTGTCCGTGGGGCTCAGTCACTAGGGAGGGCCTGATCCTCTCCAGATTGGCACAGCATGCCTTTGATTTACTTGGGTTGGGCTTTGGGGGTTTATCCCCAAAAGTGCACATAAAAGTGGACTCACCTAGAAGAATGTATGTACTCTACTCCAGCGATGCAGCATGTACTCCCATGCACTGTTAGGAAGCAGGGGTGGCAAAATCCCTTCTTTATAGGCCAGGGGTCTGAGTTCAGCACGTCCCTGGACCCTGCTGTGTGCTGCTCCCACCTCTGTGAAGCTCAGGACAAGACAGCCCCCAGGGGGCTGGGTGCCTGGCTGTCCTGTTCCCAGGCACCAGCACAGAGCCACGGCCCCTGTGCCACACTTTGGGTGTTGTAGGTCCTCTGTAAGCACCTTCCAACAAAAAGGGGATTATCTTTAGCTTGTTAGAGTCCTTGCAGGGAGGGAGAATAAGGCTCTTTGCTCTGAAACGCTCTCTTCCCTGGGATTACAAGATAATGCATATGAAACAACATTAGCTCAGCCAGGTTTATGGATTATTTGAAAATCAAATTCTTTTAATCTCATCCACCATCTGGCACCAGCGTAACAGCCAGCAGCCAGCTCGCTGCCGCTCCCACCCTGACTGTGTCGGAGTGACTGAAATATCACAGCCAGTGAGGGGACACCAGCATCCCTGGCTGTCACCGTGCATCCTGGCACCAGCACCCAGGCCCGCCTTGTCCTGATTTCTTCCCAAGACAGCGTGGAGGTAACGTGTCTCTGAGGAACTGGAGGCCATCCTTGGCACGCACTGGGAATGAACAGATGGACAAGGAACATTTCACTGCTTGTGCCTGTGTGACCATGAGACTCAAAGCCAGAGGGGTTCCCTGGCCTTGGATAAAGGTTAAGATCAGAGCAGGGGAACTGCCAGTCTCACTGACGTGATTTGCAGTGATCTCCTGGCTGGGCAGGGCGGGATGAGGGTGCAGGATGCTGATGCAGAGTTTTTTCCAGGGAGGTTGTGTTTCCCCGTGAATATTAACTGGGAGCTGCCAGGGTGCATCTGTGCTCAGTGGTGGGGCTGGAGGCTCCGTGGGTACCAGAGGGTACCAGAGAGCACTTGTGCTGTTTGCCAGGGGCAGTACAAGCAGGAATGCTGTCCCCGGGGGGCAGGGCAGTGTGGGACAGCCCATCAAAGGTGCAGCATGGAGCACTTGTGAGGCATTGCCGTGGACAGCACCACGGAGCCCAGCTTGGCTCCCTCTCCCTGGCTCACAGGTCATGGAACAGATGGGACTGGAGGTTGGTGAGGGATCCCTGTGGAAGTTGGAGCTACCAGGACTGGGGATGAGTGAGTGAGTGAGTGAGTGGGTGAGTGAGGGGTGTGTGCTGGGCACTGCTGCCCCCACTCCAACCCCACATCTGGTTTGTCAGATGCCAAGCCAGCTGGGCTGCAGAGCTGCTTGGTTCTCCTGTTTTTGGTTTCTGTGCTGAGCCTCAGTACAACCATCCATCTTCTCCTGCCTCCTGCAGAACACTTCTGTACCTACTACCAAGGAGCGCTCTAATCTCAGTACCCATTTAACATGAATAAAAAGCCTTCTGGGACAATAGGTCACGGTTATACAATTTAGCTCAAGTAGAGAAAAGGCCTTTATAGCTGTGAATACATGAATACTTAAAATATATATATAACGTTGGTTAACATCAGGACTTATAAGCATAATATATATATATAGCACTGGGCTAACAGTCTGTGCCTTGACTCCCTCCACAGAAGGCTGTAGCCATTCTGCCTGTCATCTTTGGCCCAGTGGTTCTTTGTGGCTGGAGTCACAATTTGCCCTGCTGCCTGTTTTTTGCAGGGCTCTTGGTGTGGAGAGTAGTTGTTACAGGCAGAGGGAAACTGGGGAGGGAGTTCTGTGACTGCTGCTCGGTGGGGAGCAGGATGGGAGAGGTGAGGATACAACACCTCTGCCCACAGGTAAGAGTGCACACAGAACCAGGTTAGTAGCTGCTGTGCCATGCAGCAGTTTGCTCCCATGATTTGTGTGCCCTGAAGACAGTTGCATGCAAATAAAAAAAACCCCAAAAAACCTAAAACAACAAGAAGAAAAATTAATAGCTTTAAAGAAAAGAAAGTGTCATTTCTGTAGGTAATTAATTACTAATTACACAATCTCAGCATTGTATGTATCATTAGAATTACTTGGTTTTTCAATACATTGTAGGTTTAATTAAACAAATCCTTAGATTCTTCTTTTTTTCTCCTCCTTCGTAACACAAAGTCATTTTTTTTAATAGTGCCAAAGAATAAATTAATTGTGTAATTAGTGACTATTACTTTGTCACTCCTAGAAGGGTTATTTCCAGGTTGTTTGTATGAAGTGGCTGGAATACGGTTGGTTGATACCAGGGCACCTTGGAAGCAGCTGTCTTTGACTGGGGATGGTGGTGGAGGTGGGGATTTGGCAGTGCTGGGACACAAATGGCAAGAGGTGGATGCTACGGCTGGATGGAGGAAGCTGTCAAGCGCTGCTAGTTATCCTCTTGCTTATTTGCATGCCTGTGGGTAAATCTTTTTCATTTTGATGCAGAAATGCCCTCTAGAAGGCATCCTCAGACCCTCCAGAAAGGAGGTGAAGTGGCAGTGAAGCTGGCATGTCACCCCCTGCCCCACCATGTGCAGGGGACGCTGCAGACTCCAGGCAGGGAGAGAGGAATTTAGCATGCAGCCAGCGATAGGGTCTTAATAGATCTGCACTTATTATTTGGAAAAGAAAATCAGGATTACAGGCTTATGAAGGATTAGCAAGCATGAATGTGTATTTCTGCATATACTGCTCCTTTTGTAAACCCATTGTGCCATTAGGCTGATATAGAGTTATACCATTACCAGCATGACATCAGTGTATCAGATAGTCTTGATTAGAAGATCCAGCAGCTGTACAAAGGGAACCAGGGCATTCCCACAAGCCTGCTGATCCTCTCCTGTTTGTACCTCGTGGCTTGTCTCAAAAACGCATTGATTTTCAGACAGCATCAACACCACCAGTATGACAGACACCTTGTGAGCACTGGCCCCCCTCCTGGGCCTGTCAAAGTGACCACATTGAGGCTTTTAGTGTTTCAGCCATCCTGTCCTGTGGGTTTTAGAGTAGCAGCAGGAAAGTGGATGCATGAGGATCCTCAGGTGTCTGTGCACTCAGTTATAGGGGTGGAGAGGGATCTTGGACTGGTCAGAAGAGCTTGGGTCACTCATGGATATATGTGCAGGGGTCTTACAGTGTGTCTGAAACTGCATTTCTGGATTTGGCTGAAATACAAAAAGATCCTCATATAGGTGGTGTGTCGCTGGCTTCAAGTACTGCGTGTTCCTCAAGGGCAGTAGCTGCCAGGTCTTAGCTCTGGGAGCCCTGGAGGTGTGTGAGCTACCTGGAGATGTAAAGAATTGGATTCAAGTGTAGAAAGCTTCGAGAGCCTGCCTGTATTTCATAGCCTGCAAGTCTTGGCCCCAGATGACTGTCAATGTGGGAAACCTCAGCAAACCCAAGCCCTTGGCTGCAAGCTTCCCTAGTGGTGGTCTTTGTAAGTAGAGTTGTGCTGAGCAGGAAACTTGGATGGAGGAGCAGGGAGCTGAGGGGTTATGAAATGTCAGAGCCTCTATGTGTGCGAGTACAAGTTTGGATTTTTACTAAATGTTTTCCTCTTTAGTTTAAACCATTGTTGTTGGTTTTTTTTCCCAGGGAAACATAATAAGACCCCATGTGTTTCTAACTAAATGGCAGCCTGTGCTTAGTAAACAACACAGGGTCCAGTTTGGATGGGATCCCTGCATCGATGTTCCTGGAAATCAAATAACAATTGAACTAAGGCAGCTTGTTCCTGGAGCTGCCCAGAGCTGTTCGTTTATTGGGCCAAAGGGAGTGAAGAGCCCCTGGAGCATCCAGGTCTGCAAGAAGCTCTGTGGGACAGCAGGAGCTCCCCGTGCTGCTCAGACCTGGTGCTTTCCCTGCTCTCTGTCAGTCAGCTGTCAGTGTACCGGGCAGCATCCCAGGAATGATCCCGGTGCCGGGGGCAGCCAGCTCCATCCATGGGCTACCCTTAGCACTGCTGCTCTCATACCTCCTGCCTCTCCCTTTGAGGGTGATTTCAGCAAGAAAATTTGACTTTTCCTACCTCTGTGGACCACAAAAGGCATCCACCTGGGGGCATCCCATCTCTGTGCTGGGATGGAGAGCATCCCTTCAGAGTGGGTAACCTGCTGTTGCCAGATGTGCTGGTCCCTTGGGCAGCCACTTCCATTTTGCCTCCTCTTCTTGCTGCAGGTTCCCTCCCCTCCCGTTCACTGATCTCCTGCAACACCACTTCACTGACACTTTGGGCTTGAACTGGGACCAGTTTCCCATTTGTCCTGTCAGGGTCCTGGTGCCTTTAGAGCTCAGATCACTTCTGAGTGTGAGATTCCAAAATATTTTGAAATATTTGAAAAACAGCGTCCATTTTTTTCTCTCCATTGAAGCGTATGTCTGTGGGGGTTTTGTTATTTTTTCCTTGAACATGTCTAAAGTTTCTTTTGGCCATAATTTCTTCTTGTGATGTAAGTGTTCTGACAAACTTGACCCTACGCTGCAAAGCAGTTCTGCATGAATGATCCAAGTAGGTCAAGCAATCTTCCTCTCTGCTTCCTTCCCCTGAAGTAAAAAATGACCCTACAACCACCAACCCGGTGCATGGAACCCAGTGCACACCAGAGACCCTACAATAACAAACCAGTGTGCACACAGCCTGCTGTTGATGAGCGCTGACACGCTTTCAGAGGTACTGATGCTCCTGCTGATGTGTCCTTTCTGAGGGCACCGGCGTCAGCAGCCCTGTTAGCTGTGAAACGAGGAGGGTGACTCATGAACTGCACCAACACCGGCGGTGTCAGTACCTCGATGGGCCATCGGGTTTGTAACCTGCGTCAGCAAAACAAGGGGCGAAGAAAGGAAATGAGAATGAATACTGAACCTGAATCTGAGGGGCAGGGAGCAAGTGAGATGGAAAATGCATCTCCCTCTGAGCCTGTGTCCCCACACCTTAGCAGACACAAGCAGCAGGGAGAGCCAGCCCTACAGACTGTGAGGTGTGAACTGCTGCTGTTGTTTACAGGTGCTGGAAACATTGACTCTGGACACGTTCTCCAACGGGCTCCAACTTTCTTACCGTGCCGAGAGCCTTGGAGCATCTTCCTCACCTCTCTCTGCAGAGGTTGTTGAGGGGCTGATTCTTGTGGTTTGGCACCTCTGTCCTTCTGGTTTTGCCATGAATATTTTGTTTGCTGGTGCAACAAACCCTCCTTAGGTCAAAACTGCAGTGGGAAGCAGATGAGAAGTGCTTAACAGTCCTGAAGCTGAGCAAGCAGCTGAGAAGGCAGGTCAAAGCGAGATTAAGATGCTGTGAACCTCATTGCAATGATTAATGGCTCTTTTTATATGAAGATGTTCAGAAACTGACATTTACTGAAGAAATGAGGGTGAGGTCTTTGGAATAAACTAGGAAGGGTTGTTTAGGTTTTTTTTAATATAAAGAGATGTTTCAGCCAATACAGGCAATTAAGCACTCCTAGGTGTTTCTTCCTGCTTGCAATCTGTAACGGAAGAAAAAACATGGAGAGACAAATAGCTTAGTTTGGGTCATGGGACAACCAGACTGGAGCATCAGCTGCAGCTCACGTGTGGCTTTCAGGCAGTGCTGAATGGGGGCAGTGAACCAGCCCATCCTCACCTCAGGGTACTGCCCCATGTGCCCTTGACAGCTCTCTGAGCTTCCCACAGCTGCAGGGGCAGGAGATACTGAGATGGCAAGAGGCAATCTCAGTGACCACCCCTACCAGCAGCCTGGCAGCAGCTCCCAGTCCAGCCCACCCTCACCAGCAAGCAGAGCAGTCAGCAGCAGCATCCTCAGCACTCATCTCCATACCTGCATTCTTTGAGCCTTCCCCTATCACCACCCAAAGCATGGGAAGCAGCCTGGAAAGCTGGGGGGGTCGTTTCTCCCTGGATGCTCTCAACAGTGCTACCCCAAGAGCAAATCTGATTATCACAAGTCAGTAATGAATTGGAGCTGGGCTGTAATGATTTTTAAAAATGTTTTCTAAGGCTGGCTGTCGATGCCACAGCTCAATCTTAAAAAGGATTTCACTGTTCCTAGAGCAAGAAATCCAAGAGAGCACTCTGCATCTGTTTACCATGCAGAAGAGTCAAAAATGGCTCTCCTCCCTCCTGGGTCCCTGCAGCTTCTCTGGCAGAATTAAAAGGCACATGTGGAGCTTCAATGCCGGGGTGAAGAAGAGTGGGAACAGAAAAGAAGAATCCTCTGCTTCATCCCACCTGCTCTGTGATGGTGACTTGCCCCGAAGAGTCTCAGGAAAAACCTGTGTAAATGGAACATAAATGTTTTATGAATTCAGCCCTGGTGGAGTAAATTAAAGGGTCATTAATGGCCTCATTAAAGAGCTTTGCACTTTGTTCTGAATTATGAAAGCTATCATGCAATGTTAAACTAAATGGAGTTTTCAGCGAGATTTTAAAACTCTTTAACTAGTTCCCTCTCCCCTTCTGTCTCTCTCTATTATTTTCTTCCCCCCTTTTTTTGGTCTCTGAGAAATGTCTTTCGAGGGAGCCGCCTGTAGTGCTACAAACCAGATTTCAATTATAAATCTTCTTATGCTCCACTAATTGCCCAGAATTTTTCTCGAGAGCTGCCTGAGGTTAATGCTGGTGAAGAAAGAGCCCTTTTGTCTTTTCTTGAAATGGTGCCTCCCTCCCCCACCTCTGACGAGACGTCAAGCAGGGAACTACCTATAATGACACCCAAACGGGATGCAGGGAGCTGCCATGGGGGGAAGAAAGACAAATTTGCTGTGGCTTTGCCTTGGACAGCGGGGGAAAACCCTTTGGCTCCTCCAGTGTCTCCCAATGTGGCTCTTTTTGTAGCCTTCCTCGTCTCTGACTCCACCAGCAGCTCAGCACTGGCCCTTGCCCTTGGTAGGATATCAGCTGGTGCTCAGTGGGCTCAAGGGAGTGTAAGAGCTCACCTTCAACAAGATCCAGCAGAAACCAAGGCTGTGAGGACATTCCTGAGAGCTATAACTGCTGCAGCATCCTGGCTGCCATCACAGGGCCCTCATCTCCTGCCCCAGGCTTGGGAGTGAGGAGTGCTGAAGCCTCTTCTGCAGCACGGCAGTGACTCCTCAGAAAGATCCATTTGATGCCTTTGTAAGTGTTGCTATGGATAAACAATTGCCAGGTTATTTTGGATCAGGCAGGAGTTTGCTGAGACAGTTGCTGGCCAAAGGGACTGGGTGTTGGGAGGGCAGGTCCTGCTGCTGCAGCTGGGACAGGGGCACAGGAGATAAGGGCAGTGTCCCCAGGAATACGAGCCCAGCGCACTTGGAGAGAGAGACTTTGGGATCCATATTCAGGAGCCAGCATCTTCACTGCTGTTGGGTTTGAGCATGTGGGAATAAAGAACCACCCTCTGATCACCTTCCTGCCCTTCCCCAGAGCTGGGGGGATACTGGGAACCCCACATCTCAATGCAGAGAAGGGAAGACCCTCGTGTCTGGGGGCAGCAGCCTCTTGCTTAAGATCCAGCTGCACTGCTAACACGGGCAGAAATTGTTTGGCAAAACATAAGCATTGATTTGCCACAATTTTCCACCTGGACACAGCTATTTCACCACCAAGAGAAGCTCCTCAAGCCTGGCCTGGAAATTCCTGTGATGCTGGAGGCAGAGCTGGGTCTCCCCGCAGAACATGGTCGGTCACAGCTGGGGCACTGTCCCCTCCCCAGCCTATCCCTCAGGCTCGTTGCTTGGACTTCCTGACTTAGCTTGCCCTCTGCAAGTTCTTCACACAGCTACACAACAAATTAAACCCCTTATTAACTAATTAAGCTATTTCTCCAACCAGGCAGGAGAGAGAGGCGGTTGTTATTATTTCTATTTTTAAATGTCTGTGAGGCACACGTGCTTGAGCGGAGGCTCAGCCCAGGTAAGACAGGAGGGGTGGACAGGGCCAGCTGAGAGGCCCGGCTGCAGCAACAAAGTCCCTTTGCTGGCTTAGCTGTTTAGTTTACCACATCTGGGACAGATTTTGGGAGTGGTGCCCTGAAGGTGGCAGGCTCTGGGCGGTGCAGGCTGTGATGGGAGCAGCACGGGGGACACCAGGAGGATGCTGATCTCCGTCAGTGCACGACTCCAGCAGGGAGGACGCAGGAGCCCGGGGGACCCCACGCCTCTGCCAGTGAGTGCCAGCTGAGCAGTGAGTTTTAACCCCCACACACGTGTCTCCTGAGGCCCAGACCCTCGGGCAGAGAGCTGGCATCCCACGCTCCCCCGCGTGGATTCGCTTGAGCCACATTTCCCCAGCGCCCAGCTCCCCAGAGCCCCCATCATCCTCACTGTCTCCTGGGACCACTCACACACTTTTTTTTTTTTGGGTGGGGGCCTCCTTAGAGATCAAGGCTCACCCCACAGCAGCCACTGATGGGACTGGTCCAGCCCTGGGACATCCCAGTGTCTCTTCTGACTGTCAGCCTTCCCAGAGGGAATCACAGCCTAGGGCTTTGCTGCCACACCGGGCTTCGCGTTATTGAGGCTTTCTGGATGCTCTTCAGGAGCCTCCTGGCTGGCTCCTGGCAGCCTGCACTGCAGTGCTTCATCGCCCAGAGACTCTGTCTGCCTCACGGCTCCTTTCCTCCAAGGTGGGGATGCTGTGGCTGCTTCTGCTGCCCGTCATGTGGGAAGGGACGGGAATTTTGTAAGAGCTCTGCTCAGAAATGCTGCTGCTGCTTGCTGGCAAGCTCTGGCCTCCTTCCCTGCACCGGGATGTATGGCACTGGGGCAGGGAGATGCTTTAGAGCTGGGGCCAGGTGGAACCACTGATGTGAGGGCTTTTTGGACCTGGTGAAGGGGTCAGGAAACACAGGTTCTTCATATCTGGCTTGATGTGGGCTCAAGTTCAAAAAATGGGGTGTTTGCCCTAAGGTTGGGAGTAGGTACTGGGTATGTCTTGGGGGAGCTGGGTAGAGTATTTAAAAAAACCCAAAAAAATCCCAAAAAACCACCAAAGCCACCACCACAATACTCAGGGGTGGGGGGTAGTGGCACTGATTAGGTTGGTGGGGAGCTTGGTCTATGGCCATTCTGCTTTTTTTACTTCATAGAGCTGTATCGCTTTTTGTTCTTTCCTCTGAGGGCTTTGTTTGCTTGCTTGTTTGATTTTATTTTCTCCTTAATGCCTCCCTGCAGGGCGTGCTCTAGGGGTGTGGAGAGGCTGACCTACTCTCTGGCTGGTGTGGAGGTTTCCTTGCTGGAGGCTGCTCTTGGTGCCTCCAGCCTGTCTCATCCCTGCCAGATGCAAACTTTCCTTTGGTGCTGTTTGCTGCTGAGGGGGATCTCCGAGCGCCTCTGACCTCGGGAGAGGGGCTGGTGCTCTGCAGAGGGATGGAGACCATTGCACAGGGTGATTTAGAAAGGCTGACAGGCAGCAGTGGCAGCCCTATAAACCATGTTTATGCTGATAGAATTAGCAGAGCCGTGGCTGTGCCGTGCTGGAGCCCTGCAGCTGGAACGAGCATCAGAGGGGCAAAGCCCTGCAGCAGCTGCCCTCAGCTGCCAAATCCCGCTGTGAGGGGGGCTGCAGGCAGTGAATGCCTGGTGATTTGTAAAGAGGGGGTGCATTGGGGTGGTAAAGCTTTTGGAGAAGGTGGGGGGCATGATGGGATGGGCTCTGTTTGGTGCTTTTGCCTGCTGGTGTCTGTGGACGTGGGCTCTGCGTGGCCCTGCCGGGCTGGGCTGTGGGCACAGACTCCTCTGCAGCCCGGTGCCACCATCCCCGGGGACACTCGAGGCCGTGACGCTTGTGGGGAGGGACCTGGCGGAGGGTTTGGGGTCGGCGCTGTGGCGTGAGTGCCTGCAGAGTGTGCTGTGGCTTCAGGGATGCTGCAACGACCCGCATCCCCGTCGAGTGCCAGGGACAGCAGATTCCTATGGGTTTTTCCATGAAAACTTCCCACAGGTGCCATGGAGGAGGGATGCTGGGGAGCCGGGGCTGGGCTCTGCTGCCTGCAGCACGCCTGGGATTTGGAGGGCTGTGTTTGCCTCCGGGTGGGCAGGGGGCACTGGAAGAAGACCAGGGGTGCCATACCATGGATGAAGCAGCAATGCTGGGATGGGAAGCCAGTAGAAATGCCAAAGCTGGTGGGCAAATCCAGAGTTTAATGCTACATATGCTGCCCTTTCCTCTGCCACTGTCCCTGCAGGGCTGGTGGTGGTGCAGCGTGACCCTGCTGCGGGCAGGGAGGTGGGAAGGATGTGGCTGGGATGCAGAGAGCATCCTGTGCCACTCCTGGTCTGCACAAATGGAAGATGGAAGGGCGAAGAGAGCTTGACAGCTCCTCGGGCAGGCAGATTGCTGCAGGCACAGCTGAGAAGCCCCGGAATGTTTTGCACTGTTTCCAGCAAAGTGGCTGATGGGGACTAGGGGAGAGGGAAGGATATGGGTGGGGAGCAGGCTTAGCAAATGATTTCAGTGTTGGTTGAGTTTTTTCCACACTAAAACACTGCAGAACTTGGGCAAAGAAGCACAAGTCTGCCATGAAAAGAATCCCACGTCCAGCTGTGGCCAGACAATGAAGGGAAGGTGCTTGCAAAGTCATTGATGATGCAAAGCCACACCAGGAAAACGTGGGACAGGCCATGGCAAATCCCACCTTGTGCACACGCCTGAAAGAGAAATCTCTTTCCCCTGTCTAATCCATTACCACATGCTTATTCCTATAACAAATAACTGAGTCAGCGGGAGAAAACCAAATTCAATTTATATCTCAATCCAAGCAAATATGAAAAGGCTGCCAAATCTGACAATAAAACCGCAGTGATCTCAGATGTTTTCCTTCTATATATTAAGAGAAAGGGGAGCAGAGGAGATTTTGGCCATGTGGCCATAGGTGGGGGTGCAGAGGGATTGGTGGGATGCCTCAGAGCTCTGTCCTCAGGTGGGGAGCACAGCTTTGCTCTGAGGGGCACCTGCCAGATGTGCTGGTACAGATGTGGCTCCTGGGGACAGCAAGGGGCTGGGAGCAGCCTGGCACTCCTGTCACCTTTCTGAAATTGTCTGAATAATCTCTGGTGGAAAAAAAAGTGGAGGCTTCCCACATTGTTTTGTTCCTACTGTGTCGCTGTGGGATTCTCAGAGGCATCCCCCGTCCTGCTTTGCAAACACTACAGCTGTCTCTGCAGCCTGAGGGCACGAGGATTTTTCTTCAAAGTTTGTCAAGTTTGCCAGGCCTTCAGTGAAAGCAGAGCCATGCAGTGAAGTGCTCTGTGCCGGGGGATGCTCTTTCCCAGGCAGGGTGGCAGCAGCACGTTGCCCTCTGTGCCCAGGAGCTCTCCTCTCTGCTCTGCCTGGTGTGTGATGAATGGGTGCAGCCAGCTAAAACATCGCTGTCCCTTTTGCAGGGGAGAGTGCATTGCCTGTCCCCCAGCCAGGACAGGTCCACGTGGCTGGGATTTCCCTTGGAGTGAGGCAAACCCCTTTGCAAGTCCCTTTATTCCCATCTGAGTGTTCAGCTCAGCTAGTCCCGGCGTGGCTGGAGCCTGGTTTATCCCCCTGCTGTACCCAGGTGTGAGCTGGCACTGAAGGGGGGTCCACAAAGCCGGGGAGCAGAGCTGGTGTTCGCTCTTGCTGCTCCTTCCTAAGCCAGGTGACCTCCCCAGACTGAGCTGTGCAGCACTGTCCCTTCTCACTCAGGTGGTGCCTGGCCTCCAGCAACGGAAGCAGGAGCAGATGGGAGAGGGAGAATAAACAAAGAGTCAAAATAGACAGTTTGATTAAGTATTTTCCTAGAAGAAGGCATTTAGCAAGCTCAGCTGAGCTATAAATATCCTATAATGTTCCTCTAATATGTGAGGAGAGCCCGGGAATGGGAAAGGGGGGGATTTTCTTCATGTAAACAAATGCAGAGAAAATAGTGGCAAGAGGAACAAAAGGAACTAATGAATTCAAGTCAAACACCCTGGTTTGGCTCAAAGATGAGGCGTTTCTTGGGCAGCCTGTGACCACATCCAGGCAGTTCATTAGCCTCTCCAGAACCCAAACTTGAGACTTTTTGTTCCCAAATGCTGGGATTTTGGTGCTTGCCATTGGTTGGTTTTATTTTTGTTTGGGTTTTTTTTTAGCATAAAAACCAAGTGAATTAATGTGAGAATGGAATCAAACATTTCATGCTGAACTAGAATGAGTTTGTTTGGTTTTCAGCCTGAAAAGTTCACACATTGCGAGCATTGTACATGAATAAGGGCTGGATTCAGTCCATGGAGGTCAGACAGAGGATGGATGATGGGGGAATCCATGCAGGGAGCAAGTGGGGACACTGATACCTGGGACAAGCTCTCTGTTAGATCTGTACTTTGTTCAGGAAAACCTTGTGCACTCCCCATGCTAATTTGCTTTTTACTCACTCAAACCACAGAAGAGCAAAAGGGAGGGGAAGGAATTGCTGTTCCTAGGCTATGTTAGGAACAGTTTTGTCTCATTAAAATCTGCTTTCACCTGCTACTAATTTTCCTCTCGTTACAAAGGCCTGGAATGATTTGTTTGTTGTTTTGTTTGTCTGAATGAAGAGTGAAAAAGAGCTGCTAGAGGTTCATGGTGAGGAAATGACTGCCCGTGCTGGTGGGGGCACGCTGGGTGCTGAGCCAGTGATGGGCGTGGGGAGAAAATTGCAGCGATGAGATCCTTCCTGGGCTTTCACAGCAGCCTGAGAAGGGTGGGAGAGGGTTTCAGAGGGAGCTGTGCTGCCTCCTCTGCCAGTGCAGGCAGGGATGTGGGCAGTGGCTGCTCCCTGGGGCATGTAGGAGCTGCTGTGGCGTGACTGCAGCCCCATGGGCGGTTTGCATGGAGCAAAATGTGCTGCAGGAGGATCCAAAACAGGACCTGCTTGTTCCTGCTTTGCCCAGCTGTCCTTAGCAGGCACTAGTGGCTCAGGGTTGGGGACATGCCTCTGTCCAGGGGAGGGGTTTATTTATGGTCCCAAAGCACTGCTGAAACACCGCTCCCATCCCTGCAGCTGGCAGCACAACCCAGGCAAGAGGGGCCCTCCCGAGGTGTTTGTGCATTGCTCTGGGGAGCAGAGATGAGGAAATGGGAAGCAGCAGGTGCATGGGGAAATGACCTCAAAGGCTGAGGGGTGGGGATGCATGACGCCAAGCCTCCATCCTCCCTGCAGGCTCGTGCATCCCGCTGCCTCTCCCGCCGGCTGTGCCTGCCCCTGCCTGGGCCAGGGAGCACAGCACACGAGGGCTGTGTCTCGTTACTGTGACAAGTAATTAGGGTGACGCAAGATGCTAAAAAATTACTTTATTAGGCAAAGGCGGCCTGTAAACCTCCCGGAACAACCAAGCACTTCAAACATCTCCAACCCGTGTGTGCAGGCAGCTGCTCTCCCTCCCACTCTGGCCCTGCTCATCCAGACCGAAGGAAGATCTGGGACCCAGGGAGACATTCCCCTGCTTTGCCTCAGCGTCCTACCAGCTGGTGACATCCCCTAAAATAGGAAACCCACATTGCAGCAATGACCAGGGATGGGCTCAGCCTGTTCTCCCCCTGGCCCCCCTTTGTCTGACACCATCCCTTTCCCTAGAAGCTCCCTAAAACCTCCCCTTGGCGAGGATGGGGCTTTGTGGTGGCCTGGACACAGCTGGCGAAGCACCCGCTCGTGCCTGCTGTTGGCATTGGCCAGCAGCCGTCTGGGATGGGCTCAGTGTTAATAAATCCACGGCGTCGGTACTGCTTTAATGTTGCTCTAATTGGAGCCATAAAGTTAAACTCAGCCTCTTAGGGTTCTGCTGGGAGCTGGGGCTTCCATTTGCAGGTTCCCCCGTGCCGTAAAAGGGCACCGTGCTGGCTAATAGGTGTTAAATTGGTGCATCACTTTTTAATAAGCCTCTTAATGGCATTGTGCAGATCCTTGGCAGCCTTGGGATGAGGCTGCCTGAGGATACCTGCATGCAGGGAAGGCAGTGCTGGGAGCTGAGGGCTGGGGAAGCAGGGGGGATGTGGGAAGCATTGGGGCCACCCATGTCCCGCTCTGCTGCATCAATCCAGGTCACTGCAGAAAATCCAGAGGGTGGCCTGGTCTGAAATCTGGGCTATAAGGACAGGCCAGGAGATTGCACTGTCCACAGCCCGTGGTGCAGCACAGGGTGGTGTGTCTGGTCCTACAGCATCTGCTTTTGGGTGAGTGGGGAGGTTCTGTCCTGGAGCTGGACACAGCAAAGGCACTGCCCTGTGTGATTTGTCCCTTTGGCTAATGGCACAGCTACCAGCTGCATTTCCTTCATCGAGACCTTGCTTTTGGGATGCTGCTGCTGGGTCACCTCCAGGCGATGCTTCTTGCTGCCCCTCACCTGTGGGGATCACGGTCTCTGTCTCAGTGCTCTCACAGCAATCTCACTGCCATGTTTCTCATTTACTGAGAAAGTTTCATAATTTCCCAAACCCCAGTCTTCCCCTTGCCTGTGCCCCAAGACAAAGGGGTTTCTCTCTTCCCTCTACATCGCTGCCCACCCAGAAGTGACATCATGGATGCGATCAGGAACTGTCCTGCAAAACAGACACTGAAGCCATCCAGGCTGCTTTCACTTGGGTAATGCTTAGAGAAAGGACTAAGATCCCAAGAAACAAGCACACTATTTTTATCTAATCCCTCTGCTTTAATAACTGAGAGTTGGAGGGCTTTCATTATTCGTAATTCAGATGAGGCTGTTTTGAAAAGTCCCTGGTGGGTTCTGTCTTCTGCCTCCAGCTCCGCTCACGCCTCGGTCTCCTCCCGCCATGTGGGACATGAGGAAGCATTTGCTGAGCTCATGATCACATCCAAACAGCTCCCCAGTGCCCAGGAGCTTGGTATGTAACCCCACACTCGCTCTCCAGGCTCGTCAAGGTCTAACTAAGAAACACCCACCGACAGAAAACACTTTGTCAAACTCAGCTCCTCGCAGCATCGTCCCCCCGGCGCAGGGCGGGATGGACTCGCTGTGCTCCAGAAGGGAGACAGGGTGGGATTTGTCACCTTCAGGCCAGGCCAATTTGAGGCCAAAGCAGTGGAAGAGAATGAATGCAATTTTTGTCAGCTCCATCCGTGCCGGCAAATGCAGATCATGAATTACACACCCGCCAGATGACAGGCTGACATTTTAGCTCCAAACATTCTCCTATAATTAGAGAATCTAATGCAATACAGGGAATGGCTCCATTTTACACACACATTATCGTAATGCCTTTAAATAAGATAATTGATTATGCCTCTGCATAAGAAAGTAAAATATTCGGTGTAATTAAAACCGACATTCAGATTTTGGCATGCTGACAGGTGAGGCCATGTGTCATTTTATAAATCCTTAAAGTGATATTCACACCCACATCCGAGTTCCCAAAGTTTGGGGAGAAGAAAAAAAGAAGGCCTTGTCGCCGAGTTGCTTTTTATCCCGAGCTCAAATGTGTTTTGAGGAGGGATTTCTCTTCTTCTTTTGCTCTCATTTATCTTCATTTCAGCCTCGTATCATCAGCTGACAAAAAAACCTGAAGCCGTACTGCTGTGAGCAGGGATGTTGGTAGATCCCATCAGATAAGCGGGGTCTGGCCAGCTCTCTGCTTGCAGCAGCCCCCTCCGAGGCACTCGCACTGCTGGATTGGCAGGCAGCGCCTTCCAGCGCGCGTCTGCCCCGCTGCCGGAACCGCTGCCGAAACCGCTGCCGGCTGTTCATGGGCTCTCCTGGAACGGAGACGTTCACGTAGAAGGAAAACACTCTGTGGTGCAGCAGCTGCCAAAAACCTTGAGGTCCTTCCAGATGAGGGCTGCCTGGAAAACGCGTCCCCGTTGCGATGGGTGGATGTGTGTGGCGGGGGATGAGGATGAGGGGACAGGTTGCGGTGAGCCTGGATTCAGTAGGTGCTCTGTCCTTGCCAGCTGGGCTGAGGGGCTCTTCTTCCTCTATCAGAGCTTTTATGCCAAAGACTGAGGAACACTAATTACTTCTCCCATCCATTTTTATGGTTGGAGCTGCCTGTGAGGATTGTGTTTCTGATCCAAAGAGTAGGTGCCAAAACCTGCTTAGAACCCTCTGTAAAAACTCCTGTTTGGGACTTCATCCTGCTGCTAATGGGTGAGGTTTATGTGGCAAATCATCAGTGCTGCTAGGTAGTGAAACCTGCCACTGCTGGTCATGGTGTCAGTGATGGGGTTTGAGGTCTGGGGGCTTTTAAGGGGACTCTTTAGGCCTCAAGAAATCCTCTGAGTCAACACAGATGCTGCTCCACAGCCTTGACATTTGCTGATGAATCTTTGCAAACAAAGGCTTGAACACCTTCAGCATCCCAAAATTTGTCCCTGTTGTCCCATAGCACATTTCTGGTGAGATCTGGGCAGGACTTGGGTGAGCGATCTCTGTCTCTGCCCTCTGTGCTCTGGATCCCTCCCCATCCCCATTCCCTGTGAAGATAAGGCTTCTCTAATAAATGAGAGGGCCAAGGCTGCTACCACTGAACCTGTCTCCTGCCTGATAACATGGACTTGAATTACAGAGTTGTTTAAGTTGGAAAAGACCTCCAAGACCACCAAGTCCAATGGTTAACCCAGCACTGCCAAGTCCACCACTAAACCATGTCCCTAAGCACTGCATCATCCTGCCCTTTGGAAGAGCTGCCACTCCCATTTCCTTCCAACCAACCAGACGTGGTTCCTCCTCCCCAGCCCAAGTCACCTGTCAGTGAGCTGTGCCTTCCAGCATCCCCATCCAGCTTTCAAAGGCTCAGGAAATCTGCCAGGATGAGGTGGTGTTTCCAGCCCCATGTAGGGTCTGTCTGGTGAGGTTTGCAGAAGAAAAGGTGCAAGAGGGTCCCATTTGATGGCTCATACCTGCCTGTGGATGCACAGTGTGCAGAATGGCCACATTAGGTGCATTTCAGTGACACTTGCTCTGTATTATTGCTCCCAAAACCTTCAGCAATGACCTTCCCTGTTCTGTACCTGCCGGTCCAGCCACCTGCCTATCACTCTTTTCTGCATGGGCTCTATCCAGTGCACAGGTAATTAAAATCCTCAGTCAATTAAGTGGCTCCCAAGCTGGCTGAGGAGACCTGATCCTGGTGCCCCCCTCACTGCTGCAGGACCTTGTGTCCCTGAGAGTGGCTTGGGTGCAGCCAGCAGGGCAAGGGCAGGGAAGTGAACAGCTCTGTTGGGGCAACCACCGGTGGGATGCAGGGTGGGATAGGCTTCCCCTGGCCTGATCCTGGTCCTATCTAACCATCCATACCCATCGGGGTCTCAGGGAGCGTGGTTTCCTTAGGGAGAGAGAAAACCAGGCCCTCCGAGCTCCCCCTCTGGGCTTGGCTCTGGCGAGGGGAGGAGGGCAGCGCTCTGCTCGGCTCGCATTATCGGGCTGCTCTGGCTCTCTGCGCCGCTCTTTAGCCCATTACTGCGGGCTCGCCGGGATGCGGTTGGCAGCGGGGGCGCCGGCACGGCCGCCGGCAGCTCGCCCCTTCCTCCGCTCTTAAGTGGGCTTGTAAAAACCAGCCACGTGCCTGGAAAACAGAGGAATGCTTAACCGTGCTGGTTAAGAGACTGCCCGGCCTCCCTGCAGCCGGCTGGGTGACAAGGAGGTGCACGGGAGTGACAGGAGGGGACAAGGACTGTCCTGGCCATGTGTGGGTGGCGGGAGCGTGGCAGGATGGGCAAAAGCGGGCAGATGTGGCGTGAGTCCCCAGCACCAGTTCATGGCTGCCAGAAATGATACGAGGGACCAGCCCGAGGGGAGAGCAGATCCCAGAAGTGTCGCAGCTGTTCTGCCTGGCCTCCTGCTGTTTCTCATGAAAGAGAAGAGTCTTCCCAGCGTGCCTAGTGCTTCCAGCTCCTCCAGGTCTGTGCCCCTACTGGCTCTGGGTGAGCAGCACCCTGGGAGCAGCGTCCCCCTAGGAAGTGCCACCTGGACACCCCTTTGCATCCCCAGCTCTTGCTGTGCCCGGAGAGGCAACCTGGATGCCCTCGGGGTCCCTGGGCTGTCCCCGCCTCCCACTGTGACAGGCAGGCTCCTCCAGCCCGTCTGACACTCTGGCAATCGCGCTCCCCCCGCTCCGTGCGCTCTCCCTCACCCTCGCACTCCCACGTGCGCCGGGATGATGCGTGCGGAGAGCGGCTCTGCCATCAGCATTAGTCACTGCTCCCGTAGGAGGAAGGTTGGGAGCAGAGGAGGAGGAGGAGCGGAGCCACGATGTGGGGCAGGACCACAGTCCTAGGGACAGCCACTGGTTTGGCTCAGTGTCACCGCTGGCTGTCCTGCTCCTTGTGGCAGGAGCTGGAGGGGACGGGGAGCTGCCCGGCTGCGGGCTCTGAGTAGGCTGTTATAGGGCACTGATGCTGACACGGCTCCTATGGAGTAGGAAAAGCACCCTGGGAGCATTGCAACTGCCCAGGAGGGAAGGGCCAGGTCATGCACGGAGTTGCTGATGTGCGTCTGGGATTAGGTCGGGAGAGAGGCAGATTCACAGAAATGTTTCCCTGCAATGGCACCGACATGTTTCTGAGCATTCCTTTTTGGGGAGGAGGAGCTAGGTTTGAGTGATCGTGAGGGCAGATGGATAAAACTGGGGAAGATGGACTGGAAAGGGAAAAGCAGAGCACCCCAGGGGGGTTTGGCTTAGTGGTGTGGGTGAGAAAGCAGGGCAGGGGCAAAGCAAGGCAGCTGTGGGGGTCTGAGAACAATATCTGTGTGTGTGTGTCTGCATCGGAGCCTGTTCCTGCCTTGCCCAGTGTTCACTGGGACACTCTGCACACCTCGCTCCGTGCTTATTTACATTTTACCTTAGCCATGTACTGCATCTGGACTCCTTCTCTGTTTACAGCTGTGAGCTTTGCTTTCATCCGGTACATCATCAGGGCGTTGGGATTACTTTCCCCACGGTGGGCTGGATCATGATGGGATTAAAAAGATCATCTAGAGTGGGGGAAAGAAACTGCGTTTTGAGGATTAACTGTTGCGCCAAACTCCAGCTCTCTTTTATTTCCCACCAGGGTTGGGTTGCCAGGTTCCAGCTGGCCTTTTCCTCCCTGAGCACCTGCAACTTGCCAGCAGATGAACCCAGGGCAGCACCGGCTTTCGGTAAGGGCTCTGGACCCTGGAACACCAATACATCCGCAGATGACTAATGAATCACAACATCACTAATGCATTAACTTCTTTGAAATGCAAAGCACTCCCTTGATATTTCAGCATTTTCCACCTAGTCCAAAGCAAAACCCAACAGGCAGAGAGGAGACAAGTGGGAAGCTAAGCAAGGTAACATTTCCACCTTGCGTCTGTTACAGTGATTGCATCAGCTTTAATTACAAAGGGACTTTCTGCCCTTTAAAGCAGTTTGGCGCACGTTGTATTCTCAGCTTTCCTGCCTCCGGCTGGCTCCGGCTCTGAAACAGTTTCTTTCATGCATTCAGAACAGTTTGTAATTAACAATCACATTGTTTTCCTTTGAATATCGACGGAGATGCAGAAAACAGAGATTGGGAGCTGAGGTGCTGATATGACTGGGTATTATTTCGCTTCCATGAAATAACTTTTCTCATTTTACAGAAAATTTTGTGCTGATGAAAGATTTGGTGTAGTGGAGAGACTTTGCTCACCAGTTGGCCTTGAAGCTTGGGAAGCTGGCTCAGGCATCTGGAAAATTTCCTGCCATATCTATGGGAAAGAAGGAAATTTTGGGTCTGCTGCCCTGTAATCTTTGGCCCATGTTCAGTGCGTGCCCATGAAGAAAAAAGTCCCTGACACTTTTACAACTGTAAAATTGTTGCTTTTACAGAATATTTCTTAATGGGAAACCAGCAGAAAAGAGTAAGTAAAACCAGGAGTATCTCAGCTCCACCACGGCTCCCTGAGCTACTCAGTCAGACCAGAGGGGGCTTAATTTGAAGCCTTGGCTCTGTAAACAAGAACCAGATTACAAACTTCTTCAGTTCTGGTGCAAAGCTCGGATGGGAGGATTGTTCCCTCCATCTGTTCTTCTCATTGACAATCTGCCTTTAAAGCCATCGCTGCATAAATCTGGAGGAAGCGTAAATGCAGGAGCACCTGAATATTGTTTAACAGATGGGGACACACATTTTTCAAGCAGAGATTTCCCTTACATTGCCCCATTTATTTTAGAGGGTGTTTTTCAGTCCCATCCTTGCAATGCCATGTCTGCCTGGGAATAAGCTGGCGTCTCAGTCCAAGGCTTGTGGCTAGCCAAATTGATTTTCAGGAGAAAGCTTTACTGCATGAACACTGCTGTGACATTTTTGGTTTGCTTTCACCCCTTTCAGTGTAAATTCCCTTCTGACCAAACTCACATTTCCCATCCAAGCCTTTCAAGGAGGACTGTTAGCTGTGAGCACTCCTTGTTTCCTGCTCCCACCCTGGAAAGGCTCGAGGAGATCATCCACACACCTCACTTGAAACTCACTCTGGCATGAACAAACAAAAGCCTGCAGGAATAAACACAAAGTTGAGTTTTGAACCCTGTGGATCCCTGCTTCACAGATCCTTCTCCTCCTTCCCTGACACGCAGTCTGGCAGCTCCCATCCTGCTGACAGCGCTCTCTCTTGTTCTTCCACCTTCCATCCCACAGGATCCCTAATGCATTTAGCACAGTGGCTTTCAGCTTCGTTAGCTTAAGGGCCACTACAAGTTTTCTGGCAGCAGCACAGACATGGACTGTTGAATGTCAGAGAGGAAATTACTTTTCTTTGCAACCTTTTCACAACTCCCTGCAGTCACTGGACCTCTGGGTCTCAAGGACCATGGATTGAAAGCCACTGACTTACCAGGCAGCACATGGAGTTCACATCAGGTAATGTCTCCGGGTGGGAATGGGCTAGCCATCAAATTTAGCAGGCAGCAGCATTTCATGCAGGTACAGGAGGGAATAAGAAAGCTACTAAAATTGCAATGTGACTTTGGATATTCCTGACAGACTCTGCCCTGCCACGGTGTCCATCCTTGTAGTGAGCAGAGTCCTGTCTGGGAGACACAAAGACCTGCCTGAGGAGATGAGCCCGAGTCCTTCACCTGCTCCCCAGCACAGAGGCACAGCAGATGCTGCACTGCTGACCCCAGACACCCAGAGTTTGCCAGTCTGGTCTCTGAATTCAAACAAGGATATTAAGTGCTGTTTTCTTTTCACTTGCCTTCTGGCTCTGGAATCAGTAGGTTGCACTCAAATAGCACTCACAGATTTTATTTATTTTTCCCCAACCACAAGAACTAGAACTTTTCTTTTTTTTTTTTTTTTTCTTCTCAGTATAAGCCAAAAGCTGAGAGTCTTGCTGAATCACTTGTCTCCATGAACTGGGGCTTTAAGGGAAGTATCCAGTACTGGGAAGTGTGCAGTGTATGCATGAGACTTGGCAAGGCCAGCGGGAGACAAAACCCAAAGATGATGTCATCCAGCCACGGAGGGAAGGACAACATGAGGATTGTGTTTGGGGTGTAGGCTCAGCCCATGTTGGCCTCCCCCCTCCACTACCCCTGCTCCTACCATGGGAGGTAAGGTACAGATCACATCTTCTAAGAGAGGTGGGCAGTGCTGTAGGGTACTGGACCAGCAGCAAGGAGATGTAGGATGGTGCAGGAAGGAAAAGAAGATGAGAGAAGAAGGGATAAGGCTTGGAAGTGGGAGAAACACGTGTGGAATGAGCAGGTTGTCCTCAGGGCAACCTGAGCTGGACCTGAGCAGCTGCTTGTTGTCTCACTGACCCTCATTCCTGCTGATCCACAGTCCTGGACTTGGGGAAATGCAGCAGGAAACACAAGGCAGCTTCCTGTTTGGTTACGTGGTGCAGCATGCCAAGGGCAGAGTCCTGTTCTCCCTGGGCCATTAGATCTCAAAATCCAGCTACCAGGAGAAATCTCAGCCTAAGAAGAAGGGAAAAAAAGAAGAGAAAATATGGGCACAGATGATGGACCCCCAATTTCTCAGCTCTCATATCACTTCCCCTTCCCCCTCCTTCTCCGTTCTTCAGTCATTGTATTCTTCTTGGGAGAAAGTGTCTGTTGGAAAACAGAGAGAGAAAACGACAAACACTGCTGTGGAATTATTTAACGAGCCAGAATGAATTGCATTTGAAATCATTTAAATGGGATCTGGGAGTATTTAACTGCAGCACAGGAACTTAACAAGAGTGGGAAAGGATTTTGTGCTAATTGCTGGCAATGATATACCTACGGAGAGAGAACATGCAGCAATTAGTAAGCAAGGCTGTAATTTCAGCCCAAGGTCCCTGTCTGCCCTGGAATATGGCATGGACTATCTGCTGGAAGGAAGACAGGGGCTCTGATCCACAGGTGACCAGAGAAGGGAGCAGATGAGATTCTCATTAAGTAGTCATTAACCAAGTTTTAACAACACTGGGATGCAGGAGATGGGTATGGTCAGACCCAGATGTCCCTTTGTGTCACCCCAGGTTTGAGTCCTGGTCTCCTGTTCCCCAACCTGATTGGTAAAGCCAGAATGGAGCACAAAGCCTCTTTCCAACCCACCTGTTCTTGCCCACCCAGAGGTGGCAGGGACTGACCCCGCACTCAATGCCTGCACGGTGGGGCTACAGCTCCCAGGGTGGGGAGCCTGGGGACCAATGGGATCATTCCTTGCTGAGAACTCGGCAGCTTCAGGGCATCCTCAACACTGCTGGATTTGGGGAACCAGCAGGATAAGTCCAGAGATCTGGGGCTGAGATGTTACTTTGCTCATAGCGTGCATGGGGGCAGAGCCTGTGGCAGAGAAGTGTATGCTGGGGCCTTACGGTGATGGTGGGGTGAGATAGGATGAGGGGTAAGGAAATGAGGCAAGATGAGATGGGAAACTCTGCACGTGCAATGACAGGAGCCTGCACCCACCAGAAACACCCCAGATGACCCCAAATGTCCTGCCTTTCCTACAGTGCTGCTCACAGAGGAGATAGCCTGTGGTCCCACTCTGCCGAGCCCACAAAACTGGGGTATCACTGATGCCCAGCAGCACGACTCAAACCTCAACTCAGAGATGAGCTGCTGTGGCTCTGGAAGGGACAGCCCCTGCTGGCAGCAGCCCTGGGAGGGTGTCCTCACTGCAGGGGAAGGCAGACAGCCGGCAGCTCTTGTCCTGACGCCCGGCAGCTGCAGGCAGCCTCCGCCAGCCTCTGCTCATTGTTCCCTGGTCCTGCTGCTCCCCATCTCCATTCTCTCCCTGTGATGTGTTTGTCTGTGACTTTTTGTCTTTCAATCAGTTTTCATCTCAGTAATTCCCATTCAATGGTTAGTCCCTGATCTTTCTAATTGAGATCAGAGCTTCGTATAATAGGAATGGGGGGAGGGAGACTATTTTTAATTTGCTACGTTCCCATTAATAACAAGTTCTAATTAAAAACCCTCCATCTTCCATCCTCCCAAGTTCAGAGGAAAACTCTCTACGACTTCTGTTGGAATCTTCTCCTGATAAATTGGTACCACAGCCTCCTAGAACAGCTGGTCCTCTTTAGCAGGCATAGTAATTAATGGGAATAATAAATGCATTCAAAGCAGGTTCATAACCCTCCTTTCTGTGCACTCAGACATCTCTTCACATTGCAAGAGACACACATCAACATTTCCACTTACAAAACAGGCCCAAAGGATCTGCCTACGTCTAACAAGCCTGGGTTTCATTAGCACTCTTTGTCCCGTGATAAACCTTGTGATAAAAAGGTTCCCCATGGACAGGGATGTTCCCCTCTTGACTGGGAACGAGGTGGATGCACAGAGCAGGAACCGTACCCTTGTAGCATCTCTGTGTCTGTTGAGGACTTTTTGCCAAGCCTGAGTTCTGTATCACAGCTCTCCAGGGTTTGTGGGGAGGAAAGCCATGTTCTGCCCTTCCCTGGGAGCCTGCCCAGTGGGGAAGGGTCTCCAGTTTTACAGGGCATAGATCCACGCTCAGATGGGTGGGGTGAAGGTGGGGACAGCTCTCCTTGTCCTGAGCTGCTGCGCTGTGGTGCCAGCCCAGCCAGGACCAGCCCCACCTGTGCCTGTGCTCCTGGGCGGTGCTGGCCTTGTGGCTATGGCAGGGGAAGGCTAAATGAAAAGGGATCTCGGGGTGCTTTGCCACTTGCACAAGGAGACAGGAGATCAGGATTTTCCCTTTTCTCCAGCTCCTGTTCTGCTCTGCTGTGTCCATCTTCCTGCCCACCATGTGCTGGGGTAGGCAGGTATTTCTACCTTGCAACATCCACACAGTGAGACTGACAGAGAAGGTGGAGTGGATGCCAAGTGAAGGCTGAGGTCACACCATGAGCTGGAGATGACACCCTCATGTTCTGATTTCCCTTCCTAGGCACCAGACAAACATATAGGAACAATCCTGCCCAGCGGAGGAGACAGTAGGGGCCACATCCACCTGGGGTCAACAGACACAGGGAAGAAGAAGCACAAGGTCTAACAAGCTGCATGCTCTCTCCTCCCTTTGTGCAGGTCTCCATTTACACCAGCTACTGATCTGGGCTTCCTTGGATGTGCAGATCAGCTCTGCTGGGGACGGATGACCCCTCGCTGTCCCTTTCGCTTGCTTTTGTTCACCGCTGCCAAGTTAATGGACTCATCTCGGGAGTGGCCAAACCAGGAGCCATCAGTGCAGATATCCCCGAGCCGAGCAATCTGTCCTGAGCAGTGATTTCAATTAAAGGGTCATTAGCGTGAAATCTTATCCAGCCCGGCTCCCATTTGCCAGCAGGAGGTCCTTCTCCTCCCCATCCCAAGCCCTGCTCTGCGGTTAGAGCTCGCTGCTCCTGCTGGAGTCCTCCAGTTTTGCTAAAACACAGCAGCTGCTGCTAATAAACAAACATATTGATCATAGAGATATGGGCTGTCAGGGACTTAATTCATGAATGAAATGGGCTTAAGAGCGCCCGGTAGGCAATGGCTCTGCTTAAAGAGCTCTTTGTCAGGATGGTGCTTGGAGCTGGGAACCGAGAGGCCCAGCAGCTACTCAGCACTGGGATGTTGCAGTCTGGGGCTGGTGTAAGGATCTGGGGATGAAATTCCTTTTTGGGACTGAAAGGAGCAGAGCAAGTTTCCCCCTTTGTCATTGTAGGCCATTGCTAACAGGGATGTGGTATAGTGGAGGGCTCTGTGCTTCCCTCCTACTGGGAGCAAGAGGCTCCTGGTTCTGCTCCATCCTGTGGGGACCATCTGGGCAACCTTAAAATTCAGAGGTTTTGAGGAGAAGACTATCAAATATCCCCCACAAAAGTAGTCCCTCTAGTCCTTTGTGGGTCTGGAACTTGTAGAAAAACCAGAGCAGGACCCATGCCTGCCTACTGGAGTTTGTGACACCCATTTCAGGGGGCAGATGCTGCTGTAGCATCACTTAGAAACTATGTCAGAGCCAAGAAGGGGAGAGTATTACAGCTCCAAATTGCCAGCATTTCTATTCTCCTGACAGCAAGCAGGTTTGTCTGGGTTTTGATCAAATTTTCCTTACACAGACAGACAGTAAAACTCTTCCTGCACATAAGACCAAGGCTGTTTACATCACTAATGCTGCCATTGTTTCTGAATTGTCATCATTGTGTGGAATCAGACCTAAACAAGGTAAAATCAGCTCAGAAATGGATCCTGCACAGCCAGGAACTATAATTAAAACAGAAGCATGTGTGAATATAGTCTTCATGGGTGCAGTAAATTACACCACAGTACACGAGGATAAAGGTTGATCTGTAACTGGTTTCCATCCTTTGGTATTGGCCATGATGAAAGCAGCTGTTAAAATAGGTCTTAGTATTTATGGTCCTGGGATGTGAAGGCCTTGCTGAGATTTTGATGGATGAACTTCCAAGGACAGGAATAGTTGTCAGCCTGAAATATTTATCAGTCTGAAATCTCCCTGCGACTCATGCCATAGTTTCATACTTCCATTTTATCTTCCCGTTTCCTAGCTGAGGTTTGTAGCTGAGGTTCCCTGGACAGAAGGAGGGTCTCTGCTGTGGGGCAGCAAACCCCACTCTGGTGATGTTACCTGTTCTTCCCATGCCAGCAGTGGCTGCTGTTTGAACCAGCTGTGGTACCCTGCACAAGCCATCCTGTGCTGCTGGCTCCCAGGCTGCTCCTGCTGCTCTCTGCTCCAGGGGCCGTGTTCCAGGGTTTGCCAAAGAGATTCCTGCTCCTTGCACGGCAGAACATGAAGAATATGTCTGGACAAACTGAATGCATCCCCTCGTGTGTGTTTGGACACTCCTGCTGCAATGCCTTTGCCATGGGCAGCCCCCATCCCTCTGGCCAAGGGGAGGCCAGGGGAACTCAAGGCCAAAGGGATAAAATGGGATCTCCAGCACTCTGCACCTCATTTCTCCCTGAGAACAGCACAGCCCCACTTGCTGCCTGATCTGCAGTGTCCCCTTGGCCCCTGGCATCAGCAGGGACTTCTCTGATGAGGAAGGCAGCCTGGACACTTTGCTCCTCATGGCTGTGGGAGGGGAGGGGCTGTATGGTTTTACACCAGCACAGACAAACTTTCCTCTTCTCTTCTGCAAACACAAACCCATACTCAGCGGAATGTGTTTCATTTCTGGCCCATCTTTCCGTGCTGCTTTTATGAGCCTGCTGTGCTTTGCAACTAAAGCGTGAAGACCACGAGTAGCGCGCGAGGCCGCTGCAGAACCATGTCCCACTGCAGGCCCCTGCTGAGGGTGAGAGGGGCTGCTGAGCAGGGAAAATGCTGGTTCCATGGGGATCTGCTGCTTGAGAAAACACTGAAGACCGTGACTTCAGGTTACTAGACCCCTCAGGTCTCTGAGACACCCAGAACCTGCAAGTTAATAAATGTCTAGACATTATCCCCTGAGAGAGGGCATGAAAACTCCCTGTGATTCACCTGCAGCAAATGCCAGCAAAGCACATTTGCTTGAGGTTTCTTGAAGCTACCACTGAAAGGTCAGATCTCTCAGTGAGACGAAAAGCTCTCTTCTTCCTTCTAGCTGTTCCATCAATACTTGTTTTTCCTCTCCATTTACTTTTACCTTCCTGTTCAGAAAAACGTACACAAAGAGGGGACAGAATGCTGCTTCCCATGTCAGCAGCTAAGCAGCTTCTGCTGCCAGAGGCCAGAACGAAGACCTCAGTACACCTTGTGGACAGTAGTGGAGACCAGTGCTGTGCAAATGCTGGTGTGAAGTTGAGCTGCAGTGGGGACATCTGGTCTTTTCCAGCCAGAAGCCAGGCATGGTCCTTGTCCTCTGTGTGCTCCCTTCAGCCTGGCTGGCTCCAGGGTCCTTTCTGAGTCCTGGGGCAGGAAGATGCTGTGCACAGGGAGAAGGGAAGGTGGGAACAATAGGAAGCCTAATTGCATCTTGCCTTTCAGGGTTTTATGACAGCCATTGCTTTAGGCCTCGCAGAGAGGCAGCAGGTGGGAACAAGGATCCAGTTTCACCCTTGCAATGATTTCTCTGAAAGTACTGACCACTGCTGTAGCCTTCAAGAAGATGCTTGTAACCCCATTGGGAGGAAAGCAAATGGCTCTCCAAGCCTTTGGACATCTACCATGGAGGTCACTGTCCTAGTTTGGATGTCTCCTGCTTCCTACAGCCACCCAACATGGTTTGGCCATGGGCAGCCAGTGCTCTGCGAGGTGGGAAAGGAGACCTCAGTGTCTGGTGTGGGAGCAGGAGCTCTGTGCAGAGGACTGGAGCCCTCTCTTGCTCATGCAGTTAATGGCCCTCCGCTGAGTTATTCACACAATGCCATTTGGGAACAATATTCCTTAACCCACCGCTGGGCCCTTTGGTGATGATTACTCCAGCTGCAGCCCACCTCTCTTCCACTTGGCACTCCCACCCCTCCCTTCTCCCCCATCTCTGCCTTGTTTCTCTCTCATGGTCATTATGGCCTTCATCCAACAAAGCACTTAACCAGGTGTTTCACAGAACCAGTAACCTGGCCCTGTCCATGCGGCGGATCCGGAAGCCTGACGCAGAAAGCATCTGGCCACCTTTGCCCTCTGGACACCTGGGGCTTTCGTGGCATGGAAAAGCTCTTGGGCTGTGGGTAGAGGAGCTTGGAAAACCCTTGGGTGGCCTTCCTGACCTGCTGGCTATGTTCTGCAGTCCTGACATCTGCTTGTGTGTAAAAAATGAAATAAATCACCGAGGATTTCCTCCCTGGGCTTGGGGAATGGGAGCAGTGCAGCAAAGCCGAGCTTTTCGGAGCTCTGAGTGGGAGGAAGAGGTGGGAGTGATGGGTGCTGCCAGGCCGTGGTGGGCAGCTGGAGAGCCCTGGGAAGGAGCCCAGGTAGTGGTCCCCACACTTCTCAACCTCCTTTGCTACTGTATGTGCTTTTTGTAGGTGTGTTTGTTATTCCCCAGGGACATTCTCACCCGTCTTCCAGTGCACACAGTTTTGGGCGACATCCGAGTCAGAGAATTGTCCAAGCCCACAGTATCAGAAACGGTGGGGCGTTATTTTTGCTGCCACAAGAAAGAGGAGTGTCTCTGTGTGGCTGAGGAGTCTACCAAAGAGGTAGAAATATTTCCTGTGTGACCAGGACCAAACCCTCTGCCTTTTGCCCCAGAAGAGTGAGACTCAAGTTTGGCTTCTCACGCTGGTGCAACATCTCTGCTGCTCAGTTCTGTAACAAGCCACGGATAAGACAGTGGGGCTTACATTTCAAGACTTAAATATTCAATTAATCAATGGAATATTCCATTAGTGTAATAATCACTTGGCATCGCCTGATCTATAGGTACATCTCAGCTGGGCCTCACAAATTGATTTCTGATGAAGTTCTAATTGACTGCACAGGCAGAAGAGGACCGGTCTGAGCATGTTGAAGCAGGGCTGGTAAAGGCTCTGGCAGCACCACCTCCCCCCAAGGAAGGGGAAAAGCGGGGGGAGGTGTGATTTATGCCCCATTTATCACGACAGCCTCTACCCTATCCCATTTTATTGCTCCCAAGTGAGGCATGAGAGCTTACAGCTTTAATGCAGAAATTTGCAGGCAGCCGGAGACCCCCGTAAGCTGCTGACAGCTGCTTGTCACTTATGCAGTGGGTGCCAGGGGTACCCTAAATCCTAAATCTCCTAACACAGGATGCAGCGGTGCCACAAGTCCTGTGGGGAGGTCTCAGGTTTCCTCTGGCACGTGTGCATTCACTAGCTGGGCCCTGCCACCCCTCTCCAGAGAGATGTGGGGGTTTCTTCCTGCTGATGTGGCTCAGAGCATGAGGGGATAGATGTGCCTGGGGGCAGGCAGTGGGTGACCCACACGTGTCTTTCTTTCTTGGCCATCCTGCAGCCCTTTAACCTGAATTCTCTCCTTCCTGGGTTTGGAGGTGGTCCCTGAAGGAGGGTGGCACAACAGGAACCATCTCTGTCGCCAAAGAGTTATCATAGAGAATCATAGAATAGTTTGAGTTGGAAGAGACCTTAAAGACCACTTAGTTCCAAACCCTCTGCCATGGACAGGGACGCCTTTCACTAGACCTCCATGCCAAAGACCTCCAAAGACTCTAACATGGCCCTGCCATGAAGACTTAGTCAAACCCTGCCCATGCTGGCAGCCTGGCGGTGAACTTACCTTGCTGGAAGAGCTGATGGTCATGGCGAGCTCTAGGAGAAGTGTGTGACTTGCAGGCACTCAGAGATCCCAGCCTCCTGGTGGGATGGGATTGCCAGCCAGGCGCTGTGTGCTGCACCAGGGGATGTTTTGTGAGCCTGAGGCCACTCCTGGCTGCCACAGTCACACACAGAGATGTGCAGGGGCACGAATGACTCGGCACGAGCTGCTGTGATGGCGAGCACCAGCACACCTCTGGCTTGGGGTGCAACGCCAGCCCTTCTAACAGCCCCCTGTTTCTGCCCAGACCCTCACTGCTGGCTCCCTCTGCACTCTCCTGCTAAAAGGGAAGGTTTGGGGGTTTCCCACTCTGAGCATCAGTGGTGGGAAGGGGACATGATGCTGGTCCCCAGGTGTGGGTTGGCTCCTCCTCTCCTCCTGCCTGCGTGGGGACTCACGTGGCTGAGCTGGGTAGGGGAAAGGTGACAGGTAGTGATTTCAGGAAAACTGCAAACAACAACATCAACGAAACCAATCAAAGTATGTGTGGCTGGCTGCTGAATTTTAAGAGAAATAGCTGCATTTTCAAACATACAGGAGTGACTGTAACTTCCTCTCCATCCTCTGCCTGCATTAACTTAAGAGACAGCCGGGTGCTTAAAGGTTACTTTGCAGGCAATGACTGTTCTGTAAAGGGCTACTCATCTCTAACAGAGATAGGTTTTCTTTTATTGAACATCAGGCAGAGTGGATGAAACCTGATAAAAACCACAGAGTGATAGCTTTTTTTTCCCCCCCCTTTTTGCAGTGAGGAATAACAACCAGCAAAATAAAAAGGCAATTGCCTCACTGTATGTCTGTTTTAAGCAACGGCTTTGTGTGGCAGGGAATGCAGCTTAGGTAGATGCCCAATTAGAAAGATTTTGTAGGAAGACCTCTGAATCATCAGATCTGAACCTCTCTCTGCACCATCACCATTTCCATCACCATTATTTCAAGCCTCACCTACTTATGACACAGAAAGGAGTTTTCAGTAGTTGAAACACATGTGTGGAGTTTATGTGACAAAATTGTCCCCAGGATCATTGGGGTTGGGTGGGCAGCATGTTTTGGAGGGGTGGTTTCCTCCAGATCCTGGGAGTCCATGAGTCACTTGTGTCTCCTTCCTGTCAACAAGGAAAGGTGCTCTGGGATTTTTGCGGCTCTGCCCAGAGGAGATTTTTGGCTCAAAAAAAAATTGTAATAGCAGCCTCCGACATGGGGAAGATGATTTTCCTTCATGCCAAACCCAAGGTGGTGGGCTGTGAATCAAAGCCTCTCTGTGGCTGTAGTTGCTGGTTGCTTCAGAGCAGTCTTGAGTGATGAGGTTTGAATGATTTCTAGTTTGCTTGTTTTTGCTATTTTTTAAGGGAGTGTTTTTAATTACTTGGTGAGCAGAGCCAAAAGTATAAGCCATGCTGGAAATCCAGCTGAGAGGAGCAAGGCTGCAAGTGGGGAAGAGCTCAAGGAGGTGAAACCCACGCCTCTGACGTGGAGGGACCTTTCCAGCAGCTTTTCCCCTCCTCTATCTCCACCTGACATCCTCTCAGGAGATGCCTTCCCCATCCAGCCCAGACACCTGGCAGAGAAACCTCCTCCCAGCAGCCCATGAGTTCTCACCTTGGGAAACATTAAGACTTCCATCCTTGAGCAGGGAAACCCCTCTGGGGCTGTCCCCACGCTTCCCTCTGTGTTTTCCAAAGCACAGGACATTTTGTGGTGGCCATCCGGCTTGTTAATGGGCTCAGCAGGCTCACAGGGTGCCTTTTGGCTGTCCCTCCTGGGATGCACATTGGCTCCTGATTATGTTTATTGTCATTACATGGAGCAGACCACACACGTGGCTTCACAGCCCTCTAGAGCTGAGCATCCTCGGGTAACTCCAGCCTGCTCCTGGTTACTGCGGTGGCTGAGGGGTGAGGATGCAATGAACACAGAAAAGTCCTCTCTGACCCTCCAGGACAGGATTTGGCCATAACCATGAGCATCTGGTGCTTATATCCATTGCAGAATGAGAAGACCCTGATCTCCAGAGCTGTCAGCCCTAATTTTATCAGCAACATGAAATTTAATTAAAATTCACTTTTTTTTTTTTCCCCCAGAATGCTGTTTGTTTGTCCCCCTCCTTTCTTTGAAAGCTGCACGACATATGGGGCAACCACGCTGATGTGTGCTGAGAAAGCATGTCCAGTCCTCCATGTGTCACAGATTCCCACACAAATATGGAGACTATTAGGCAGAGCTTATTAAATGTCATTATTAATACAATGGAATGTGATGGGAGGGGATTTGTTTTTATGCCAGAGCCTTGCACATAGGCTTCCATCATGGCAGGGAGCAAGGGGAAAGGGGAGATGCCCACAGCTGAGCTGTGGACTGAGATGCTGAGCTACAGGTACCAGACCCATGGGGCTGATGTGGTGCCAGGTCTGTGGAAAGTGCTTGGTGAAGCCTGCTTGGCTTTTTCCCAGGCTTGCTTGGCTTTTTCCTGGTTGTGGGGAAGTCTGAGAACAAAACCACCACAGGAAGATGAAGGCTGGTTCTGGGATTTCTGTCTTGTCCACTGAAAAAAAAAAAAAGAAAGAAACAAAGAAGGAAGGAAAGAAAAGCCCCTTCAGACAGAACTCTAAACATCTGATTCAGAGAGAAATGAGCAATGGAAAGAACTGCTTTGTGCAAGTCCTGTAGACAATTTAATCCTTCCCCCTGGGCAGGACTGTCCCTTGCCTGTTGTCTCACACACACTCTGCTGCCCTGGCTATGTCTGGCTGAGCTGCTTTCCTTTCCCCAGCACCAGAAGGGCTCTACCCTCAGCTCCTGCTGGGGTTTTTCTCCATCCCTGTCTCTTTGAGATGCTCTCCCTTCCAAGTCCCACCATTGGCTGTGGCTGGGGACCATGTCTGGAGATAATATTTCTCATCAGGGTGATTTTGGCTTTCCCCTCACTGTCACTCCCTCAGTTTGCTCCTCCAGCCTGGCTGTAGGGGATGAGCAGGGATGAACTCAGACCCTTCACCTGCTGTTGTCACCAGCATCCCTCTGCATCCATGCAGGACATCCTTTTCTCTCCCTCCTTCCCAGGGGATGAGTTTCAACCCCTCAAAGAAAAGCACTCTTCCTCCATGTTCTTCATTGTTTTCTGTGCAATGAAATACAGTTTCTCTCCTAAACGAGGCTACAGGCAGTTTATTAGCTTCACTAATTAACCCATAATCAGCGTTTCGTTCTCCTCTAATCACACCCTCGGTTCACAGAGTGCAGCCCTGCTACAGCACATGTATTTATAAAGGGGAAAAAAACCCAGTGTGTGACATGGCACGAGCTCTCTTTGCAGGGATAATGTCAGTTCATTCGGGCACGTGGTGTGATCTGTCTGGGGCGGGGAACAGCGGGCTCAGGTGACTCCGGCGGGTGACAGTGAGCTCTGGAGCCCGTCACCTCCTGAGCACAGCTTCAGTGGCCACTCGGGTCATGGATAGCTGGTTGTCACTGCTGGTCAGCAGTGCTTTGGGAAGCAGCGAGGTTGGAGGAGAAGCAGATTGGGAAGTCTTGTAATCTCCATCTTTGCTTAAGCAGAACTGTTCCCCAGGGGGTCATTTTTTCCCAATGTTTCCAGCTGGGTTTTCCTGTCCATCCAGCAGTGATCTTTCCATGAATCTGTCCCAGATCTGCTGAAAACAAACATTTTGGGGAGTGCACCTGTGCTTTTTAATTTATTACTTTTTTACCTTTGCTGCACCAAGTACCACCTTCCCCAGCACCTGCCTTTTGCCCTTCCCATCTTTGTGGGTGGATGCTCAGTTCTTCACTCTAGCTGAGTAAAATGGAGTTAGCTTTTTTAACGTCTCCTTGTAAATCAGATTTCTGATTATTGCTGCTGCCCTCTGAACTCCCTCCCATTCGTCACTCTATTCCTGGTACTGAGCTACACCGACCATGAAGAGACAATGTTTGAAAACATCCTCAACCCGGGTGGCGATCTAATGAGACAGCATATAAAAATATCGTTACATGGTGAGCTGAAGGCATTGTGCAGCTCTGTAATCATTTTCAAGATGGTAAAATCATTCTGCAAGGACAGCCTGTCTCCACTCTGATAAAATCAGGGCCAGAAAGGCAGTCCAGCTTGGAGGAACAAATTGCAGAGTTGGGTTTTTTTCCCTTGTTTTTTTTTTCTTTTTTTTTCCCCTAAGGATTTATTTTTAAGTAAGGGAGCTGTCACAAAGTGGGACAGATGTTGAGAAGAAGTGAAACCAAAGTGGTGGTGTTTTAACCAAGTGGAAAGGGGATGGTTTAATCCTCTGCTCCCCCTTTGGTTTCCTTAATGTCCCTGCAATGCCCTGACACATGGTGACCCAGGTGTCCCCAGCCACCCCAGGCTGCCAGCGCTCTCTCTGAGCCTTTTTGGACCCACTGAAGCCATTCTCTGCTTTGTCTCCCACAGCAGGTGGGTCCTTCCCACATCTCTCTTCTTTGCTGTGAAGCTGCTCTTGTGTTTCCAGTCTGCTCTCCCTCTCCATAGCTGTGAGACTTGCTGTGTGTGAAGGGAGATGAAGGAAACGATTTTGGCCAGGAAGACACCAGAAGATCCAGGTGAGGAGGCTACACCTGTGCTAGAGGTGGATCTATCTTGATATTCACCAGTTCAGCCATCACTGGGGCACCTGGGTGTTGAAGGCTCCACAAAACAGCCCCCACAAAACAGCTCCACAAAACAGTCCTTCCACCTTCCAACCCCATGAGCACCATGGCCTTTTCTCCTCTTCTCCCCCAGGATCTTCCTTGCCTTGTTCATTGCCATTGTAAGCTGGGGAAAGGTGAATTTAATTACGGGCTAATGAAACTCACAATGCATTTCCTGAGCAATCTGATTTAAGAGAGGGTACTTCTGTTTACAGATCCTCTTGGCATTGGTGTTTTTTTTTGTTCCTCTCTCTTTTGCCTGGTAAACATGTATTGCATAAATCCTTGGCATGTTCATGGGATGCTCAGAACATTGTCCTGACTTGCCATTGTTCGGGTTAATTTATGCTGGGTTAGACCTCACCCTTTGGAAAGGGTCCAGAGTCCTGGTGATGTAAATCTCCCTGATTTATGTCTCCCCCTCTCAAGGAAAAAAAAAAAAAAAAGGAATTTAAGGAGTCCCAAAGACAGGAGAATTCAGAAAAATTTGCACCTATCACTTGATGATTTGGGGTTGGTAAGCACAGACCTCTCATCTGTTTGTAGAAAGAAGGAAAATTAAATCTCATGGCCTGTTTGTGAAAGGAAATTGCCCAGAATAGCTCTGACAGAATAAGCTATTCCACAATAGCTCCCCATGCGGACACTCAAGCCACTTTGTTCCAGGCTAATTAGTGTGCTTCCAAGCGGAGTAATTACTCTGGAAGGGAGATCTCTCTTCTCCCACGAAGAGTGTCTACATGGAGGTAACAGTTTGGGAATGACACAAGTGGGCCATCTGAAACCACAGCAGCTCCACGAACCAGCGTTCCCTCACTGAGACATTCTGCGTTTGGAAAGGTCCTGCCATTTGTGGGTGAGATGTTTGGGGGGTGTTTGGAGGAGGGCTGAGGAAGCAGGGAACAGTGTGGGTGTATCTGGCTGGTCACCCAAGTCAGGGGGGCTTGGGTAGACTCCCCCCGTGTGTGCTTACAGGCCCTAGAAGAGGCAGTGATTCAGAGATAAGAAAGGATTGCACCAATCCTGTTATTTCATTTACTCCACTGTTTTATGACCACACCATTAAATGTCTGCTCTGAGGGCTTTTTTTCTTCTCTCAGATCATCTCACATTTTTTTTCTTTTTTTTTTTTCTCACCTACTTTGCTACTGACTCACTGGAGAGCCTAGATTTAGTCTGAACGTTTCTCAGGAGACTGCCGGGTGTCTCACGTGGCTCGTTCCCCGCAGTTCACAGAGAAGTTCTTTTAAAGAAGGGTGAGGACTTCTGTGAGCAGGGAGCTGCACCCAAAGGGGCCACCACTTTACCAAAGCATTGGACTGGTTTTGAGTTCCTGGAGATGGCTCTGCCCTTCTCCACACTGCTCGCACCAGGCTCGAGTGCAACCAGGCTCGGGTCACACCTGAGGTCAAGTCTCCCAGCAGCAGCCAAGCGTGAGGATCTGCATCTCCTGGAGCAAATCTCCACTTGTCTGGTTGCTCTTTGAGTTGCTCCTGGCAAAATGTTGGTGATGAAAGTACAGCAAAAATAATAGGAGATCCTAGGATCCATCTCCATCCAATCTGGGATCCTGGAGATGTTTTATGATCTGCTTATATTCAGGGCTTGATAGATATGGCTCAGCCCAAAGCATCCTTGCAGCTGCAGTTTTGTCTTGGAGCTGTGGAGAGTCTCAGCTCAGTCTCTTGCTCTTCACACATTGTTTGGGAGAAGGGAGGCAAAGTCCTGCACTGTTTATCTGGTATTTATTGTCCTTTACTGCTTGGGTTACTCCTTCCCCAAGGCTTAGCCCTGAGCGTGGGGTGACCTGGTATTTGGAGGGGCAGAAAGATGGGCTAGGAGGGTTGAATGACCCACCCTGGATCTCTTCCTCCTGGATAAAGTTCAAAACAACTTCATAAGCATTTTAGTGTTAGCCAGAGAGATTCTCCATGGCCATAAACCCTGGCATGGGCTGTAATTACACATGATCTGCCCACTCTGGAAAATTGATACTTACATGGTCCACTGGGCCTGTGTCCCTGTCAAAATGCAGATCAGCCATTCCCTGTGGGACAGAGCACTAAATGAAAACGGATGGGAACATTTTTTTCATTAATGATAACTTCTGTCTCCTTAAACTCAGACTCCATGAGGTCCCAGAGAGACTCTGGGGGCATGTGATGAGAGATAAAGTGAGTTTCTTGGGTATCTGGCTGGGATGTGTCCCTGTTTGAAAGAATTTGGAGTGGACTCAAAAGCAAGTGAGGAGCTCAGGTGTGCCCAGGGGACTTCAGGTCTCAGTGGTGCTGAGTCCTGTGGGTCTCCAGAGTGGAGAAAGCATTGAAAGAAAGATGGAGACAGCATGGAGGGACAAGGGAAATGACTGGCCCTTGAGCTGGCAAGCTCAGGAGAGGAAATTATTGCTGCAGAGAACTGGTTGTGTCCTCAGTAATCTGCTGGGTTGTCTGTCCTAGCACGGCTCGTGCAGACCATGGACTCTGATCCTGGGATCCCTCCTCTGCTTTGTCTCTGCCTCTCTTCAACCAGGAAAGAAGACAAAAGTGGGGAGAGCAGTGCCTGAAAGAATTAAGAGAGGAGGCTGATAAGAATTAGGGGCTGATGTAGTTCATTAGTAGCAGAACCGGTCTTTGTGACCCACAAGGCCCCAGCCAGGCCCACGTCTCCACAGGGCCTGGGCAGGGCCTATCCCAGAACTGCAGCAAGGAGAGGGAAAGTGTCCCATGGAAAAGCAGTGCAGTTTTGCCAGGAGGTAGCAAAGGAGCCTGGGGACCATCTCCTGCTCCCAGCCCAGTCCTGGCCCTGCCACGCTGGCCCCAGAGAGACAGGAGAGACTGAGGGGGCGAGTGGCGGCATTGAGGGATCCTCAGTTTCCCTTCAGAGAGGGGGAGAGGTAAAGCAATTGCTTCCACTGAACATCAGTCTGACACCTCTTCACTTGCAGTGACTGATATCTCCTTATTCTGAGAGATAATTTTCTGAAAATAACTGTGCACCACCAACTACGAGATCTTGTCTCTGCAGAGGAGTCCTCTCCCCTTCCAGCAGCAGGCTGGAGCAGGGAGCAATTGGAGGATTCCTTTGTGGTGCCCCTACCTCCCCAGCCTGGTGCTTTCTGCAGCCACCAAACCCAGCCAAACCCCAAAAGCAGCTCCCAAAAAGACAACACAGGGAGCAGTGTGGTAGGGGCAAGGCAGTGGTGACAGCTAAGGAGCAGAAATTTGGTTTGGAGGAGCAGGGGGGCTTTGCAGTTGCACACTTTTGTGACTGCATCAGGGTTTATAAGCTGCATCCTGGGGCTCCCAACCTCTTTGTGGCAGGAACAGGGCATCCCACAACCAGCTCTCCATCTCCTGGCAGAGCCTCCCTGAAGCAGCGGCTCCTCGGGAAGCCCACGTCTGGCAATTTATCTCCCAGACATCTTCTGTGCCTCTGTATCTTCCTTCTGAGCTGACCCCTTGCTCCAGCTAAGATTTTTCTCCTCCTGAATTATATTTCATCTGTCGAATCTGCAGAGATGAGCCGTGTGGAAATTTTGCAGATCTGCCTGATTTCTGCCGCTTTATCCAAGCTTCACCCGCTTCCAAGGGTGCAAATGCAAATATTGACAAGCTCAATAAAGAGACCCATCTAGCAGGTAAACAGCTGAACAGGCTATCTAATGAAGGGGTGCAGGGAAGGTACTTGAAGAGAAAATCAGCATTTTTTACCTATTTTTACATGCTGGCCTCTTTCCTAAGCCCTAAATAAACCTGAAATATGGGCACAGGGAATTGTTACCCTTCCTCAGCCCTTCCCAACAGCCCTTCCCAGTGTACATGGGGGAAGTAGCTTTCCCTCTGGGATTGGAAAGCCAAAATCCCCTGTGTTTACTGAGCTCAGCACTTTCCATGGAGCAGTATCAAAGTGATAACATCCCAGGTCCCCCAGCTGCCCCATCACTTGGCAGTGCAGCCCTGCCTGCAGCCATCCCTTTGCTCACTGGTACTCAATAGCTTAATTCAGCCTTTCCTTAATGACATTTGCAAAGATTTCCATGGGAGCAGGATGCTGGCCACAGTTTCCACCGTGCTCCCAGCCCATGGATGTGCTCCCCTTGTCCCGGATCGATCTCCAAATAGAAACTGGTGCTGTTTGATCTGCTCGTTGTGATGCAGGGGAGGGGAGGGAGTCCATGGAATGAGCCTCCTTGGAATTAAACCTCTCTAATATGATTACAAATGGCTGTTAACCCTCATATCAGTGTGAAGGAATGCTGTCCAGGAGTGGTGGGGGAGAACAAGGCATGGAAGTCCCTCCTCTCTCTGTGCTAAATGAAAACGAGGGGTGCTTTTTACCAAAAATTAGGCTTCCCCAGCTCCCTCACAGGGGCCTAGGTTAGTTATTTCATATTTGCAAAGTGCTTTGAAGAAGAGAAACATGCTATAAATGCTGCAGGTACCAGCACCATTGCACCCAGTGCTGTTTTGCTCAGGTGAGAGGATTGGAGCCATGGGACATCCTCCACCCAAGGATTTCACAGCACGTCTCCTCTGTTGAGCAGATGCACAGGGTGCAAATATTGTTATCGTGGCATTTTGGTAAATGGAGAAACAGGGATGCAGAGCGCAGGGGAGCTGCTGAACATCTCTCACAGAGTTGGGATTAGGAAGGAAAAGTCCTATTCCACACGCTGTTGTGATCTCCACCTGGGAGATACTCGGACTTGAAGACACCTGTGTTTGGCACATGCTGACCGACAGTGCTGCTGTAGGGGCACAAGGCTCTCTTCAGAAGCAAAGTTCGAAACCTGGCTTTTTCAAAAACCTCCGTGTGTGGGATCAGGGTTAAAATATCGTCTAGATCATTAGTCATTTTTAGTCTGAAGGACCCAGGAGAGACCCAAGTGCTCAGCTCTGGCTGTGTCTCTCCCCGAAATCAAGTCAAGCCTCAAGCTAACCCACCTCCTCCTCCAGCATCCCCCTGATCCTTAGGAGGAACTGGAGATATGACAGCTGATGGGGATGTTTCACCCCAGCAGTGTCCCTGGTCTGGATCAGAGGACCCTGGAGCTGCAGTTTTGTTGGAGACACCATCTCCACTCCACAGGGCTGCCCAGTGCCAGGAGGGGCAGCTGCCTGGATGCCAAGCTGAACATTACACAGCAGACTCTGATGGAAACTAATTTTCCCCCAACCTTCCCATTTTGTCTTCACAGCAGAAACGTGAGGCAGGCTGTACAGAAAAGAAGAGAGCTGTACCAGAACAAGCTTGGCTTGGTTCCCACTGCCAGTTTTGTTCCCTCTATCAACAATCAACCAGGACAGGAGCATCTGCTTCATTCAGAAGGGCTCTTAAGCAACGTCTGTGCAACCCAACACAGAAGCCACGAGCCTTTCCTCCCAAAACTGTTATCAGTGCATAACTCTTTAGCCAGAGAATGCCTGTAAAACCCCTTCTAGCCTTAATTTCTACAAAACTCCATGACATCCTTGGCATGGTCAGGGACAGATGGAATGAGTGTCTCCTGAGCTGAAATGGGGATATGTGCAGTGCCAGGTGTGTCTCCAAGGAAGATGGGCAGAGGGTGGGAAGGCACCTGCCCAGGATGGGCCACGGAGGGGTGGGGACAGCAGAGGCACAGGACCTTCTCAGAGCACAGACAGTAAGCCTTGTCCATGCTTCTCCTTTCTCCCCTGTGACAGCTTGACAACCTAACAGGAAAAATGAAGTCAGTGAAGGGAGAAATGCTATCAGGAGCCCCGTGCTAAGAGGGCAGACAGGCCAGATTGGAGGAAAATGAGAAGCTGTCCGGACTAATGCAATCATTTATCACATAATCTTGCTCAGCAGTTGGGCAGGGAGCTTGGCAGTGCCTGGCACTCAGAGGAGGCTCTCTTGGCCCCTGGTACCCTGCTCCAGTTGGTGAGGGTTGTTTCCCCTGGATTCTCCAAGGCTTGAGGTTTCCCTTTCACCACCTTGTTGTGCTTGTGGTACCTCCCTGCCTCATTTTGCTCTTGCTGTTGTCCCCCATACACTTCCCTCCTCCCCAGAGCCAGACTGGGGTTTATGCTGCTTGGCTGTGGACCCTTTTTCAGAAAAGATGACACCTTGTCGGGTCATTGCTTGTGCTGAGACATTTCATCACCGGGCCATTTTGGCTCCACGCTGTGCTAGCCACTCGCCTGGAACCTGGATTTACTGCTTCCTCATCCCTGCCCATAAAATGAGGCACTGCTGAAACGCCACTGCAAAAAGGGGTCAGCACGAGAGCGTTTCCAAAAGGAAGCAGCAAGGGAATTTCCCTCCCTGCTCATGTTGCATCTTAGGGTTTGCTCCGTGTTCAGGCCATATGTGATCTGCACCCCAGGGGAACGGCCGGACATCAAAGGGTGGCTTCTGGCGAGGATGAGCTCATTTGCCCCTGCTCGACCCTTCCTGCGAGCAGGGGAGTGGGAGCTCCGTGACCACCCAGTAGCTCTTCCCCGGCCAGGACTCTGAGTGTCTGGGGCAGGAGCCCCACCAGCTGCAGCTGCTCTGGCTCTGTCAGGACCTGCTCTTCCTCCCCTTAAGCCTGCAAATCAGAGGAGGACCTACACTTGCCTTTAGACCCGTGAATCCCCAGTGCTGCCAGCATGGCACTCATCACCGTTCAGTCCAGCATGGCAGCATTTCACACTGGGGACGGGTTATCCAAAAAGTTTGCACGTGAAATTTCAAGGCCTGGCTGCAGGACTGGGATTCCCACTGAGCCACCTCTCCTCCACAGCCAGTGTTCATGGGCTTTGCCATTAACATCATCTTCTGGATCTCTGGGACAGTGATGATGTGCCAAACCATACAGCTCATTTGTACAGCCCCTCACAGCCGAGCACTTAGCTGGGTAATTACCACAGGACAAGAAAGCTGATTTCAGCACCACTCTTGGATTTTGTTGTTTGTTTCTTTTTCGAGGAAAAGCAAACCTTCAGGCACTGAGAGATGAGGGCTGGGCTGGTGTGCAGGGCATGGCCCAGGGCTAGGGAGCAGAGCTTCAAATCCTCTTTCTGCTTGAAATATTTTCCCTCCTGGACACTTCAGCATCCCATATCCCTGATGCTCCATCTGCAGACCCTCTCCCTTGTGTCCTCTCACCTTTCCTGGCTGTGGAAAACAGCTTGTTTCCAAGAAACATTTTGGCTGGGACAAAGCTTTCAGCACTGTTGCAGCCAGGTCCAGCAGTTATTCCTCTTTCAGCTGGACTCCTGGATGGGCCATGTGTCCATCTTCATCGCTGTGTCCTCATCACCCCATTTCAGAACAGCTTCAGCTTGTACTTTTGACAGGGAGCTGCTCTTCTCTGAAAGAGGTCTGTGGCCTTTCTTCCCCCCATCACAGCCTGAATCCAGCTGGAAGAGGTGGAGCCCTTCCACTCCTGGTGAGATCCTCCTGAGACAGAGCTGCTCCCCCTCCAGCCCTTGCACTTCCCATCCACAGAGCCAAACAGCTCCAGACCTTTCCTCCCTCTCTTGCAGAAGAACCATCAGGAAGAGAACTGGCAATTCCTAGGGAAACACAACCCCTCTGTGGCACCGATGGAGCCTCCCAGGGTTTTCCAGCTCTGGCTGTCTGCTGAGGCAGTGTTGGTTCAGGTCCAAGGGAAAGGGGGAGGTTCTGTCAACAAGCACCCCATGATGGGGATCCATCAGGTGTGTAACAACACCAGCCACCTCTTGTCTGCCTTAGCAAAACAAAATTTCTCAGACCACTGCATCCTCTAGGGATAGGGAATGTTAATTATTATTAATGACACCCTGTGACTTTTATTATTAGCAATTCTAATTAATTGGATTATTACTATTTCCTCTCTTGAAGGTGCTTGGGGTGATGGACATTGCTCTCAATACAGAAAAGGGAAAAGAGGGATCTCAGGCGGTGTTATTTGGGTAATATAAAGTGGCAGAGGTGACAGGAGATCTGGGAGACTGGTTCTAGAGGGAGCAGGGATTGGCAATGCCAGCACCAAACCCTCCACAGGCTGGGTGGTGCAATTCAATGCATGGTTTTGCCATTTTCCAGCTATAAAGACATAAAAAACTAAAACTAATTCTTAGTCTCGAGACTCCTTAGCTCTTTGTGCCTGAATCAATGGAGAGTCTCTCCAGGTTTTTGGACAGGCAAGGAGAAAACTGGCAGCAGACAGTCTCTGCACGTGGCACAAGAGTGCCTTTGTCCCCAAACCTTTGTCTCATCACTCTCAGTCGGACAACCCATGGAGATGCCCAACACACCTGTCCATCACACCAGCTCCTTCTTGCCTTGAGCTTGGGATGAGATGGTCTTCCTTGTGGTCACTAAATGTATGGCACAGCACCAGTTGACCAGAAATAGCCTTGAAGAGAGAGAGCAGCGTGCGTGGGGCCTGTGAGCGCGCGTCCCTGTCCACAAACCCATTTGCCGCTTAGGTGTCAGAAATAAATTTTACCACTGGAGTCTGCAGCATCTGATTAGTGAATTATTCAGTTTGGAGATTGCCTTCGCCATGACCTCATTAGTAACCCCGAGGTGAGCGGGACGCATTAGAGTAACCACCAGGCTGTCACTGAGGAGCAGAACTGGGGCATTAAAATGGATTAAAGTGCTTTACCAAGAAGTGCGGCACAACTCATACAACAATAACAACAACAACAAAAAAAAAAAAAAAAAAAAAAAAAAAAAAAAAAAAAAAAGAAGAAGAAAAAAANAAAAAAAGAGAGAGAGAGAAGACAAAAGGGAAAAGAGACAGGAGTAGAAGGGGGAGAAAAGAAAGAAAGACCAATAAAATAAATAAATAAACAAACCATCCTGTTAAGCTGGCAGCCTGAGGATAAACAGGCAAGCAGGTGGAGGGGAGCAGGGGTTCCAGCGTCTTGCAAAGCTTTTTTTATCTCTCTGAAGCCAGGGCAGGTCTGCGGTTGGGAAGAGGCATCTGCAGGGCTCTTCACTGTCTGCTCTGCCAAGGGAGCCCAGGATCTGCTCAGTCAAACCAGCCCTTCCTGCCAGCCAAATTCCCCTGGCTGCCCAGGAGAGCCTCCTTTTTGACCCCCGCTGGACTGACACCCAGCCTTGGACCTCCTCTACGTCAGGGAGGTGATGTGGGGCTGAAAAGAAGGTCCTCACACAGACCTCTAACAGCTGGTGCCCACGTTGGGGGTCCCAGTTGTTCCATGCTGCTGGCTGCAAACAGGAATCTGGTGGGAATGTGCACGTCCCCCAAACCTGCCCAATTGTGGGACTTCCTCAGCTGGCTTGGGGAGGAAGTCGTGGTCCACCGTGATCACTCAAGGACCATGGTGACCCCTTTGAAAGAGGCATGATAGAGAGAGGTGGGGTGAGATACCCCATTTTGTCTCTTCCTGACAAGTCTACAGAAGGGAAAGGGGGATGGGTTTGTACCACACTCCCTCAGGGTCAGCTCTTCTTTCCTGGGGGGGAGGCATTGGCTGATGTGAACAGCTTTCATCTGGGGATGGGCCCGGTGACTGATGTGGTCGCATTTGTTTGCTCAGCAGCAGTTGCAAATAATGGATGCTAAAAGGCTTTGTGGTTCATTGATGGCCATGCTCATAACCACACGCTCTTCATCCAGTTCTGGGGGAGAAATGCAGTGCTCTCCATTTAACTTCTCGGGTCCTTAACCCTGCTTTCAACTTGATGTGGCCTTGGTCCTTTCGCTGTACGCACAACAGACCCTGTTGGTGAGAGATGCTCCAGCCTGGTGGCTGGACCCTGAGAAGAGATCATCCAAGGGTCTGTTCCATCATCCCACCACTGCAGCTGCCAAAACCTTGGACTGGCACCGGTGGAATGACCCAGACCTTTATGGGGTCTCTCCGTGGCCGTGCCTGTTGACTACACTTGGCCTCTCCCACTTCTTTAGTGACAATACTGGGGGCATCTTATTGCCAGCTCACATCAGGGTCTGTCTTCTAAAGGAGATTATGGGATTTCCCTGTGCCGTCCAGTTCTCAGAGGCATGGTGAGCTCCCTGGTTACTTCAGTACAGCCAAGTGTTTACTTTCCATTTGGCTACATTGGTCCGGCTTGGATGGGGAAGATATGTTCTTAAAACTTGCCCCAGTTGTCCCAAGCTGTCCATCCCAGGCCAATGCAGGAATGGGAGCTTGATGTGTGTCCCTTCTCCTCTGTGGGGTTTTGGACATCTGAAACTTTACAGAGCAGGGCTGTGTTGGCTGACCCTGCCCTGTTTGAATCCATCAGGTGTGCCCTGGCCTCTCTTGGGAGGCTGTAAGAGGAACAAGAAGGCCTCATGAAGGTAGGACTCAACTACCTGAGTTTTATTAGGTTTAATTGTCCCTATTTTATTATACGTGAATGCATAAAGAGCGTTAATCAAATCAATTTTAAATACCCGGAGCAAACGAGCCACTCGATAGAGACAAGCTGAGAAGGGAGCGATTCAGGCTCTCAGTTCCCCGGGCCTTTCCTGAATCCTCCCTCCTGTACCCACCAGGCGAATACGGGAAATTTGCTCATTTATTGCTGCTTAATAATATATACCCATGCACCGTGCACCCAGAGCTATTTGCATTGTCAAGTCATGTGCATTGATGCAGAAGCTTTGCTCTCCCTTGTGTTGCTGCTGGTGTCATCTCCGAGAGTTTGCCTGATGGCACGAAGGCAAAGATGCAGAAAGATGGCTGGGGGAGCCCAACCAGGGCTCTCTGTCACCGTCCTGAGAATTGCTGGACTGTGTTAATTCAGCATCTATCACAGTAGTAGATGCTCTCCCTGCAATTAAAGCAGCCATGTTGGCTTTGTTTTGAAGGCCAGCCAAATTTCACTTCAGTGATTTCCTAGGATGGTTGTCCTAGTGGCAGTCTCATCTCCTGTGAAGAATTGTCCTTGTCTCAGTTTAGCCATCTCCAAAAAATAATCAGCTTAAAACAGAAGAAAGTGCCATATCAGATAAATAGAACACTCCTTGAATTTCATTTTCTTTTTTCCAGCCAGCCCCTTTTGATCTGCTGTGCTGCCACAGATACACAGGGACATGAAGGACCTTTCCCAGGATTCATCACTGTCTCAGCAACTCCCAATTGGATCTGTGTCTCTTGACATCTTCTGAACTTGGAGGCCAGGTTTATAGGGGGATTTTGAAGGACAGAAGGTTTGCTACCTTATCTTACACATGGGTTTCTTTCTTCCATCTTGTGTTTCCCATGGGAGCTGCTTGCAATCCATGTTTTCAGTGATGAACGAGCTGCATGTGTCGTGTCTCTTCACAAGATTTCTCCCAGCCCCAGTTACTTGCTTAGTTACTTGGAAAACCCCTTCTAGCTCCCTGGTGAGGACTCCTTTGCACACAGCTCCTGGCCAGGCAGCTCAACAGGCTGCCAGGTGCTGCTCATGGGAGGGACACAGCTTGGGATGTGAGTGCAGGTATGGGAACATCCCTCAGCATCTCCAGGTGCACCCTCCTTGGCACTGAATTATCCGTAAGGAGCCTTGCTCATCGTCATGGATGGATTACCCACTGGACTAAAGCTGGACCTTCCTCATCCACTCACTAGAGATGGGCACTTTGTGAAAATCAGTGCAGGACAAGAGCCCAGTCCCATATTTCCTACATCCCAGCCCAGCAGGCATCAGCACCCTCCCCACACTGGTGTCCTCTCCAACTGCAATCAGCACCCAGCTCTGCCTCCAGCCCCAGAGCATCCTCTTCCCAGCTTCCCAGCAGCCAGAAGAGGGTGGCATCAATCCCTGCCTGTTTTGTAAAGCAAGGCTGGAGTTTTCTCCTGGCCATTTGCTAAACAGCTGGAGTGCTCCCTGTATCCAAGGAAACCTGCCTTAACCTGCTGCTTACAGGGAGGCTTCAGTTGGGCAAGTTGCTCTTGGCTCCCAGTGCTCCTGGGTTAAGGTTTTGGGAGGTCTATGAGGTGAGATTTTCCCTTTTCTTGCCCTCCCAACCTGTTGTGCTCCCCACTTTGGAAATTGAGCCTGAGTAGAACAGAATGGGAAAACCCCTGCTTTCCTAATTTTTTTGCCACTTAGTTGCAGTTTCACAAGAACGGAGGCAGAGCCTGGAGGCTGTTTTTCTGCTTCTGTGTAGTTTTCCTTCTTCTTCTTCTTCCCTACTCCCAACACTTCCAGTGGGCGAAGTGCAGTGTAACCACCCACTACAGAGATGCTCTGTGCTGCATCTTCAACTGGGGTCAGGTGTGGGAGCTGAGCGGCGCTGCGAGAGATGTCTGTGAGAACTTGGGAGGAGGTGGAAAGAATCAAAATCCAGGAACTCTGGAGAGGCTGGGAGAAATCTGTGGCACTGGAAGTGTCTGTGGCTGTATCTGGGACCTTCCACCTCTCTCCCAAAGCAGGCAAGCTTGCAAGCAGCAGGTGCGGAAAAGAAAAAGCAGAAAGCAGGCAATGCTCTCAGGTTTGGCTAGACCCTTTCTCTTCCAGTGGCCTGTGTTTACTCTCCAACACACAGATATGGTTGTCAGCAGCTCCTTGTCCTGCCAAGTCATTGCTGCAGCCCTGATGCTCCAGAGGGCAGGTCTCTGCAGCATTGGAACCCATCCCATCCCATCCCATCCCATCCCATCCCATCCCATCCCATCCCATCCCATCCCATCCCACGTGACGCCGTCAGCATCCCACACCCTGCATTCCTGCCCCTCCTTCTTTGTTCCTGCTGTCCCTTCTCCTCTCTCAAAGCAGCACTGATCCCAGTTCTCCTTCAGAAATCTCACGATCAAAAAATTCCCCTTTTCCTTCCCCATCTCTCCCGCTTGGCAGCTGGGTGCAGCAGGAGGGTAGGAGAAAACCATAGCCCTGTGGGGTGGATCAGAGCAGCCATGAGCTCATTCTGGGGCTGCAGGAGGGGCTGCAGGGGTGGGAGAAGGTGGGCAAAGCCCAAGGAACAAGCCCAGGGGGTTTTGCCCAAAGGCAATTTGGGCAGAGAAGGGCTGGAGGCCAAAACTTGGTTTTCCCAGGTTTAGGAGCAGCATGCTGAGGCGAGCAAGGAGGAAAGAATTTCTGTCCCCTCCCTGTCCCCATCCAGCTCGGCCACCCCAGCCCCAGACAGACACTGGGATCACCCTCCTGCCCTGGTGCCGGCGGGCACGGCTCTGCTGCCTTGTTTGGCTCTGGTACCGTCTCGCTTTGCACCAGCACATCCCGTTAGCGCATCCCTGAGCAGCTCCGGGAGGATAAATGGTGCTCTGGGAGCTGGAGGCTGCTCCTCTCCCTCCAGCACACCCATAACGATGGTGCAGTAATGGCTGGGCTGTGCTAAAAGCCTTTTCCTGCCCGCGCTGGAGCGGGGCCGGCGCTTTCCCAGAGCCGGGTTAATGCAGCGGCAGCTCCGGAGGCGCAGCCCCGAGCGGGGTTAACACAGCGCTCCCCCCGCAGCTCCCCGCACTGCCGGGAGGTTAAACCCTGCCTTGGCCTCGCAGGAACTGCTTGGTCTTCAAGCCAAGGCGAGATTGCCAAGGCTTCCCGCTCTCAGGTGAAGCATTTCTGTGGCGTTCCCTAAGGTGGCAGTGCGAATCCCGGCACTGCCGCATCCTCCCGCAACCCACGCGTCCAGCTCCGAGGTGTCCCCAGTGTGTGTGGCACCAGTGATACCCACACAGCCCCAGGGAGGAGGATGCACTGGGGGGCTGGCAGTGAGGAGCAGCTTGAAGACAGGGTTGGGAGGGTTGACAAGCTTCCGGGGTCCGGTCAACAGGAGGAGAGGTGCTGGAGAGGCATAGAAAGCTGGAATAAAACTTATCTTGTTTTCCCACCAATAGAGAGAAACAAACGTTAGTGCTTTGTGTTGGTGTGGAGAAGCTTTAAAGGGTGATAAGAGGGTGTCAGGAAGCCTTGGAGGCAAAGAAAGGACACTTTGCATGCCAGCCTGGTGTTTTCGTTCCTGCTTTGCAAGATCTGTCCTCAGCATTGCCTGTGCAGTGCAGTTTGACTCAGGGCTGGCCAAGGGAATGTGTCCTGCAAGGGCAGGCCCTGGCCATGGCAGCAGGCTGGCTCCTTCACCCAGGGACCCCCAGTGCCACCCTGTAGCCCTGCAGCTGCTGGGATGCCCCTTGGGGTCTCCTCCACCTGTAGCAAAGACCCAACCTCTTGCAGAAGTTTTGGTGTGCAGTCCATGGACTGGTTGCTGACTGTGTGATCCTCTGGCCTTCCTGGGCATGGTGGCCAAAGCAGGTTAAAAACTATCTGGTTGGCAAAAATACCCTGTAATTTCCTCTCTCTCTGATCACGAAGTGCCCCCTTAGGAATGCCAGACAGCCCTGGGCAGCAGGCACAGATTTGGATTTACTTCTGTTGTTCAGACCAAACAGCTGCTAAGGGCGTCAGTTATACAGACATGATGATGCTGTCACTTTATGTATCATTTTTATTTCATTGCTCTCCAATGTTTGTAATACCCCGGAGCTCAGAAGCTTAAATAACAGCTCTCCCCATATTGATTTTATCCCTCGCCATTTGGCACTCATTCATTCCTTTCCCTTTGAGTTCCTAATAACCGGGATTTTAGCTGAGCAGCATCCCTCTCCTTGCTTGGGCAGTGGCTGTGGCCAGCCAGAGATGGCAGGGGAAGGGAAGGGAGCAGGACAGTAGTTTTCTCCAGAGATGAGGCTAATGCATGTCTGATGCTGCATTGCTTCTTGGACCCTTCCTTACCAAAAAAATAAAGTTAGCACCATGAACGACATTTTCACTCAGCTGCAATAACTCTGAAGGGAGTTGTGTTTAGGATCAGCCCTCTCTGGCAGGATTTTGGGGATGGAAAAAAGAACCTGATGGTGCTGAAGGAATTTTTCCCTAACAAAATATGTGTTTTCATCCCAATGCAAACTGCCTGTGAAGTGACCACGCACTCTTCATGTGTTTTCCCTGCATGGAGGTTTTCTGGGGCTCCTGTGTCTGAGCCATGGGACTTGGACACTGGACCCTGCAAAACCTTGTTTTCCTGCTGTTTTGATTGGGATGTGGTGGTGTTTCTTGTGGCAGGACCAGTGAGAGGAGGAGCTCTCTTCTTGCCAGTGTTAATAAGCAATAGGTGGAAATATTTATCTTAACTCGGTGAAATGCTCTGACACATGACTGCGTGAGGTGAGGGAGTGAGGGGAGCCCTGCAGCACGATGAAACAACTGCTGCTGAATCTGCCTGCTCAGCACGGCCAGGTCTGTACACAGCCAGGTCAGACTGGCACAGCCTGGCCTGCAGGCTCAGCTTATCTGTTTGATTGCAGGAATTCCATTCGAATAATCTGCACATGAGATAGCTGCTGGGCCCCGCTCTGTCTTGGTGGGAAGCAGAGGTCTCCATCAAGATGCCCCTCATTAGAGCACCAGGAAGAACCTGGTGTCATTCCAGGTCTCCTTGGTCATCTCACCTGTAGGGGCCGTCTCCAGATTTCAGCTGTGTGCAGTGTTCTGTGCATTTGCAAAAACAAAGCCATCCTTTAATATTTAACCAGTCATCAGTCACTTTTATTTATTTTTCTCATCTGAACTGCATCACAAGTGTTTCTCTGAGAGTTATTCATTGTCGAAGATCTTTGCTGGGGGGAAAACTCTCCGTTGTTGGAGAAATGGGACCAAACCAGCTCTGTCTGGCAGAGATCTGTCTCCACCCCTCTGCAGGGCTTTTCCAGGGCCTCCTGGGAGGAGCAGAGCTGGCAGGGCTCTGGTTAATGCTGCTCTGGGTCCACTGTCAATGTGCTTGGCTATCACAAACCACAGCCTTGCCCGGCAGGGGGAGCGGGTGCTGAGCCAGGGGAGGGGGGAATGGGAAGATGGGCTCTGGGGACCCCACCAGAGAAGGTGGGTTGTGTTTCACATTAGCTGATGCTCCTGTGTGGTTTCCAGCACTAGCCCAAATGCAGAAGCTTGTGGCAAGCAAGCTTGGATGTGCAGTAGGCATAAATCATGTCAACCTTTCTCTGTAGGGATGGAGAGGGCCTCTTTTCAGACTGGTGGGGTGATGGGGGAATTGCTCAGTGGTGGGAATTGCTCAGCCTTGGGCTGAAAGGTGTGGGCACTTACCCCTTTTTGTAGAACCACAATTGATTTACACTGTGAGATCTTGGGCTTTGGCTTTTCCCTGCTGGCATTAGAAATGTCAGAGCAGGGGTGATACAGGTGCCAGTGTGGAGAACAATTTGACACAGGTGCCCAGACATCTTCAGGGCTTGCTGGTGTCCTCTGCTTCCCCACCCTGCATTGTGTCCCAAATCATGGGGACCTTGAGCATTTGCTTGCTTTGACCTTGCTGGTGCCTGTCACCAACCAAAATGACACGAGAGAGATCATTGCAATTATTTGGCGTGCTGCTGCTGCAAATGCCTGCAGCCCTCTTCTCCTTCGCCCCCCTATGGTTCCCCCAGCTGGCTGCTTCCCACACATGTCCCTAATCCTGCAACTTGCCTGCCCTCCTCCTCTTGATCCTCCATTTTCCTCCGTGATCCACACCTCACCCTCCTGCAGCCTCACTGCAGGCCCCCCACCTCTGTTCACCCCACACACTTGCCTCGGAAGGTTAAAATAAGCTCTACCTGGAGTGTGTTCAAAGGCTAATGTACATCCTCCCTTAATTATTGATCTGTTTATTGCAGACACTTTGGCAGGACGTGGCCACAGCTCACACACCAGGCTCCTGCCCTCGGTTCCCCTTGCGGCTCACCGGGGTGGAGGGCAGCGTTAGGCCGGTGACCTGGGGACCTTATGCCCCACCTTGAGGACAACATCCCTCTGTCCCCACCAACACACCTGTGTGCCCCAGGGTCTCCCAGGTTAACCCCTTAAGCCCAGCCCCATGGGAACAATAAAGGGCTTTCCTGCAGAGCCCCCCTTCAAGCCCCTGTTTCCCTGCAGGTGAGCAGAGCTCATGAGAGTTCTTTCCCACAGCAAGACCCCCTCCTGTAAGGTGGTGTCAGCTCCCAGTGTGTGCCCAGGAAGGCTGGCACAGGGGATCAAAACACAATTGTGCCATTGAGCCCCAGCTGCTGTCCTCCCCGGGCAGGGAGAGATGAGATGCTGCATTAGCGGGATTGTTAACGACTCTGCAAAGCCCATGTCGAGAAACAAGTGTGGCAGTGCCCGGAGAGGAGGGCTCAGAGGCACAGTCCTGCTGCTGGGGCTGCTGCCAGCCTGTCACCTTCTGCTCCAGGAGCTCCAGCTTTCAGGTGATGCTGGAGAGGCGTCGAAGTAGGAAAACCCAGATGCCACCAGCTGCTGAGGGCGAGCAGCCTGCCTTTGCTTGCTTTTCTCCAGAGTGAGGTGAGGTAGCTGGGACACTGTCCTGCTTGCTCAGCCCAGGGCTTCTGGTTAAGCCAGCATTTGTGGGTCCTGGTTCCTTTGGGTTTGATGTGGTCCCTTCTCCCTACATGGTGGGTTAGGAGTGGGACCAGATGTCTCACTTGCACCCATCATGGGATGAGGACACATTTTAAGTGATTCAGGGTTTCCCGAACCCTCTGATGGACCAAATGGCCATTTCAATCAGCTGTTGCCCCAACTCATCCTTGGGATGAGAGAGGTAGCAGAGAATTTTGAAATGGTGCCCCTTTGGGGCCACAGCCGTCTCCCCAGTCTGCTGTGGGGGCTGCAAGTCCCTCATCCCCCTAATGCTTGGGAAGCATATTAGGTAAAAGCTGCCTTCCCTCCACTGCTGTAGATAACAGTAACTTCACCAGATTTATTTGGGAGAACAGCACCCTACAAAAAGATTTTGGTAAATCATTTTATGAAGAGTTGTATTGTATTAGTTTCTTCTCTGCTTAACCCCGCTCTGGCACCCAACAAACCTCCCTGGAAGAAAGTTCAGTAACAGACTTGGAGGCATAAACAGGCTGGGGAGCTTTTTCTAAAGCAATTCAGCTTCCTCACACAGGTGGATGTGGATATGGAGCATGTTTCTCTGCCCGTGTGCAGGGACGAGCTCGGGGCAAGGAGGAATCGATTCTCCAGTGGGCCATGATTCAACCTGGAGGCTTGGTAGGGGTCCGAGATGAGCACTGTCCCCTCTCTGATGAGGTGTGTGTCATGGACACTACTCCTTTTGTACAGTTTCCTCCCCAACACCTCAGCATCAGCCTGTTTCCATGAACCAGGCAGTGGTTCTTGAGGGAAGCTCCCAGGGGTACAGGTGCCTGGCTGGAGGATCGGGATACTCGGATGGAACCTTGCGGTGCAAGGGAACAGGACTTGGCATGGATGTACCTCTTCCTGTTGTTCTTAAAAATATGCTTGAAAAACAACCCCCGAAGGCTTGTGGCCTAATTAATCAATTGATTTTGATTGATTTTAAAATCAAGAGCAATTTTTCTTACACCAAGGTCCTGCAGTGTGGGATATTCCAGGCACTCTGTGACCCCACTGCAGTCCCACTCCACTCGTCCGCTAAGAGACTGAACCAGGAATGTGGGATTTTTGAACGAACAGGCTTGATTTGGGGAAGATCGGGGGGAACATGACGGGTGCTTCTGCTCCTTTGTCCTGGCAAGGATTGTGTCTTTGACTGTGTGTCCTGGCTGCTCACATGAGGAATTTCCTGACTAGTGCCCACAATCGAGCGGCTCCGAGCTCGTAAAATGCCCCGAGAGAGGTGCAGATGGCAGGACATCAGAGCAACAATGCTGGGTCTGTAATTCCCGTTATCTGCCTGCAGCAAGGCCATCTCAAGTGCCTCCTGGGACTCCTTCCCAGCTCCTCTCCCAGCTCCTCTCCCAGCAGCTGCCCTCAGGCTTTGCAGCCTGGCCCCTGCTTCCCCACCCGGGTCTCAGAATCCTCCTCTTCCCTCCGGCTGGGGAGGGACCGGCCCTGCTGAGCATCGTTGCCAGATCAAAGTGCTGCCTTGATTCCTTCATGGCAGCTATAATCTGCTCCACGTTATCCTTTTTTTTCCTATTCCTTGGGCTTTCCAAGACCTTTGTTTCAGTTTTTTTTTTTTTTTTTTTAATTTTTTAATTGCAGACATCCTCCCTGGACAATCTCTTGGACATTGCAGCCATGACCAGACCTTTTCCCTGGCTAGGCACATTAATTCAGGAGCTGCCTAGGTGGGAGACTGGTTCAGGTCCCAGCACTGAATGCAAGCACAGCAATACTTGTTATCTTTGTGACAGGGCTGTTTCTTTAGACCTCACTTGAACATGTTTTCACCCGAATTTTTTGTCCCTGATGATTTGAGCAAACAGTTCTCAGTCAGATGCTTCTCCCTACACTTTGTTATCAGCCTTGTAGAGTTTATGGACAGGACATCAGCTGGAATAGCTTCATCCTACCCTTGTCCCCACATGTCCACAGCATGGACAAGGTCAACCCAAGCTTGAAGCCTACTACCACAGGCTGCTCTGCAGTGACCTCCCTGAGCTGAGACCTTCACCTTTCATCACACAGCTGTCACTGCCCAAAAATGATTGTCCCACACACCTCTCCTTGGCCCCCTTCCTGCTCCTCTTCCTGCAGGTTCCTGGGGCCGTGCTGACCCAAGTGCAGGATGCGACCTTCCCTGCTGCACAGGGGTCCTCCTGCCAAGCACTTGCAAGGAAATACAGACACCAGATCAAAAGATGCTTCCAAGCACTTCCCAGGGTGGTGGGAACAAGGAGCTCTGCTTCATGGAGCAACACTTTTGATGCTTGTGTGCCTGTACGGCTCAGGTGAGAGGCAAACGCCTCTTGGCTCCACAGGGGCTGATATTTCCCTCCTGCAGCCCATCTCAGGGAAGCCGTGGTGGATGCTGTGCCCTCAAACCAACCCTGACGTCCCTCCCTGAAAGCTGGCATTAGCACCTGGGCATTTACTCTGCCAGCTGGACCCTCTCCAACGTGTCGCTTTTGGGGTCTCTCTGCAGAGGGGTGCACGAACCCGCAGCCAAATTCCCAAGGCCGAGCACAAACCCTTTTTCCCCGCGTATCCCGTCAGAGCTCACACCCTGCTGGAGCAGCTCTGCCTGCCTGGGGCTGGCTGCCTGTCAGAGGTGTGCAAAGTGGTCCTGCTGTCGGCGGATCTGCAGATCCTCCTGGACGGGAGGGGGGCTAGGAAAACGTCAGCTCATCATTTTCAGTGAGCGGGAGTGCTGTTCTGGTAAGAGGGAGCGGGGCGGCGCGAGCCTCAGCGCGGGCCTGCCCGATCGATACGGAGATCAGAGGCTCGAGTGGATGTCAGAGCTGGTGATGACTGAGCAGATATTGGACCACGGATCTCTCTGGTCGTGCTCCCAAGGGGCTGTGGTGTTTGCAGGCCTCAGGAGGCAAGCAGTGCATTGGGCAGCCTTTACCTGGGGTGCGGGCTGGCAAGGGGGAAAGCTGTCCCCAGGGGATGGCCAGCCCGAGAGTGAGAGGTTAAAGGCAGGTCTGCAGGTGGGAAGAGTAGAACCACAAACCAAACAGCTGCCTTCACCTCTGTCTGTGCTCAGGAGCTCCTCAGGCACTTCCCAGCCCCACTCTTTTTTCTAGGATGAGTATTTTGGTAGCAACTTGTGTCCCCATGCAGAGGGCAGCTGGGATGGGGCAGATGAGGAGCTCTCTGCAGAGGAACTTGTGTTTAGTTTTGGCCCAGTGCATCCCGTGGAATTTCTGGAGGCCCTCAAAGGCCAGAGGAGATCCAGCCCCTGAGCCCCTGTGGGGCAGAGATCTCACAGGAAGCACTGATTTCATTCTTCATGGAGATGCTTCTTGAAAGAGCAATTTGCCGGCATCCCTCACAGCAATAACGGCAAGGCCTCTGCTCGAGATACCATCTCTAGGCTCTGACAGCCCCATCACTCATGCCCTGCTCCTGCCTCCCTCTTCCACAGGGACAGGAGTGAGGGATGGAGGCAGGGTTGGAAGCAGGAATGATGCGTTCCTACCACGGGCAGCTCCCAACCACTCCCGTCCTCTTTTGGGTCTGGCTGTGCAAGTGGCAGCGCTGCCCTTGCTGGGCACCATCTCCTCTCTGTCCATGCACAGGTGAGGGGTGCTGGGTTTGAGCAGGGGAAGCAGGACCAGGGGCCACCCAGCTCTGGTGCAGGGTGAAGGCTGGTGGCCCATCTGCCCTCTGTGGCTGGGACTTTGCTGTCACTGCAGTCTCTTCCTCCAGTGAACCTGCCAATCCCCCTGGCAGCCAGCACCAGGAAGGATGAACAACTCCCCACCAGTTTCTTTCTCCTGCCTACTTCCCACCTGCCCTCGGGCACCCAGCTGGATGCTCCTGCTCCTCCTATTCCCCTGCTTTGCCTGGCCACATTTCCTCAGCAAGAGCAGATTTATCTATTAGTGGCAGAGGAAGACGTGGCTTGGCACAAATCCTTCTCATCAGCTGCTGAAGCGGGGCCTGCCTGGCACCAGGTGGCAGAGTGGGATGGGCAAGTCATGGGGGTGGGTGGGCTCCTGTGTCCCCCACACCCGGGACAGCCGACCTGAGACCCCCCGAGCTTTGCGTGGGTTAAACCTTGGCTTTGCAAGCAGAGGGCAAAGCTGGTAACTGGATTGCAGGGGACCTGAAAACCTCTCTGACTGGGTCTGTGGTTTGTTAGCAATTGTACTCTGCTGCAGGCCAAGGGATGACCCCATGCCCTGGGGGACAGAGGGACTGGGTGCTCATGTGTGCAGCCCTGGCCAAGCAGTGCCACCCTGGCACCTCCAGGTGACAGTGGCTTCCTCCAGATCCCAGTGCTGATCTGCCCAGAAGAGAGCCTTGCTGTGTTGTGGGACTGCAGTGGGTCCCCAGGGTGGGTGTGTGCCCCCTGAATGTGTCTCCACTCGTGGCTGACCCTGTGGTGACACGCCAGGGTAGGCTGATGGCCTCACACCTGTTTCATATGTGATGGTGTGACTGATGTCAAGTTCCATGAAGAGTCTGGGACCTTGCACCAGCTCCAGCATAAAGGAAGCCCTGGTGTCACCCTGAGCCCTGGTTTTGGAGGTAGTGTGACATCCCTGTCCCCTGTGCTGCTGGGGGATGAGCCCACATGCTGACTGAGCAGCGTGGGGTGCCTGGCATTCCCCATGGGCAGGGATAGATGACATGGTGCCCTCCCCCAAAGACTTCTGCACTCTGGTCACCAGGCTGAGCCACGAGAATGGCATCTCTGATACAGGAGGGCAACTGAGGCAGGGAGTAGAAAACATGCCTGCGTGTTTTCCTCTCTGGTGCTTCCCTATAGGTGCCTGAGGATGGCTGATGCTTCTCATGGGAGTGGGAATCTATAAAATTCTCCCCTGTGCTCCACTTTCCTGCAGTGCCAGGCACTCCAGTGACCTCTTTTGCTCCAGGTGTTTCACTTCCATAGTTTGGAAGCAGGTGGGGCTCAGGGAGAAAACAGCCCTCCCACCTCGATATTTCTTCTCTAGACCAATGCACCTGCTTCCTGTGGGGAGCCTGGGCAGGAGGAACCCTGGTGAAGCTGCCTGGCACCCCAGAAGACCCCATGGGAGCAGGAGTGATGCCCCAGAATGAGCAGCCCCTTGCACATCACTGACATTCCCAGGGCTTCAGGCGTGGCTGGGCAGCAGTGGGTGAGGACTTGCCCAAGCAGGAGCCCTGCCTGTGTCCCACTGGGACAGGCTCCCTGCCGAGGGCCATGGCTGCATGAATCCCAGTTGCAAATCCCTTCAGTGTGGTGGAGTTTTTTCCCTCTTTCCCCCCAAATCCTGTTGCCTCTCCTGGAGCATGATGATTCTGGGTGTGTAGCAGAGTCTGAAGGTGGCAGAGACAGCCAGTGCTGTCTCTCCTCCTTGTGCAAAGCCCTGTGCCTGGCAGAAGTAGACCCTTGAAATATTTGGAGTCCTACACCTGTAATTCCTCCCTTTGCCCGTGCTCCTGCCTGCAGCACCATCCCTTTATCGCCGTGTCTCTGTGCAGAGGAGCAGAGACATGAAACTATCGGGGAGAGGGAAAAAAAAAAAAAGGCATGCAGAAAAGCGCTGTGGAAAAGCAGAGCAAATTAAGCAGAGCTCTGATCTGCTTGGGTTTGTGCTTGCCAAAAATGCACCATGCATCTTAATTCGCTCTGCTGTTCAGCTCGCACTCACTGCTCTCCTGATGCCATTTCGGCGCTCTGAGCTCAGCCTTTTCAACACTTCAGTCTTCCTCTTTCAGAATTTTTTTTTTTTTTTTTGCATGTCTGATTGCAGAATCTGCTGCAGGAGGGAAGGGGGAAGCCAGGGGAGGAAGGACGGGAGCCCCGACCCTGGGTGCTCCTGCCTGCGCTTCCCGGCAGCCGGCTGGGTCCCCGATGCATTTTTTAGGGGCTGGGGGGTGCATCTTTTCTAGAAAGTCCTTCCCGGGTGCTCTTCAGTCGCTTTTTTCACACCCAGCAGTCTGATCTGCCTCTCGCTAGGATCCTCCAAAGAAGAAAAAAAACCCATTTAAATTGCTGTAATCCACACTGGCTTTTATTCTCTTCCAGTTCAGTTTAATCTCTCTTTCCTCTCCACCCTTATGTCCGGGTTGGGGGAGGAGGGGGGGAAACCCACCCAACAACCAAGCGAAAGGCAGCATCGTCCTCCAACAGAGCTTGAGAAAGCAGGAGCCGAGCCAGAGCCCCTCTGCTCTCCCCCACCACAAATTTAACCCCAGCTTCAACTTTTCCTCCGCTGCCGGGGCTGAGCTGGGCTCCAGCAGTGGGGTTTTTCCCCTCTCTCCCCCCCTCCTCCTACAGCGATTTTACCGGAGAGGGAGGGGGGTGGGGAATCCTTTTTATTGCGGAGCCCGGTTCTCTTTGCAAGCCTTCCTCCTCCTCTTCCTCCTCCTCCTCCTCCTCCTCCCCTGCTTTTTGTGCCCACCGCAGCAGGGCTGGCCAGGCCGGGGGAGGGAAGCGATGGGAAGGGGAGATCGCCCCCTCCTCTCGCTCTGTCTGTTTTTTTTGCAGGTGTGTCAATTTTAATTCTGCCCAGTAGGTGGGACTTGGTGACTTTCGCACCGTTTTTGTTATTTATTTATTTCGCCGGCTGCTTCTCTCCCTCCCTCCCCTCCCATCCCTCCCTCCCCAGCCTCCCGTTGCGATCCTCCGGAGCGGCTGCGGGAGCGGCGGGCGGCCGGGCCGGCATGC